>CAWUFW010014197.1:0-427323 GCA_963921515.1 Calotriton arnoldi
TTGGAGAAGTTACCGATTTCTTTTGGAGAAAGGAGTACCAAGCGAGAGGTGCTCCTCATATACATATGCTATTGTGGATCAAGGATGCACCTAAATTTGGAACTGATTCAGATGAAATAGTATTGTCTTTCATTGAAGAGTATGTGACATGTGAGATTCAAAGAGAAGGAGGAGATAGAAGCTTGAGACAGCAAGTTTTACGTTCCAAAGTCACCGTTGAAGATTATGGAAATATTCTGAAAGATGTAAGAATTGGTGTTCTAAGCAAACATGGTAAACAAGCTTTACAAAGTCGTCCACTAAAGAACTTGTTTACAACTGAAAACACACCAGCAGCAGTACTGTACAAGAACATTGCAGAAAAAAAGTCTATACTTTGCTTAATGCCTACAGTGGAAGAGTGTTATACATTTAATCAAGAGCTTCTGAAATTGGAAAATCAAGAAATAGTTCACATTGAAGCTATTGATAAAATCGAGCATCAAGGAATAACAATTCTTCTTTCAAATAAACTACAGACTAAATTGGATTCTTTGGAAAAGTCTGTATCAAAAACTGCTGACTAAGAATTTTTTTTAGATGTATGTATAAACTGTCGGGTAATTTTGAGGGATAATTTGAATATAGAAGAAGGTTTAGTGAATGGAGCAATAGGGAAAGTTGTTGAATTTGTAAAATATCAAAACAGAAATGCAATTGAATTCTTTAAAATTAAATTTGATCAGATTACAGAGGTAAAACATATTGGGCGTTGTGCTGTATGTTTTTTGCTGGTAAAAGACTTGTATGTTCGTAGAAAACAGTTTCCTTTCTGTTTAGCATATGCAATAACCATTCATAAATCTCAAGGTTTAAGTGTAGATAATGCTTTAGTAAATGTTGGAAGAACTGTGTTTAAAGAGGGAATGGCATATGTTGCATTATCTCAAGTTAGAACATTATCTGGTTTGTATTTAATTGATTTCGATGAAAACAAGGTTATTGCTGATGTAAATTGTGTAAGAGAATATAATCGTTTAAGAAGACTTTATGCACCAACTTTAGGTGAATATCCTATTTATGAAAAACGTGTTGTGTGTTCAAAACGCAAACATGTTGATGAATCAAGTGTGGTTGAAAAGCAGAAAAAAATTCAAGAGAAAAGATGCAAAGAAACAGAAAATACAAACAAGTGATGATGTTGTGGGATACCAATTAGGAAATGCTTCTGGTGTCAACTGCTATGGTAATGTTATTCTAAACGTTATATTTTATCTAGATGATCTTTATGGTGAAATTATGGAAAGTCAGGAAAAAAGATTATGTTCTGCACTTTATACTTTATTTGAACAATTGAGAACTGACAAAAGTAAGATCCATACTGCTTCTGGTATTCGACAACTCTTGGATACATGTACTGGATCTTTAACGTTCAGCCCTAATATACAACAAGATGCACAAGAGTTTATGATGGTTATGCTTGGAGTATTAGAAGATGAAGGAATCCAGATTGAGAGTTTATTTGGACTCAGTTACAAATGGGATCACAAATGTGAACAGTGTTCATTAACTTCAAGCACTATAGTTGACAGAGAACGATTTCTATATTTAACAATACCTGACTGCAAATCTGTACCTTTTCCAAAATTAGTAAAAGAAGCAAATCATGATATGAAATGTTCTCGTTGTCAATCAAAAATGTTATCTACATTATGCCTACAAAGATATGGAAAATATCTAATTTTAATGCTACAATGCTGTAGACCAAATGGAAGAAAAGTGGAAACGAAAATTAAAACTTTTGTTGCTAGTCAAGTATCTATTTCTGGAAGAACTTTCGCAACACTGGCTATTGTTTTCCATGCTGGAGCTACTACCACATGTGGACATTATACTGTATATTTAAAATGCAATAATGGTTGGAGTCACTGCAACGATAAACACTTGGAAATAAAACCGAGATTGCCTTATGAATTACCCAACTCATACTTAATATTTCTGAAACAAACATTTTAGATACATTATTCGGCCTAGAGGGAAATTGGGAAGATGCTTTAAGGAATTCATACTGGATGATTTTAAAAAAATGTCCACACATTATTTGGCCTATGTAGGAAGGTGGAATCTGACTATATGGTTGCCCCCACTTTTTTTATGGTGTTTTGCTGGTTTATGACTTAGTTGGACTGGGATCCTGCTATTCAGGGCCCCAGTCTATCTGCTTTCTCTGTAAAATGGATTCCATGTGCCTTAGGCACATCTCTGATTGGGATCTGGAGTGCCCTTATAAGTCCCTAGTATATGGTATACTATGTACCAAGGGCATAGGTACCTCAGAGGCCTGCAAGGGGCTGCAGCATGTATTATGCCACCCCTGGAAGGCCATCCAAACTGACACCACCGGTCTGCTACTGCAGCCTGGGTAAGGTGGTGCATGCACCCCTTACTGTGATATAGGTTACCTATATCACGAAATACATACACACCTAGAAACCTATAAGTCACTCCTAAGGCAGGCTTTATCAATCCTAAAGGCAGAGTGCATGGTTCCTATGTGAGAGGGTGCCCCTGCATGAGCAGGGCCCCTCTGCAGCGTTCGGAGACCATCTCTGATGCTGTTTGTAGTGCAGCCTGACCATATACTCTTAAGCGCATTATATCCTCGCGGTAAAATGCTAACTTTGGAATGGCTGCACCTAAACATGTCGTGTTTGGTGTCAAACATCTTGGAATACTACCCCCCGCCAATCCTGGCGGCGGGGGTAGCATTCCACCCTTCTAGAGGGAAAGGCATGTTAACTCTGACGAGTCCGGTAACTTCTTTCCAGAGCCCTGGCATCACAAAATGGATGCTGCTGCCACAGACACGAGTCTGGCCTCCTGCTGCTGGACGAAACTCCGGCAGGGGAGGCCTGGACAATAGGTTTCCTGTCCCAGGGAGGTGTGACCACCTCCCCAGACAGGACAATGTGTATTGGGGCTGGGCGGGAGCACTTTCGGGTGCTTTGAAGTCCTGCACTGGGGGCACATTTGGTGTCCCTGTGCATACCCCAGTTCAAACCGGATCAGGGGCTTGCAGCCCTTGCTTTGGCGCGAACTGGACAAAGGGAAAGGGGTGTAGCCACCCCTCTGCCCTGACCCACCCATAGGTGGGGCCACAGAGTAGTCCATCCCCTATTTTTAGAATAAAGGTAGGAACCCAGTCCTTAGGACTTTAGATATCCCTGGACTAAACTTTGAAACTGAATCCTGGACCTTCGATGCTCTACATCACGATTAGAGGACTGAAGAATCTCCCTTGGGGTCAAGGAGTGACTCCCCTGCTTGGCAGGCACCAAAAACGATAACGACGGTCGCAAACTACGCCGCTCCCGCCGGAGTCCGAAGTCCCTGCAGCCCAAGAAGTGGATTTCCTGACTTCTCCAAGGCCATCGTGAGTCCCCAGCGAAGCTGAGGCAAGTGGACCCCACGAGTGACGAGGAACCGCGACCCCTGGGTACCGTGCACTATTATCGAGTGCAACCCCTTCACAACGTTCTACGAACCTGTGCTTTGGACCACGTGTGGTCCCAACCTCCAGCAGGAATCCCTCCGAAGATCAGAGGCCTACACTGTCCTGAGTGACCGTGGGCCCCTGTTGAGTGATTCCGCCCGAGGTGTCTTCGCGATCCCTTGCCAGCCGGCTCGTGGGTCCCCAGAAGACTTTCTAAAGAAACCAAAGGGCTCCCCTGGTTGCTCCAGGCCTGCCCTGACTTACCCTCGCTGGGTGAGTTCCCCAGACCTTGCTGGTCTGCACCATCGACGATCTTCAGCTACATCGAGACTTGCCGTTGCCAAGGCTTGTTGGGTCCAATCCGGTCGCCGACACCGCAGCACTCGACAGACATCGTGTACCAGCCCGAATCCTGCACCTGGTCGCCAACAACGCCTCCTGGACCTCGTGGCTGCAGAAACGAGACGACCGTCAACGCACCTGAAGCACTCGACATCGGTGGGCATCTGTCCATCGCCCTCCTGGTCACTGGCTAGTGACCCAGACTCTGTCCCCTCTGCTTTCAGGTTCTTCAGAACTCCGATCCACTCTTGGATCCACCCGGACACTTTTCTCCTGGTCGCCAGCAGCACTTTGCAGCAGATCGCCATAAGAAACGACGACGAAACCCGACCCCGAAAGGCACCTATGCACCCGGCTTCCCTGGGTGAGGTAACACGAGTACTCCGGTGCTCCCGTGGGTAGAGACTCTTCAAAGTCCTAGATCTCAAAGGGTTTTGTCCTAGTCCTCTTTTAAGTGTCCCTTTCCTCTATTTTCCCGATCCCGACTTTCTCCATAGAAGTTAACGGCGTATCGCGGTTGTGTATTTACACTGCACGCGTCTCCCGTGGGTCCCCTGTGTCACTACCTTGGGTGGTTCCTTGTGGTCCAAGCACTTCTAGAGGCTCTAGGCCTAGTGTCTAGTTCAGTCGTGGTTCGCATACCATTTTATTGGTATATGGTTTGGTACGCCCCTAGGGCTCAAACGTGTATTTGTGCTATTACTGTGATTTAAGATCTTATAACCTATGTACTTCGAACTCTAGCCTCATAAAGAGACTAGAGGGGTGTGTTTAGTAATAAATACATATATTTTGAATATATACCGGGTGTGGTGCTCTTTCATTTGGTCACTCAAGAGATTATAGACTGGTAAAACAAGCTGCTTTACATTCCTTCAAGACTTAGCCTGAAGGCTGCTCTCCACAGCTACCACTAGGATAGCTTTCAATAAGGTTGTCTTTAACCTACCTACCATAAGAGTCGATTTGGACTGGTGCAAGGTGCCCACTATAATTAGTGGACAGCATATGCCAGGCCAACTTCTCACATTGGTGTGCAGCGTGTGGGATTCCAGCTTGCTATTGTTTTACCAGATAATCTCAATTGAATTGATCAACTGAAAACCACTAAAGGTACCTAAGGTACATATAATTTAAGCTTAGAATATCAGTAAGTTCTACTGAACTTAGAGTTGTGTGTTAAGGGATAGCACAACCCTTTCTACAACTCAAGAGAGTTTAGTAGGCCACACTAGAGTAGGTAGTGCATACACCACACCACACTAGTAATGTCTTTAAAAGCAGGATCCAAAGATGCCCTGCAGGAAGCCATTGAGCTTCCCCCTCCAAGTATGACACACTCCCATTCTTGGAACTGAGAGCTTTGTGTAACGTGAGGAAATTAAGGACAGGCCAAAGTCCCACCACCCAACACCTCCAGGAGTTGTTGGTGGCTTATGATCTTAGTAAGTCCTCAGAGACTGAAGGGGTAGGAGCAGAGGGTGGGCCAGCAGATGAGGAAGGGGCCAGGGGTACTACTACCCCCAGCCCCCCTCTGAAACTGACCAGGAGGGTGACAATGACCCTGACCTGGAAAACCCAATCCCTTCTGGGGAAGATGAAGATGAGGATCTAGAGAACCACACCTTTGTCCCCCCAGGAAGGATTATGAGTGTGCTCAGAAAGTCTAGGTCTCCTTCTCAGGAGTCTAACCACTCTGGCACCTCAATAGGGAGCTCTGTTTCTTCTCACAGGAGGGAATCCTCTCATGAGAGAAGAAAGAGACTGGTCCAGTATGAGGAAACTCAACTAGAGATCAGGAAGAAGCAATTGGCTTTAGATAGAGAATCCCTAGATCTCCTTAGGGAGAGAAGAAAGTTGGGACTAGAGTCCCATGGTGGCAGCCATGTCCCTAGAGATAGGGAAAGGTCCTATGACCATAGGAACCTGAGCAAGATTGTCCCTCCCTACCAGAGTGGGGATGACATCCACAAATGGATAACTGCACTGGAGAGGGCCTGTAAAGTTCAGAAGGTCCCCCAGAGGCAGTGGGCAGCAATCTTGTGGCTCTCCTTTGCAGACAAAGGTAGAGACAAGCTCCTCACTGTAAGAGAAGAGGATGCTGACAATTACACAGTCTTGAAGAGTGCTCTGATAGATGGGTTTGGCCTAACCACTGAACAGTATAGGTTGAAGTTCAGAGACACCCAAAAAGCTCAGACTCAAGACTGGGTTGATTTTGTAGATTGTGCTACAAAGGCTCTGGAAGGTTGGATACATGGCAACAAAGTGCATGACTTTTTAGGATTGTACAATTTGATTATGAGGGAGCAGATCCTTAATAATTGTCAAAACCAGCTTTTGCACCAGTATCTGGTGGACTCTGATCTGACCTCTCCCCAAGAATTGGGAAAGAAGGCAGACAAATGGGTCAGAACCAGAGTAAAAACTAGAAATCAGGGTGGTGACCAGAAGAAAGATTCTACTAAGTCCCAAGAGAAAGGTGGGGATAAATCTAACGACAAGTCCCCTACAGGGCCCCAAAATTCCTCTTCTGGGGGTGGGTCCCAAACTCCTTCCTCTCCTGAAAAGAAACCATATTGCCATGTCTGTAAAAAGCCTGGGCACTGGAAAACTGATCCCAGTTGCCCCAGGATTGGCAATAAAGAAAATGTTCCTCCCACAACTACTACCACCCCTCCTGGTACTACCAGTAGTAATCCTCCAGTTGGGAGTAGTGCACCCAAAAAGTTGGGTGCTTTTGCAAGAGGAACAGAGGTGGGCCCTAGTTTAGACAGGGACCCCTCAACAGACTCCTCTGACTCTGATGGTGGTATAGGATTTGCCACCTTTACCATGGGTCCCATAGCATTGGGCAGGTACAGACTGGAGCCAATGATTAATGGTCAGAAAGCTGTGGCATTTAGGGACACAGGGGCTAGTGTCACCATGGTGGCAGGGAAACTAGTCCCCCTCACCAGCTTTTACCTGAGTTTAAATACCAGGTGACCAACATTGTTGGTGTCAGAACAGATCACCCCATGGCCATAGTCAATCTCAGCTGGGAGGGGGTCACAGGCCCAAAAGAGTGGCAGTGTCCCCAACCCTACCTGTAGATTGCCTGATGGGCAATGATTTGGAAATTTCAGCCTGGGCTGAAGTTGAACACCAAACCCATCTTAGGATGTTGGGCGTCCCTGCAAAGGTTAGTGGGGCTGTGATGGCCACAGCCCCAGCCCAAGACTTTGGAGAGATGGAGCCTGAAAGAATGGCCCACTCTCCCCCAAAAGAGAGCAAAAGGGTTGAAGAAAAGTCTTCTTCCCCCAGACAGTAGGTAAGGGTCAGCCTCCTCAGGGAACTGACCCTACCCCTAGTGAAGGAACTGCCACAGAGGTAGTCAGGCCTGGCCTGGCCACACCCCTGATGGCAGAGGACCCTTCCACGGTGGTACCCAGTCTGGAGCAGGTAACCTGCCCCTCTCTACCCTGCCTCAGTCAGCCCAGGGCTGCAGAGGTCAGGGAGGTCAGTGGACCCCCGGGCCCCCTGTCCAGAGGAAGCCCCCATCAGCAGATTAGGGGCAGCCAGTCTAGTAGCCCTAGCCAGGTGAAAATTCCTCTACACACTGAGGGATCCCCCATACCTTTATGTAGGGACCTCCCCAGAAGGACTCTGGTAGGCAAGGGCAAACCTGGGACCAGAAGGTTCCAAACCTGCCATGTCCCTCCAGTGTTCCATCCAAAGGGACCCAACCCCCAGCTGTAGGCAGCCAAAGGTTGACCCTTAGAGCAAAGTGCAACTCAGTCATGGAAAGACAGGCATACATGGTGACCAGTGATCTGAGGAAACTGAGGCCAACATTCCTAGGGCCTCACTTCCCTACTCAGACACCTCACCAGCCTTGTACTTTACCTAAGCACACCAGAGGTAGTGATTCCCCATGGTGGAGACCCTCTCATACCCTTAGGGTGAGGGATTGCTTAGTGGACCATAACATAGGGGGCAACCATGCTAGTGCAGGTGCTTCCTTATATGGCCACTTAGTCAATATAGGCTCAACTGGCCAAGGTTAGCCTTATCTCCTTTCGTTTGGGGGGGTTATGTAGGAAGGTGGAATCTGACTATATGGTTGCCCCCACTTTTTTTATGGTGTTTTGCTGGTTTATGACTTAGTTGGACTGGGATCCTGCTATTCAGGGCCCCAGTCTATCTGCTTTCTCTGTAAAATGGATTCCATGTGCCTTAGGCACATCTCTGATTGGGATCTGGAGTGCCCTTATAAGTCCCTAGTATATGGTATACTATGTACCAAGGGCATAGGTACCTCAGAGGCCTGCCAGGGGCTGCAGCATGTATTATGCCACCCCTGGAAGGCCATCCAAACTGACACCACCGGTCTGCTACTGCAGCCTGGGTAAGGTGGTGCATGCACCTCTTACTGTGATATAGGTTACCTATATCACGAAATACATACACACCTAGAAACCTATAAGTCACTCCTAAGGCAGGCTTTATCAATCCTAAAGGCAGAGTGCATGGTTCCTATGTGAGAGGGTGCCCCTGCATGAGCAGGGCCCCTCTGCAGCGTTCGGAGACCATCTCTGATGCTGTTTGTAGTGCAGCCTGACCATATACTCTTAAGCGCATTATATCCTCGCGGTAAAATGCTAACTTTGGAATGGCTGCACCTAAACATGTCGTGTTTGGTGTCAAACATCTTGGAATACTACCCCCCGCCAATCCTGGCGGCGGGGGTAGCATTCCACCCTTCTAGAGGGAAAGGCATGTTAACTCTGACGAGTCCGGTAACTTCTTTCCAGAGCCCTGGCATCACAAAATGGATGCTGCTGCCACAGACACGAGTCTGGCCTCCTGCTGCTGGATGAAACTCCGGCAGGGGAGGCCTGGACAATAGGTTTCCTGTCCCAGGGAGGTGTGACCACCTCCCCAGACAGGACAATGTGTATTGGGGCTGGGCGTGAGCACTTTCGGGTGCTTTGAAGTCCTGCACTGGGGGCACATTTGGTGTCCCTGTGCATACCCCAGTTCAAACCGGATCAGGGGCTTGCAGCCCTTGCTTTGGCGCGAACTGGACAAAGGGAAAGGGGTGTAGCCACCCCTCTGCCCTGACCCACCCATAGGTGGGGCCACAGAGTAGTCCATCCCCTATTTTTAGAATAAAGGTAGGAACCCAGTCCTTAGGACTTTAGATATCCCTGGACTAAACTTTGAAACTGAATCCTGGACCTTCGATGCTCTACATCACGATTAGAGGACTGAAGAATCTCCCTTGGGGTCAAGGAGTGACTCCCTGCTTGGCAGGCACCAAAAACGATAACGACGGTCGCAAACTACGCCGCTCCCGCCGGAGTCCGAAGTCCCTGCAGCCCAAGAAGTGGATTTCCTGACTTCTCCAAGGCCATCGTGAGTCCCCAGCGAAGCTGAGGCAAGTGGACCCCACGAGTGACGAGGAACCGCGACCCCTGGGTACCG
Source organism: Calotriton arnoldi (assembly GCA_963921515.1). Taxonomy (NCBI): domain Eukaryota; kingdom Metazoa; phylum Chordata; class Amphibia; order Caudata; family Salamandridae; genus Calotriton; species Calotriton arnoldi. The sequence continues at coordinate 9,284 of CAWUFW010014197.1, forward strand.
TGCACTATTATCGAGTGCAACCCCTTCACAACGTTCTACGAACCTGTGCTTTGGACCACGTGTGGTCCCAACCTCCAGCAGGAATCCCTCCGAAGATCAGAGGCCTACACCGTCCTGAGTGACCGTGGGCCCCTGTTGAGTGATTCCGCCCGAGGTGTCTTTGCGATCCCTTGCCAGCCGGCTCGTGGGTCCCCAGAAGACTTTCTAAAGAAACCAAAGGGCTCCCCTGGTTGCTCCAGGCCTGCCCTGACTTACCCTCGCTGGGTGAGTTCCCCAGACCTTGCTGGTCTGCACCATTGACGATCTTCAGCTACATCGAGACTTGCTGTTGCCAAGGCTTGTTGGGTCCAATCCGGTCGCCGACACCGCAGCACTCGACAGACATTGTGTACCAGCCGGAATCCTGCTCCTGGTCGCCAACAACGCCTCCTGGACCTTGTGGCTGCAGAAACGAGACGACCGTCAACGCACCTGAAGCACTCGACATCGGTGGGCATCTGTCCATCGCCCTCCTGGTCACTGGCTAGTGACCCAGACTCTGTCCCCTCTGCTTTCAGGTTCTTCAGAACTCCGATCCACTCTTGGATCCACCCGGACACTTTTCTCCTGGTCGCCAGCAGCACTTTGCAGCAGATCGCCATAAGAAACGACGACGAAACCCGACCCCGAAAGGCACCTATGCACCCGGCTTCCCTGGGTGAGGTAACACGAGTACTCCGGTGCTCCCGTGGGTAGAGACTCTTCAAAGTCCTAGATCTCAAAGGGTTTTGTCCTAGTCCTCTTTTAAGTGTCCCTTTCCTCTATTTTCCCGATCCCGACTTTCTCCATAGAAGTTAACGGCGTATCGCGGTTGTGTATTTACACTGCACGCGTCTCCCGTGGGTCCCCTGTGTCACTACCTTGGGTGGTTCCTTGTGGTCCAAGCACTTCTAGAGGCTCTAGGCCTAGTGTCTAGTTCAGTCGTGGTTCGCATACCATTTTATTGGTATATGGTTTGGTACGCCCCTAGGGCTCAAACGTGTATTTGTGCTATTACTGTGATTTAAGATCTTATAACCTATGTACTTCGAACTCTAGCCTCATAAAGAGACTAGAGGGGTGTGTTTAGTAATAAATACATATATTTTGAATATATACCGGGTGTGGTGCTCTTTCATTTGGTCACTCAAGAGATTATAGACTGGTAAAACAAGCTGCTTTACATTCCTTCAAGACTTAGCCTGAAGGCTGCTCTCCACAGCTACCACTAGGATAGCTTTCAATAAGGTTGTCTTTAACCTACCTACCATAAGAGTCGATTTGGACTGGTGCAAGGTGCCCACTATAATTAGTGGACAGCATATGCCAGGCCAACTTCTCACAGCCTTGAGGAAAAATTTGAACAGAAACTACAGAGTAAAGGTAAGATTTAAAAATTGGAAATAGTATTGGATGTGTTATTTGTGTTGATTTTGTATTGTGGTTACAAGAATGAGTGATTTGTGTTTTTTTAACAATCTAGTTGATTGTTTTTTTTTTCCAGCTGTTTATGATGATACTACACTGACATCACTGTGAATAGTGAAGTTAAGTACAATCTGATAACAGCAGAAAAAGGGAGAAAAATATGTTTTCAAAATGTTAAATTATGTTGTATTATTTGATAAGTAACACTGTAATTTGTGAAATAAATTACATTACACAACAGTTTTACAGTTTATTTTCTTTTCTGTAGTGGAAAAGTTAGAAAAAACAGTACTAATGACAAATAGCAGAATAGTAGTTTAATATTTTTAAAAAACTTTGAAATTCACTGAAAAAACCATAGGTTTTACAGACGTTATAGTTAGAAATTAGCATTTAAAAAACCTTTGAAATTCACTGAAAAAACCATAGGTTTTACAGACGTTATAGTTAGAAATTAGCATTTAAAAAACCTTTGAAATTCACTGAAAAAACCATAGGTTTCAGGGAAGTTATAGTTAGCTGGACACTTCACTCATACAAAACCATAGAAATTCCACTGTTATAGTTAGTTCAGCTAACTATAACTCGCGCACCCATAATGCACTGCTCATGATGTCACATATTACATCATTCATGACATGGTCAGTGACATCACTGATGACATCACTGATGACATCTCAAATGACATCACTGATGACATCACTGATGACATCATCCCGTGACTGTGTGTTTCTGTAATTTTTAAATATGTTTTATATATATTCCTAGGTATATTGAAGAATGAGTGGGTGTATAAGTGTCTGGATGGAGGATTTAGTAGGAGGGTGACTGACTGTACAAGTGAGTGATTAAATGTGTCTTACTGAATGCATGGGTTAGTGACTGTTAGACTTGGCATCTTTTGGCGTGTTTCCCCTGACTTTTTGCTTTCTGACCTCCCGGTTTTGACTCTGTTTTTGCTGGTGTGATGACTCTGCGCACTTTCCTCACTGCGGTCCAGTGGGAAAGTGAAAATGCTCCTGTATAAAATGTGTTATGGATTGGTGTTTCCATGATTGGCCTATTTGGTTTATGTGTCAGTCCCTTGTAAAGTGCACTGCGAGTGCCAGGGCCTATAGACCAAATGCTGTTGGTGGGCTGCAGCACTGGATTGTGCCACCCACGCAAACAGCCCGTAAAGTGTAACTCGGGCCTGCCATCGCAGAGCCCGTGCGCAGCCTGGGGCTGCCATGTCGACTTGGCAAGTGCACACACTTGCAAGTCCCTAAACCTTCCCTTTGCTACATGTTAGTCACCCCTAAGGTAGGCCCAAGGTACCCCTGTGGGCAGGGTGCGTTGTACGCGAAAGGTAGGACATGCCCGGGTGTGTGCGGCATGTCCTGATAGTGAATTACAGCCTAGTTCGTTTTTCACTATTGCAAGGCTACCTGTTCCCCTAGGCCAGAACGGGCGGTTTTGATTATTACAGTATATAATCCTAACTGACCCCGGGAACATGGTAGAAATTCGAGTTTAGTATGCCTGGACTCAGAATGATAAAATGCAGCTTTTAGTAAGGTTGGTTTTAACATTCTGTGTTTGAAAATACCACTTTTAGAAAGTGGGTATTTTCTTGCCTAACCATCCAAGCCTGCCTCTGCGAGGTTGTGTATTCCGTGTCTGGAATGTGAGTGACCGGGGCTGGGGGATGCCAGGAGACAGGGTGAGTCAGCGCAGGGCTGAATAGCCAGATCGACCTGTAGATGGGTGGGAGGGGTCGCACCTGGGCCCTGAATAGGACAGTGCCTTCCCTCCACAATGCTGGCTCCACCTCCTGTGGTGCGTCTGATGTCCCTGGCCTACTCACTGAAAGAAGGGACGGAGACTTGTCAACAAAGTGCTCCAGAACTGGTTTGGACTAGGCAAAGGCCTCTCTGCCTTCAGAGAACAAAGGAATTTGGGATATAAATATTGGGGCCCTGACCCCATGAATTTAGATCTCGCTGGAATCAAGGAACCTGCCAAGACGAAGAGCTGGAAGAGCTGCCAGGAGGAGTACTGCCCCTTTGCTGTGTTGTTGCTTTGTTGGGTTGGCCTGCAGTTGCTGCTTCTGTCTTGGGCAGTGAAAGGACTGGACTGAACTTTCTCCAAACTTGTGCTGAGTATCTCCAAGGGCCAGAAACCGAGCTGGCCTCCTGTTAAGAAGTCTCAGGGACTGCAAAGACTTCACAAGCCTCTGGGTACCGCTTCTGGAACGCTGTTTCAGTTGCCACAGAGGAAGGGAACTGCAACCGACTCCGTCAACCGAATCCATCCCTGGCCGGTGACCTGTTTGCACCGCAGACCGCATCGCCCCGCTTCGCATCGCAACCCTGGTCTCACCGTGGGCGACGTCCAACGCCGCCAACATCGAGCCGCTGCTTGCACCGTGACCTGTGGGCACCGCAGTTCGCATCGCATCGCTTCACTGGGCCAGCCGGACCAGACCGACACTGTCGCTGCAACTGGCTCAAGAGTCGAGGCCGCACCGCATTTGGGGCACCGCTCGCACGTCTGCGACGCACCGCTCCGACTCGCACCGCTGTCCGACGCCAGCTCCCGCACTCCGGCTTGGTCGCCTGCATCGCAACCTGTCAGCACCGCATCGAGCATCGCCTCGCCCTGCATCGCACGCCTTGGACTCACCGACTCCGTCTGCACGACGCTCATCGAGCCGCTGCCTGCACCGCATCGAGGGACACCGCACCTTGCATTGCTCCGTCTTGCACCGCAACCGCGACGAACGCCGACCGGCTCGTACACTCTGTACCAGCCACAACGAGAAAGGTACTGTAACCGAGTCTGTTCACGACTCTGCTGGCCCGTATCGACGCGGTCGGCTGGAACTGTTAGACTCTGTGGTTTTCAGCATCACGGTAGGCTCGGACGGAGCTACCGACTCGTACGAACTTTGCTTTTGTGCTATTCCTGCAAAGAAGAAGTTAACGTATCAAGTATTCCTTCGTAAAGTATAGTATTGTGGATTTTTGTCGTAATTGGTCTTGTCTTGAGTATATAAAATATTGGTTATTTTTCTAAACTGGTGTGGTGTCCGTTTGTAGTGCTTACACTGTATTACTGTTGGTTATGTGCAAATGCTTTACACACTGCCTCTGAATTAAGCCTGACTGCTCGTGCCAAGCTACCACGAGGGTGAGCAGGGGTTACTTCACGAGTGTAACAACCCTTACCCTGACTAGGAAGAAGGGTCCCTACTTGGACAAAGGTGCAAGCCCTTGCCAACTAGAGATCCCATTTCTAACATTGGTTGTCAGCGGTGAGGATAGGACTTGTGTTTGCACTTGACTTACAGTGATTGGTGTGCACTACTACCATATCGCAGACCATTACGTACCACATACTGGTTCTTTTTCTTTTGGCCTATTTTTGATCTTGCCAGTTTTCAACTCACGACTTTTGTCATGCCTGAATCAATTGCATCATCCGTTGCATCTCTGGAAGTTATCTTTGAGGAGGACAGGTTGGAATCCTACGCCGTAAAGGAGTTACGAGCGATTTGTAAAAACCTGAAAGTCCAAATTAAAGGCCTCACAAGGAAGGAGGAGCTACAGAAGGCGCTGAGGGCCTGGGTAGCAGCCAGACATGCCAATGGGCAGCCTGGTGATCTCAGTGAGGAGGCGGAGGAGCCTATTTCCAGGGTGGATGTGCTTTTGGGTAGGGGGAACCCGCCAGGTCGGGCAGCAGCAGTCTGTCCCCAGAGGAGCTGGAGGACAGGCGGGAGGCCAGGTAGTTCGAGCTGCAGAAGCTCAGGCTGGAGAGTGAGCGGGAGGAGAAGAGATTGGCCATAGAGGAGAGGAAGATGCTCTTAGAGCATGAGAGAGAACTAAAGGAGCTAGAACTTAGGAGTAAGTCAGGCTCAGATGGTGGCAGCAATTCGTCCAGAAAGGCAGACAGGATTGTGCACATTCCCAAGAACGTAGGCAAGGAGTTCAAGAAGGGGATGACATACAAAGGTGGTTCCAGGGTTATGAGGCAGCCATACACATGAATGGGGTCCCTGAGGAGAATTGGGGAGCAGGATTGTGGCCACTTTTCCCGGAAGAAGCAAGGGATGCTCTGATAGCTTTGGGTAAGGGGTATCACCTCACCTATGCTGACATGAAGGATGCCCTTCTCACGAAGTATGGTCTTACTCCTGAAAAGTACAGGGATCAGTTCAGGTCCAGTAAGAAGTCTGATGTCAACACTTGGTTGGAATGTGTGGATGTGTTCTGCAGGTCTCTGGATGGTTGGGTGAAGGGCAGTAGTGTAACAGATTTTCAGGGGCTCTACAACTTGATTGCATGGGAGCACTTGTCTAGTCTATGTTTTGCAGATCTGCGCCAGCACCTAGTTGATAGTAAGCTAACTGACCCCAGGAAGCTTGCTATGGAAGCGGACCGCTGGGTGAGTACCAGGGTCCACAAGAAAGCATTTGGGGGAGACTCAGCCAAAGGTGGGCAGGGTCCCCAGCAGAAAGGTGGGGGGGACAAGGGTAAAGCACAGGAGTTCTCTAAAGGGCCCCAAACTAGTACCCAGGGTAAAGGTTCCCAGCCCCCGGTGATAAGAAGAAAGGGGTCTCTACAGGGAAGCCTGTTGAGACCGGCCCCCGCAAGTGTTATGCATGTGACCAGGTAGGTCACTTTAAGGGGGACCCCAAGTGCCCGAAGGGGACACAGCCACCCACCGGTGGACAGTCCAAAGTGTTGGCTAGTGTAGCGCTTGGGGAGGAGGGGTGCCCACAGGAGGGTGGGGATCCTGCAGAAATGACCCTTGTCTCACTCGGGGACAGTGAGATGGTCCCAGGAAACCAGGTGCCCCCTAACACAAAGAAATATAGCACCTGGGTGACCATTAACGGGAACAGGGTAGAGGTTCTCAGAGATACTGGAGCCAGTGTGACCTCAGTCCGGTGTCACCTGGTGTCTGAGAAGCAAGTAGTCCCAGGAGCATTCCACCAAGTAGTTGCTGTCGACAACTCTGAGCGCCAGTGTATGGTGGCGCAGGTTCCCTTTGAATGGGGGGGGTCTCAGGTCCCTTGAGGGTGGTTGTGAGCCCTACCATTCCTGTCGATTGTCTGCTAGGAAACGACCTGGAGCAGTCCTCATGGAAGGAGGTTGAGCTCAGGTCTCACTTGGAGATGCTTGGGTTGCCAGAGTGGGCATGCGTGTCTACTCGGTCAATGGCGATACAAAAGGGGATGATGGACGGAACGTTTGAGCCAATCAAACACTCACCCCCAGTCAACTGATCTGGGTTTAATCCATCATCATTCTTTAGCTCACTCCACCACCCCAGTTCAGACATGGCCATATGCAAATCAGTCTGACCCTGTGCCTCATGGGAACAGTCCAGCACGAACTGCCAAGCCATGTCTTCCCTGGACCGGAAACAAGCATCCTAGGACCGGTTTCTGGCATTCCAGCCGTCATCAGCCAGGCTTGCTTGAATCCAGTGGTAAAGTGAGCAAGGGACCCACGTCTGGGCATACCCCCGCCAACTTAGGGCGAACAAAGCGATACAAAAGGGGGATGATGGACGGAACGTTTGAGCCAATCAAACACTCACCCCCAGTCAACTGATCTGGGTTTAATCCATCATCATTCTTTAGCTCACTCCACCACCCCAGTTCAGACATGGCCATATGCAAATCAGTCTGACCCTGTGCCTCATGGGAACAGTCCAGCACGAACTGCCAAGCCATGTCTTCCCTGGACCGGAAACAAGCATCCTAGGACCGGTTTCTGGCATTCCAGCCGTCATCAGCCAGGCTTGCTTGAATCCAGTGGTAAAGTGAGCAAGGGACCCACGTCTGGGCATACCCCCGCCAACTTAGGGCGAACAAAGCGATACAAAAGGGGATGATGGACGGAACGTTTGAGCCAATCAAACACTCACCCCCAGTCAACTGATCTGGGTTTAATCCATCATCATTCTTTAGCTCACTCCACCACCCCAGTTCAGACATGGCCATATGCAAATCAGTCTGACCCTGTGCCTCATGGGAACAGTCCAGCACGAACTGCCAAGCCATGTCTTCCCTGGACCGGAAACAAGCATCCTAGGACCGGTTTCTGGCATTCCAGTCGTCATCAGCCAGGCTTGCTTGAATCCAGTGGTAAAGTGAGCAAGGGACCCACGTCTGGGCATACCCCCGCCAACTTAGGGCGAACAAAGCGATACAAAAGGGGATGATGGACGGAACGTTTGAGCCAATCAAACACTCACCCCCAGTCAACTGATCTGGGTTTAATCCATCATCATTCTTTAGCTCACTCCACCACCCCAGTTCAGACATGGCCATATGCAAATCAGTCTGACCCTGTGCCTCATGGGAACAGTCCAGCACGAACTGCCAAGCCATGTCTTCCCTGGACCGGAAACAAGCATCCTAGGACCGGTTTCTGGCATTCCAGCCGTCAACAGCCAGGCTTGCTTGAATCCAGTGGTAAAGTGAGCAAGGGACCCACGTCTGGGCATACCCCCGCCAACTTAGGGCGAACAAAGCGATACAAAAGGGGATGATGGACGGAACGTTTGAGCCAATCAAACACTCACCCCCAGTCAACTGATCTGGGTTTAATCCATCATCATTCTTTAGCTCACTCCACCACCCCAGTTCAGACATGGCCATATGCAAATCAGTCTGACCCTGTGCCTCATGGGAACAGTCCAGCACGAACTGCCAAGCCATGTCTTCCCTGGACCGGAAACAAGCATCCTAGGACCGGTTTCTGGCATTCCAGCCGTCATCAGCCAGGCTTGCTTGAATCCAGTGGTAAAGTGAGCAAGGGACCCACGTCTGGGCATACCCCCGCCAACTCGGTCAATGGCAGCCAGAAAGGGTGATCAAGAGGACTTGGAGCCTGAAACAGTGGCCCAAGTCCCTGCCAAGAGAAAGGGCAGGGGCGCGGGAAACCGGCCCCCGAAGTTCCCACGGACCGGGAGGAGGCGGACCTCGAGGGGACGCCCCGGTGCCTACAGGGGAGCAGGTAGCCGAACTGGGAGACATCTCTGAGCTGACCCATTGGCAGCAAGAAGGGGGTCCCACCAGGGAGGAGTTCTGCAGGGAGCAGAACGAGTGCCCTACTCTGGAGGGTCTGCGGCGGCAGGCTGCAGACCAGGCAGCTGGTAATCAGTCCGGGTCACATCTGATCTACTGGGAGAGTGGTCTCCTATACAGTGAGCCTAAGGTTGCTGAGCCTGGGTCAGCCCGTGTGCTGGTGGTACCCCAGCGCTTCAGGACCTTCCTACTGGGTCTGGCTCATGACGTGCCTTTGGCAGGACATTTGGGGCAGGACAAGACCTTTGACAGGCTTGTCACCCACTTCTTTTGGCCCCAAATGCGAAGGCAGTCAGATGCACACTGTAGGTCTTGCCAAACTTGCCAGGCAAGTGGTAAGAGTGGGAGGAAGGTCAAAGCTCCTCTCCAACCTTTTCCGGTTGTTGGAACACCCTTTGAAAGGGTAGGGATGGATATTGTGGGGCCACTGGATCCCAAGACAGCCATGGGCAACAGGTACATCCTGGTCTTGGTGGACCATGCCACCCGGTACCCGGAGGCAATCCCTCTCAGGACAACGACGGCGCCCGTGGTGGGATGCGTTAATGGGGATCTTTTCCCGTGTGGGATTCCCCAGAGAGGTGGTTTCTGATAGGGGGACCAATTTCATATCGAAGTATATGACATCCCTGTGGAAGGAGTGTGGGGTAACCTACAAGTTCACCACTCCTTACCACCCACAAGGAAACGGTCTGGTGGAGAGATTCAACCAGACCTTCAAAGGCATGATCAAGGGTCTAACAGAACCCATGAGGCATAAGTGGGACGTCCTCTTGCCATGCCTACTCTTTGCATACAGGGAGGTGCCTCAGAAGTCTCTTGGGTACAGCCCCTTTGAGCTCCTGTATGGCCACCCTGTCAGAGGACCTCTGAGTTTGGTGAAGGAAGGCTGGGAGGCGGCTCCCAGGAAAACTCCCCAGGATGTATTTAGCTACATGCTGGCCTTTAGAAACCAAACTGCCCGCTTCAGGAAACTCGCTCAGGCGAACCTAGAAGCAAGCCAGGAAGAAATGAAGAGATGGTATGACCAGAACGCCACTCTGGTCGAATTTCAACCTGGGCAGAAAGTGTGGGTAATTGCCCCAGTGGCACCTTGTGCCTTGCAGGACAAGTGGACTGGGCCATATGAGGTAAAGGAGCGCAAAAGTGACGTCACCTACCTGGTGGATTTGCAGGCTCCAAGGAACCCGTTGAGGGTCCTTCACGTGAACCGCCTCAAGCCCCACTTCGAGAGGTCCGAAGTGAGTATGCTCTTGGCGACAGATGATGGGGTGGAAGAGGAGAGCGAGCCTCTCCCTGACCTCCTGTCTACCAAGGAGCATGATGGGTCAGTAGAGGGTGTGATCCTCTCCCCTACTCTGACTCAGGAGCAGCAGGGGGACTGTCGCCAGTTGTTGGGACAGTTCGCCCCACTGTTCTCTCTGACCCCGGTGTTACTCACTGGTGTACCCATGACGTGGACACCGGTGACAGCCATCCTGTGAAGCACAAGATTTACAGGTTGACTGACCGGGTCAGAGCCAGCATCAGGAGGAGGTCTCTAAGATGTTGGCGTTAGGGGTGATTGAGCCCTCCCACAGTCCTTGGGCCAGCCCAGTGGTCTTGGTCCCAAAGGCTGCGGCGCCCGGTGCCACTCCAGAACTCCGGTTTTGTGTGGACTACCCTGGGCTCAATGCCGTCACCAGGACTGACGCGCACCCCATCCCCAGAGCTGATGAGCTCATTGATCGGTTGGGAGCTGCCCGGTTCCTCAGCACGTTTGATTTGACGTCTGGGTACTGGCAGATTGCCTTAACCGATGGGGCCAAGGAGAGATCAGCATTCTCAACCCCAGAAGGTCATTACCAATTCCGGGTGATGCCCTTTGGGTTGAAGAATGCCCCTGCCACCTTTCAGAGGTTGGTCAATCAGGTGTTGGCTGGGCTGGAGGATTTCAGTGCCGCCTACCTGGATGACATTGCTGTGTTCAGTTCCCGCTGGGAAGAACATTTACAGCACCTTGAGAAAGTGTTGAGGGCTCTGCAAGGTGCAGGCCTCACGATCAAGGCCAGTAAGTGCCAGATCGGGCAGGGTTCTGTGGTGTACTTGGGACACCAGGTAGGAAGCGGCCAGGTGGCGCCCCTACAACCCAAGATTGACACCATTCTGGCTTGGGAGCCCCCAAGACCCAGACAGAGGTGAGAGCCTTCTTAGGTCTCACCGGTTATTATAGGAGATTTGTTAAGGGCTATGGCACCATCGTTGCCCCCTTAACAGAGCTGACCTCTAAGAGGCAGCCCAGGAAAGTGATCTGGACGGAGTCCTGCCAGAAAGCTTTTGATGCCCTGAAGGCAGCCATGTGCACGGCGCCCGTGCTCAAGGCACCTGACTTCTCCAAGGAATTCGTCGTGCAGACTGACGCTTCAGAGCATGGTGTGGGAGCGGTGCTCTCACAACTGAACGAAGAGGGCCTGGATCAGCCTGTAGTCTTCCTTAGCAGGAGACTACTTCCCAGGGAACAGAGGTGGAGTGCCATAGAAAGGGAAGCTTTTGCTGTGGTCTGGGCGCTGAAGAAGTTGAGACCATACCTGTTTGGGACTCACTTCCGGGTTCAGACAGACCACAGGCCCCTCAGATGGTTGATGCAAATGAGGGCGAGAATCCAAAACTGCTGAGGTGGTCCATCTCCCTACAGGGAATGGACTTTACGGTGGAACACCGTCCTGGTACAGAACACGCCAACGCAGATGGTCTGTCCAGGTTCTTCCGCCTTAGTGAAGAGAACTCCAATGGGGTTGGGTAGTTCTCCCTACTTTCAGCTGGAGGGGACATGAGTTAGACTTGGCATCTTTTGGCGTGTTTCCCCTGACTTTTTGCTTTCTGACCTCCCGGTTTTGACTCTGTTTTTGCTGGTGTGATGACTCTGCGCACTTTCCTCACTGCGGTCCAGTGGGAAAGTGCAAGTGCTCCTGTATAAAATGTGTTATGGATTGGTGTTTCCATGATTGGCCTATTTGGTTTATGTGTCAGTCCCTTGTAAAGTGCACTGCGAGTGCCAGGGCCTATAGACCAAATGCTGTTGGTGGGCTGCAGCACTGGATTGTGCCACCCACGCAAACAGCCCGTAAAGTGTAACTCGGGCCTGCCATCGCAGAGCCCGTGCGCAGCCTGGGGCTGCCATGTCGACTTGGCAAGTGCACACACTTGCAAGTCCCTAAACCTTCCCTTTGCTACATGTTAGTCACCCCTAAGGTAGGCCCAAGGTACCCCTGTGGGCAGGGTGCGTTGTACGCGAAAGGTAGGACATGCCCGGGTGTGTGCGGCATGTCCTGATAGTGAATTACAGCCTAGTTCGTTTTTCACTATTGCAAGGCTACCTGTTCCCCCTAGGCCAGAACGGGCGGTTTTGATTATTACAGTATATAATCCTAACTGACCCCGGGAACATGGTAGAAATTCGAGTTTAGTATGCCTGGACTCAGAATGATAAAATGCAGCTTTTAGTAAGGTTGGTTTTAAAATTCTGTGTTTGAAAATACCACTTTTAGAAAGTGGGTATTTTCTTGCCTAACCATCCAAGCCTGCCTCTGCGAGGTTGTGTATTCCGTGTCTGGAATGTGAGTGACCGGGGCTGGGGGATGCCAGGAGACAGGGTGAGTCAGCGCAGGGCTGAATAGCCAGATCGACCTGTAGATGGGTGGGAGGGGTCTCACCTGGGCCCTGAATAGGACAGTGCCTTCCCTCCACAATGCTGGCTCCACCTCCTGTGGTGCGTCTGATGTCCCTGGCCTACTCACTGAAAGAAGGGACGGAGACTTGTCAACAAAGTGCTCCAGAACTGGTTTGGACTAGGCAAAGGCCTCTCTGCCTTCAGAGAACAAAGGAATTTGGGATATAAATATTGGGGCCCTGACCCCATGAATTTAGATCTCGCTGGAATCAAGGAACCTGCCAAGACGAAGAGCTGGAAGAGCTGCCAGGAGGAGTACTGCCCCTTTGCTGTGTTGTTGCTTTGTTGGGTTGGCCTGCAGTTGCTGCTTCTGTCTTGGGCAGTGAAAGGACTGGACTGAACTTTCTCCAAACTTGTGCTGAGTATCTCCAAGGGCCAGAAACCGAGCTGGCCTCCTGTTAAGAAGTCTCAGGGACTGCATAGACTTCACAAGCCTCTGGGTACCGCTTCTGGAACGCTGTTTCAGTTGCCACAGAGGAAGGGAACTGCAACCGACTCCGTCAACCGAATCCATCCCTGGCCGGTGACCTGTTTGCACCGCAGACCGCATCGCCCCGCTTCGCATCGCAACCCTGGTCTCACCGTGGGCGACGTCCAACGCCTCCAACATCGAGCCGCTGCTTGCACCGTGACCTGTGGGCACCGCAGTTCGCATCGCATCGCTTCACTGGGCCAGCCGGACCAGACCGACACTGTCGCTGCAACTGGCTCAAGAGTCGAGGCCGCACCGCATTTGGGGCACCGCTCGCACGTCTGCGACGCACCGCTCCGACTCGCACCGCTGTCCGACGCCAGCTCCCGCACTCCGGCTAGGTCACCTGCATCGCAACCTGCCAGCACCGCATCGAGCATCGCCTCACCCTGCATCGCACGCCTTGGACTCACCGACTCCGTCTGCACGACGCTCATCGAGCCGCTGCCTGCACCGCATCGAGGGACACCGCACCTTGCATCGCTCCGTCTTGCACCGCAACCGCGACGAACGCCGACCGGCTCGTACACTCCGTACCAGCCACAACGAGAAAGGTACTGTAACCGAGTCTGTTCACGACTCTGCTGGCCCGTATCGACGCGGTCGGCTGGAACTGTTAGACTCTGTGGTTTTCAGCATCACGGTAGGCTCGGACGGAGCTACCGACTCGTACGAACTTTGCTTTTGTGCTATTCCTGCAAAGAAGAAGTTAACGTATCAAGTATTCCTTCGTAAAGTATAGTATTGTGGATTTTTGTCGTAATTGGTCTTGTCTTGAGTATATAAAATATTGGTTATTTTTCTAAACTGGTGTGGTGTCCGTTTGTAGTGCTTACACTGTATTACTGTTGGTTATGTGCAAATGCTTTACACACTGCCTCTGAATTAAGCCTGACTGCTCGTGCCAAGCTACCACGAGGGTGAGCAGGGGTTACTTCACGAGTGTAACAACCCTTACCCTGACTAGGAAGAAGGGTCCCTACTTGGACAAAGGTGCAAGCCCTTGCCAACTAGAGATCCCATTTCTAACAGTGACTAAACTGTGTGAATGTCTGTATCAGTCTGTCTGTTGTTGTGCAAGCTGCTGCATGGGTTGGTCAGTAGCTATATGAGTGTCTATACAGGTTATTGATTGGTTGTTTGAGTATTTTTTGGGGGAGATTGAGTGTGTGTGTGGGTGGGTCTGAGGTGTGTGACTCTGTGCATAGATGTGTGAGTGGTTGATTCACTGGATGTATGGGTTCAACAGTGCATGTGGAAACACGTGTATGGGTGCGTGAGTGTGTATATCGGTGTGTTGGTGAGTGAATGGATGTCTCAGTGGTACATGTCCACGTAACTACATATGTAAAAGGCAGTGTATGTGAGAGTTGAAGTATATAAAGGACTATACATGATAGTCGGTGATTTTGAGACTGGCTGTATAGATGAGTCTGTACTTGTATCAATGATTATATAATAGAGTAAGTATGCGTTAGTATCTGTATGAATAAGTGAGGTGGTGTGTGTATAATTGTATAGGTGAGTAAATGGGACTGTGATAGATTCTTTGCATGACTAAGTAGGTGTGTGAGTAACTGCATGGATGAGTGGCGGTGTGTGATTGTCTGTATAGGTGTATGAGTGCATATGATAGTGTTGTATTTATGAGTGACTGCATGTATGAGTGAAAACAAAGCAGGTAGTAGGGGAAATCTGCGCAGGGAAGTGATTAAAGTAACGCCAAAAGTTATCCTGTTCAGTGCTGATGCTCAAGGGTCACCATACAACGACCACCCCGCGTTGTAAACTGTAGGCAAAAGCCCACATAGGATACAAAGTAAACAGTTGGCTGCCCGAGCAAACAGCACACAAATAAGAGCTACAAAATAAAGTCCAAATTTCAGTCCTGGATATATTCTTCTTGTTTTTATTTCAAGTTTGCAAGATAACGTTCCATGATATCCATCTTCTTAACAGAGTAGGTTCAAGCCACAGACCATGCCAACATGTGTTTCGTCCATCCGGCTGTAAGCCATGGACTTCATCAGGGCAAGAAAACACAAAAGTTCAAGAGCATCTCGTATTTAAAAATTACGTCAGAAGGCTTCCTTTGAGTTCCTAAAATCTTAAACCGTGTCCACTCATCTGTCGGAAGCACGTATTTCCAAAGTCAATATTACAAGTTAAAAGTCGTCACAATCAGCCACCCATCCTGATACTGGCATCAAGCCCGTAAGGCTGAAAGTCCTCGTGTAGCTATCCGGCGTTCTAAAGTAGGTGTGTGAGTAACTGCATGGATGAGTGGCGGTGTGTGATTGTCTGTATAGGTGTATGAGTGCATATGATAGTGTTGTATTTATGAGTGACTGCATGTATGAGTGATTGTATGGATGAATGAGTAGATGTGTGTGTAGACCTAGCAATCAGTGAGTGCGTATGTAGTAACTGGTATTGGTGTGTTAATGATTTTGAAAATGGTTGTCTGTATTTTACAGTGGGTGTATTAAAGGTTATATTAGAGTGTGAGGAGCTGCATCAGTTTTTCACGTGGATGATGTCATCAGTGATGTCATTTGAGATGTCATCAGTGATGTCATCAGTGATGTCACTGACCATGTCATGAATGATGAAATATGTGACGTCATGAGCAGTGCATTGCGGGTGCGTGAGTTATAGTTAGCTGAACTAACTATAACGGTGGAATTTCTATGGTTTTGTATGAGTGAAATGTCCAGCTAACTATAACGTCCCTGAAACCTATGGTTTTTTCAGTGAATTTCAAAGGTTTTTTAAATGCTAATTTCTAACTATAACATCTGTAAAACCTATGGTTTTTTCAGTGAATATATATATATATATATATATATATATATATATATATATATATATATATATATATATAAAAATCCCAAGACAAATCACTCGCGCTCTTAGAGACAATTAAACAGGATTCAGGAAAATAAGTCGATTTATTCCGTCATAAATCAATCGTGATTGATTTATGACGGAATAAGTCGACTTATTTTCCTGAATCCTGTTTAATTGTCTCTGAGAGCGCGAGTGATTTGTATTGGGACTTTGTATTGGATTATCGGCTGCTCTGCCGACTCTGGCGCCACCTCCCACGGGACTCCGGCTTCCAGCAGGAGCATCTGGTTTTGTGGATATATATATATATATATCCTCCAAAGTTGCCCCAGAGCTCAAGGATGCCACTCCTGCGGAAGAGAGTTCAACAGAACTTTTTATTCAAAAAATTGCGCACCCTTTCTCAATTAATTTAACAGTCCCTGACGCGTTTCGGTGACACTTCACCTTAATCATAGGGAGGGATAAAAACAAACCATGGAGAACACACTGCAAACATTTTGTTCCATTAGCATGCACTCTCCAGTGAATAGCATGCTGGGTGTTGCAGTGCTGATATTTCCCTCAGTAGGGTCCATGTATTTGTCCAAAGTTACAACATCCACAATGTTCTCACAATGTTTACAGCCCTCCAGTGGGCCTCGAGAAAGGATGTGCAGTTTTAAATCAATTTCTCCTCCGTGCTGCAATCGGGCTGCCATTCCATTACAGCCCCGCAGTCCTGAAATCATTGAGCCAGGCGGTGCAATCCTCCGTGGCCGAGGCCGCCGCGTATTAACATCCTCCAAAGTTGCCCCAGAGCTCAAGTACGCCACTCCTGCAAAAGAGAGTTCAACAGAACTTTTTATTCAAAAATTGCGCACCCTTTCTCAATTAATTTAACAGTCCCTGACATGTTTCGGTGACCCTTCATCTTAATCATAGGGCGGGACAAAAACAAACCATGGAGAACACACTGCAAACATTTTGTTCCATTAGCATGCACTCTCCAGTGAATAGCATGCTGGGTGTTGCAGTGCCGATATTTCCCTCAGTAGGGTCCATGTATTTGTCCAAAGTTACAACATCCCCAATGTTCTCACAATGTTTACAGCCCTCCAGTGGGCCTCGAGAAAGGATGTGCAGTTTTAAATAAATTTCTCCTCCGTGCTGCAATCGGGTTGCCATTCCATTACAGCCCCGCAGTCCTGAAATCATTGAGCCAGGCGGTGCAATCCTCCGCGGCCGAGGCCGCCGCGTATTAACATCCTCCAAAGTTGCCCCAGAGCTCAAGGACGCCACTCCTGTGGAAGAGAGTTCACCAGAACTTTTTATTCAAAAAATTGCGCACCCTTTCTCAATTAATTTAACAGTCCCTGACGCGTTTCGGTGACACTTCACTTTAATCATAGGACGGGACAAAAACAAACCATGGAGAACACACTGCAAACATTTTGTTCCATTAGCATGCACTCTCCAGTGAACAGCATGCTGGGTGTTGCAGTGCCGATATTTCCCTCAGTAGGGTCCATGTATTTGTCCAAAGTTACAACATCCCCAATGTTCTCACAATGTTTACAGCCCTCCAGTGGGTCTCGAGAAAGGATGTGCAGTTTTAAATCAATTTCTCCTCCGTGCTGCGATCGGGCTGCCATTCCATTACAGCCAAGCAGTCCTGAAATCATTGAGCCAGGCGGTGCAATCCTCCGCGGCCGAGGCCGCCGCGTATTAACATCCTCCAAAGTTGCCCCAGAGCTCAAGGACGCCACTCCTGCGGAAGAGAGTTCAACAGAACTTTTTATTCAAAAAATTGCGCACCCTTTCTCAATTAATTTAACAGTCCCTGACGCGTTTCGGTGACACTTCACCTTAATCATAGGGCGGGACAAAAACAAACCATGGAGAACACACTGCAAACATTTTGTTCCATTAGCATGCACTCTCCAGTGAATAGCATGCTGGGTGTTGCAGTGCCGATATTTCCCTCAGTAGGGTCCATGTATTTGTCCAAAGTTACAACATCCCCAATGTTCTCACAATGTTTACAGCCCTCCAGTGGGCCTCGAGAAAGGAGGTGCAGTTTTAAATCAATTTCTCCTCCGTGCTGCGATCGGGCTGCCATTCCATTACAGCCCCGCAGTCCTGAAATCATTGAGCCAGGCGGTGCAATCCTCCGCGGCCGAGGCCGCCGCGTATTAACATCCTCCAAAGTTGCCCCAGAGCTCAAGGACGCCACTCCTGCGGAAGAGAGTTCAACAGAACTTTTTATTCAAAAAATTGCGCACCCTTTCTCAATTAATTTAACAGTCCCTGACGCGTTTCGGTGACACTTCACCTTAATCATAGGGCGGGACAAAAACAAACCATGGAGAACACACTGCAAACATTTTGTTCCATTAGCATGCACTCTCCAGTGAATAGCATGCTGGGTGTTGCAGTGCCGATATTTCCCTCAGTAGTGTCCATGTATATATATGTTTATTACCTACTGGCGACCTTTAACCTTTGTTTTTTTAGTGAATTTCTAAGGTTTTTTTAAATTCTATCTGCTAACTATAACATCCCTGTAACCTTGTAAACTTTGGGTTTTCTAGTGATTTTCTAAGGTTTTTTATCTAGTACTCGCATTTGCAGAGTGGTAGAGAAATGGGGCTGCACCTTCAACCGCCTCTATAGAACCACGCTGTTTAGTAGTTACAGGAGGCATTAACATTGCTTCTTGGCCAATTGCTTTAACCTCTCTATTATATATATATATATATATATATATATATATATATATATATATATATATATATATATATATATATATATATATATTGATATTTATTTTTTTAAATAAAAATGTAGGGGTCGCGAATCAGCGCAGCGTGCCGCCATATTTTGATGTAGACCTAGGGTCCACAATGGATGGGCGACTTCCAGCTGTTTTATTTTTACAATATATATAGGTTATACATTTTAAATTACATGTATGTGTTTTATAGAAAGAGTTATAAAACTTACATCAATATAAATATTTTGCAAATTTGAGCTGTTGTGATAAATTTACAGGAGCCGTGAAGGTTCCGCGTAACATCGTGTACATATTTCCGGGTGCGCGACTCCAGCGTAAGTTATGTAGTTCTAAAAAACATATATATATAATTTTATATTATAGATTATACCAAGAGATCTACTTTAATATTTCTAAAACTACTATATTTGTAATTGAAATGCTGATATAATAATGTTTAAATGTATTTTATGGAGTCACGACTTGTGCGCAGTGTATTCGCTCCCGGTAAACAAACCCCATGGGATTTAAAAAGAAAGGATTCTATTGGTTAAAGAGCTTTCTATTTTACTACTTGTAAGGCCTCACCAAATTTCTTCCTTCTTTCTGTAGCTTCTGTTGGATGAAAAACTTTTGTGTTTGCTCCTAGCTCAAACATTTATTTTTTGGGTGTTTTTCATCACTACAAAAAAATGTATCTGCAATACCACCTGCAGATGAGATTGATGATGTGGAGTAGCAGGAGGAACCAGCCAAGAAGAGGAAAACAAGCACTGTGTGGACCTTTTTTCCATTCCTGAGGGAGAGAAGAAAGTCAATGCACATAAAGTAACATGTACTTTAAGTGAAAAGGTGCTTTCTCATGGCTCTGAGAAGCAATACTCTTGCAGGATGTCATCAATGCTGAAGCATTTACAAACAATGCATCCCAATCGTCTGGAAATAGAACAGGGACAACGAGAAAGAAAAGAGCAACCTGAGGGCAGAGAAAATACTGGACGCAGCACAACTTTGGGTTCTGTTCTGACGTCACAGACTTCGACAACAGTCCCCAAATTTGCTGCATTGTGTCAACACTCTTTGAAATGCTAAAGAGTTATATGTGTTGGGGAGCAATCAATCGCAGCAATCATTGCAAGTGCGAAATATCATAAATGTTATGGTTTTTTTGCTCCAACATTGGTCCAACATAGGTCCAACGTTGGTATTGTGAAATTGTGGTATTGTGAAATGTTTTTTCTGAATGAATTCAGCATGTTGAGTTGTTTTTGAAAATAACTTTCTAAAAAAACACCCCAAAAATTTAAAAAGAATTAAAAAACACACACAAAATTTGAAACAAAAAAAAGCACTGCCTGGGTGAATGAATGAGTGCATGAGTAGTGCATGGGTGATTGGATGAGTGCATGGGCAGTACCTGGGTGGATGGATGACTGCATGGGTAGAGAGTGAGTGATTAGAAGAGTGTATGAATACTACGAGGGTGATTGGATGAGTGCATTGGTAGTGCCTGGGTGATTGCATGGGTGCAGGGGTAGTGCCTGGGTGACTGGATGTGTGCATTGATAGTGCCTGAGTGAATGGATGAGTGCATAGGTTGTGCATGGGTGATTGCATGGGTGCAGGGGTAGTGCCTGGGTGACTGGATGTGTGCATTGATAGTGCCTGAGTGAATGGATGAGTGCATAGGTAGTGCATGGGTGATTGCATGAGTGCATGTGTAGTACCTGGGTGATTGGATGAGTGCATGGGTAGTGCCTGGGTGAATAGATGAGTGCATGGTAGTGCCTGGGTGAATGGATGAGTGCAAGGGTAGTGCCTGGGTGATTGGATGTGTGCATAGGTAGTGCCTGGGTAAATAGATGAGAGCATGGGTAGTACCTGAGTGATTGGATGAGTGCATGGATAGTGCCTGGGTTATTGAATGAGTGCATAAGAAGTGCTTGGGTGATTGGATGAGTGCATAGGTAGAGCCTGGGTGATTGACATAAGTCCATGGGTAGTGCCTGGGTGATTGGATGTGTGCATTGATAGTGTCTGAGTGAATGGATGAGCGCATAGGTAGTGTGTGGGTCATTGCATGGGTGCATAGGTAGTACCTGGGTGATTGGATGAGTGCATGGGTAGTGCCAGGGTAAATAGATGAGTGCATGGTAGTGCCTGGGTGAATGGATGACTGCAAGTGTAGTGCGTCATTGATTGGGTGAGTGCATGGATAGTGCCTTGGTGTGGTACTTAGACTGAAAGGTGGAGTACCTATGTCAATATTTCTCTAGGGTTATGATAGACCATATCATTTTTAAGTTAGGGTCATCAGCTGCACCATATGTGTAAAGTACATGTAAAAGTGCAAACATACTTCAGACATGGTGGCAGTCAGACATTGAAACATACCAGGATATGCTTTCAATTTAAATGACACACATCACTATCTACAGCCTTCTTGCAGTGTACCTTTGCAGAGAGGTATATGGAGTAGGATAGAGGTTAATATATTTGGCAATATATTTTGAACCTCAAATTTCTGTACCAGTTTCAGTAGAAACATAGACTTTGCCATGCCACGTCTAAGCCAAGTATAAAAGGCCATCTCCTCTCATGCCACTTTTATTATGTCATTGAGTGTGTCAGTGTCTTTTAGGTTAAAATGATTTATGTAAACTAATCTATAGATAGTACACTACTTCTGTTTCAAACCACTTACTCTGCAAATATGTGTAGAAGAAGCTCCATCGATCACTTTCTGTTTATTATACAGGGTAGTCAGGTCTGAAGCTGTGTGTTCAAGTGGCTCCATGAGACCTACCTATCAAAGAGATATGTGCTTCTGAGACGGAAAGGTGTAGTAGCTTTAACAATAATGGTAGAGGGATATAGTAGATCATATAGTTGTTAAGTTAGGGCCATCAGCTGCAGCATATATGTTAGACTACATGTTCAAATGCAAACATACCTCAGACATGGAAGCTGTCAAACTTTCAAATTTAACAGAATACACTTTCAGTTTCAAGCACACATATCACTATCAATGGAGTACTTCCAGCATACCTTTTCGGAGAGTTATTTGGGCTAGGATAGAGGTAAATACACTTGCCAATATGTTTTAAAACTCACATTGCTATAATAGTTTCATTAATGAGAGACAGTTTGCAGTAGGAGGTCTAATGCAAAATAAAAGCCCAACTATTGTAATGCCACTTTTATTTGTGTCAGCATCTTTCTAGAAATCTTAATGAGTGTGTTAGTGCTTTTCAGGAGTGGGAGGACACATTTAAAGTAGCCTATAAGTAGTAGATTATGTCTGTTTCACACCAATGAGATATTCGTACATGTTAATCAATTGTCTAGTAGATCAGTAACATATTTCTAATAAATATAGAGTTTATCATGAATATTACGTTATATATTCTTACCTTTGAAGTAATTTAGATAGATCATCTAGTAAATCTATTTTAAGAGTAGTATTATCCTAAACAAGTACTAAAGGTGTTTTCAATGTTGAGGAGTAACTGCTATTAAGAAGAAAAAGAAAAAGTATTAAATAACCATGTTATGTTAAGAAAACAATAATATTACATTTTTCCCAAAAATAACATTTTATTATAATTAGACATCAGTTTCAGTTTTACTTTTTTCTCAGCTTGCTCATAGTTTCAACATATACAGTGTTTCGAATGTAGCATCATCTTTGAACAATTTAATGGATTATATAAAAAAAACAGCATAGTACATCATTATCAATATGTGTAACTATGCTTTAAACTAAGTACATTTTATTAATCACTTCTTTGATCCACATTAGGTCTACTATTTAACATAAATAGAATTTAAATAATTTACTATTACACCAGATACAGTATTGAGAACAAATATATATACTACTTGCTTCTTAAAGTTGTTTTTCAAAATGTTATGTCTATTAGCCAAATAATAATGAAAACACTAATTATAAATACTAATAGAATCTAATGCTTTCTGTTGTTTATTGACATCACCCCCAATAGGCCGAATGATGTTCTTAGAATTTTGGCTGGAGAAATAACATATATGAATTAGCTAATTGAGAAGGCAATCTAGCTTTGAATTCCAGGTGGGCATCATTTCAATGTGTCCATCCACTGTTAGACCTCAAATAAACAGTATAGTGTCCAGATGTTGCAGTAGGTCCTTCATGAAAAATAATAGTAAAAGTAAATAATAGCTACTGTTGTATAAATTCTTCCTGAAATTGATATTTGACATCCTTTAAATTTTGTAATTTTTGTTTCCAATTTTGTTACATCTGCTCCACAACGTTGTAGCATTACAATTTGATATTTTCCAAATCTTTGTATGTGCAATGTAAACAACATGTTTGATCTGCAATGTGAACACGTCATATCTTGATTTGCTGTTTTAATCAATTTGTTAAAAAACACTGATTTGCAGTCTGGTATCGTTAAGTATAGGAATCGTTCTGTATGTATTTCAGTAGCAGCAGTAAATAAACAATCTTTACACTTATGGTCCCATTTGTAACTTGGTACAAATACGTTATCAGTGTTTATTCCTTCATCTTCTAATATTCCAAGCATAAGCATTATAAATTCTTGTGCATCTTGTTGTATGTTGAGAGTAAATCTCACTGATCCGGTACATATATTCAAAAGATGATGAATCTCAGAAGCAGTTTGTATTTTACTTCTGTCAGTTACCAACTATTGAAATAAATGATGTAGTGCAGAACAGAATCTTTTTTCACAGTTTTCTATGATTTCATTAAGAAGGTGTGTTAAATGAAATATTACATTCAAGAACCACATTAGCATAACAGTTGATACCTGAACTCCACAGTGCCTCCTACCTCAATTGATAAAATGTTACAGAGGGCTATTGGTGTTGTGGCAACGGAAATTGAACTTACCGAGAGGCGGTTGTCCTTGACCCCCGACCTTTATTTCCCTGCGCCCGGTATGGTCTCACCCCAAACCATTCCTGCCCCAGAACTTATTTCTCAAGCTTCACAATCTATTGACAATGCAAAGGAGAGAGAATTCTCAACAGTCCATCCACGCAAAGGGGTTATTGATCCTGGACTTGCCAAAAATGGGAAACCTAAGCAACAAAGTAGAACGGGGGCAAAAAGAAAGAAGCTCAATGATGGGACACCCACTACTGGAGGAAACCTGGATGACCCTGATATGAACACGGGTACTATAGACAATACACAAGTGTCTCTGGATTACCCACTATGGGTAAAGAAGTTGGTGGTGGACCTTCAGGTTCAATTTAGATCTATTATAAAAGAAGAGCCTAGTTCCCTAACAGCACGGGTAGATAAACTGGCAGAATCATTTCAATCCTGGGTGGGAAGGTCAATGTCAGCACCAGGGAAAGGAACAGATGTTAGCTGCCAGGCTGACGTTGACGCTCAAGCACATGATCAAGCACCCGCCCAAGCACCAGGAACAAGGTCAGAACCCCCATATGCATAAAATTCAATATCTACCTCTGACCCCAATAGGGCTATATGTGAGTCCAGGAGCAGAGATATGGTACCTCTTAGTACGGCAAACAAACAAAACTATACGAATCAGCTCGGTCCTAGGTACAGAGGGGAGTGGGATGGCAGAGAGTCCAGTAATTGGGCAAGGGAAGAGAGTAGCGATCTGCCTTCCATTAACCTACCCCCTGCCTCATCTCCGTATGTTATAGTTTTAGCAGGTGTACCAGAGCTCAAACAAGGGCAGTGGGAAACGCATCTTGAATTGAAGAACAAATGCATGTTTTGGTTGGCAAGGCGGAGGCAATTTTCCTATCAAAAAGCTGGAGAGATCCTTATAACCCGTAGGGTTAGGTGGGTGGGAAACAGATCAAAAGATGTGCAAGGGGATTGCATAGTGATCAATTTAAAAAACCCAATGATCGTACAAAGCCTTCTATGCTTAAATCATTATAGTCAAGATAAGGGAATCAGGTCTCTACCATTAGGGTACTTCTACTTCCCACACCAAGTACCAGCTACCAGCTCACACGAGTCATGGACAGGGGCTGTGGAAGCAGAATCATCAGTATGCAAGACAGTAGTACCATCTCCCCAGACCCCTACTATATAACATACCCACAGCAAATAGATTTGGTGTCTTAGAAGAGGTTGATTGACTCACAGCAATGCAGCACCCTGAACAGACAACTAATTGCCAGGAGGAAATCAGGGAGAGTGCCATTTCAAATAGGGCATTTTATCTCCCAAGCACCAAGTCCGGGCCAGGGGTAGGTGACATGAAGGAGTCCCCTGTTATAATCCCTCCAGGTGGGGATGGGCAGGCAAGTTGTGTCGGCCTAACTGTTTTGGGGCCGTCGTTTAATGACGCTTTTATAAGCCTAACCCCAGGATTGCCACAAACCGTGCCTCAGGCCATAGCCCACGTATCCTCATTAGACTCCAACTCCCCAGTGCTCGTAGCTGATAGCATCGAGGTCCTTAACAGAACCCTGGCGATGAGACCAAGTGACCAACTTAGTGAGATCAGGTCTCTCAACGCTAATTCTAGGTTACTTATGCCTGTTATTTTACAGACCCAACAAAGTTAGGGTCCTATCCTAGAATGTTGCTGGCCTTAGAAATAAGCTGGATAATCCTGACTGGGGGGCCTTTGTGGATCAATACAACATCTGTAAGTTTCAGGAAACCTGGGATAGGGAGGAGGCACAGCGGTTGGGTTTTGCATCCTATAGTATAGCCGCCCGCAACCACCAGGGGTAAGGGCAGGCCCTCGAGTGGTCTCTGTATGTGGATCTGGTCCCATCTGGGCTGTCTAGTTAAACAGCTGGAGTTTTTTTCTAATGACGTCCAGTGCATTCTCCTGAAATTTACATCTAAGGTCAGAATTGCTCTGGTCAATGTCTACTCCAGGCCTGTTAGCAACAGCCATGAATCAGCGACCTTTGACCAACTAGCCGCTTCCATATCTACCATCCCCAATAAACATTGGATGGTTATTGGTGGAGACTTTAATTGCCAGTTTGAGCACCTGAATGATTTCAATGGAGGAATTCCCAGTGAAGAAGATCTACACTGGGCTGTTCCAGAGGTAAGCAACCAGGGCCTGGACACCGTTGGTGCTCCAGATGAAATCCCTCACCCTGAATCACTCCCTAAGTGCATGTAATGGCCAAACCAAATCAGATACACCGGGGAAACATACTTTTATTCGCCCAGGACACTCCTCCATCATAGTCTACATCCTAGTCGATATCAGGATGTGGCATAAGGTGGTGGACTTTGTTGTCTCCACCCGACACAATAGTGATCATAATTCCCTGATTGTGGAGTTAGAACTGCTGATTAGTGAAGAAGTCTCTGGTTTAAACTTACCACCAGATGATAGATTAGTTCTGATCAATGACAGAAGAAAGGTCCAGTGGTCAGCCATTCAGCAATCATGTGATAAGATGGCTTCTTTGTATGATGCAATTATCCCTTGCTTGGTGGCAGCGAAACAGTCCATTTCTAGTGATGTTTGTTTTACCTCTCTTGTGCAAGTCGCAGAGACCCATGAACTGCTGACAATTATTCTACCTGATATTTTTTCCCACCGTCACATTCTAGTGGTTATAAAAAGGGCAAGTACCCCTGGTTTAAGGACAGTTGACAGAGGGCCAAGTTAGCCATGATTGAGGCAATTAAATCCAAGGATAGACCCCTAATTAGAGCAAAAAGGGCGTCATATAGAGCTAGTATCACCGAAGCCAAAAAAGCATGGGAGTTGGACACGTGGGACTCCTTGAAGCAGGCCCTAACCGTTCATGACATGAATGCAGTCTGGTGTGTAGTTAACACAGGCGAATCAGGCTATTGAACCAAACATTGCAGCCAATAAATGGAAAGAACATTTTGAGGCCCTGTACTTAATGTTGGTGGATGAGGACAACAACACAATTAAAGACATCGCTCCACTGCAGAATATCTGCGTTAAGGGCCCAACAGATAACTCTCACAAAGATAACAAGTGCCTTAAGTAAAATTGCCCCTACCAAAGCACCAGGTCTTGATAAGATCCCAGGGGACCTCTTTCGCACTGAGCCAACCATCTGGGCCCCTTATCTATGGATCCTGTCTAATGCCATACTGCAGGGAATGGCTATTCCACCTATGTTGTCTGCCGCGGAAATTCTGCTAGTCCATATAAAGGGTTCACCGCTTCTCCCCTCTAACTACAGGCCCATAAGTTTAATTGATGTTAGCCAGAAAATCTTTGCCAGGGTATGGTTGGTCCATCTTCAAACTTGGATGGACAAACTTAAAATATTAAGCCCATTACAAGCTGGCTTAAGGAAAATTACATCCACCATTGACCAAATATTCTGGCTTCAACTCTTGAACTGGAAAACGGTGACTATAGAGGGTGGCAGCCTCTATCTGATCTTCGTGGATTTAAAATCCGCGTTCGATCTAGTACCAAGAGATAAACTGTGGGCTGTTTTAAGTGAATTGTGGTGCCTATTTATCTTTGTCATATGCTTAGGCGTTTGCACAATGGCAATTATGCCCAAATTAGATTCGGCAATTGTGGGGAACTCACCTCACCTATAGCTATAGACAGAGGGGTAAGACAGGGTTGTGTGCTTGCGCCCACTCTCTTTTGCCTATTTATAAATGCACTTCTGGATGCATTGAATGCATGGAAGGATAACGATGCACCCAAGATAGCAAGTAGGAAAATACAAGCAATGAGGTTTGCTGACAATACCCTGTTGCTCTCAAAGTCACAGATGGGCATACAGAGGATCCAAAACAACTTTAAGGCCTTTTGTGACAGTAGGGGACTCAAGATCAATTGTTTAAAGACCAAATATATGGTCTTTGACCAAACCAGCTCTACCCGCCCTCACCCTAGCCTGCACGTCATTCCATTGGAGAGGGTATCTGTTTTTGAATATCTTGGGGTAACCCTAACTGGGAAAATGGACTGGGGGGCCCAAATTAACAAAACTAGTTTGAAGTTAGCACAGAACACAGGAGGGCTGATCGAGCTATTTAGGAACTCCTCTTTTCAACCTATTGGACCAATAGTGTAAATTTATAAAATGCAAACAAGGGGTTCTGCTATGTATGTATAGTTCTATGAGAAACATCATCAAGATTGATAACTCTTTTATTAGGCAGCTTTTTGGTCTTCCTCTTAGCACTCCCCTTACACTGCTTCGCTTGGAACTGGGGGTAAGGCCTATTGCTGATGAAATTGCTCTTAGACCCCTAATCTACTGCCGTCGATTATGGGTAACCCCGGAATTTGCCGTGTATAGGGACAACCTAAAGGACATCTTGGCCCTGCATGGTGCCGGGAAACTACTGTGGTTAGCCTATGTTAGGGACGCATTTTTGAACATGGGCAGAGCGAGTCTATGGCATTATCCAGAGGAAGCCTACGCTACAGTTTCCAGAGAGGAACTTGTCCAGAGCTTCAGGGGGGACAAATTTGCCTGTATACCGGGGTGTTCAGCAACAGGTTCATTATCAGTTGCGTTATTGAGGATAGAAGATCAGTACAGCCTAGAGCCTGCCCTGTATGAGATACAACCCACGCTAGCGAGGAAATTATATATTCAATTTAGCCACGGGGCCCTCCCACTGCGCGTTTTTTCCAACAAATGGGCA
Source organism: Calotriton arnoldi (assembly GCA_963921515.1). Taxonomy (NCBI): domain Eukaryota; kingdom Metazoa; phylum Chordata; class Amphibia; order Caudata; family Salamandridae; genus Calotriton; species Calotriton arnoldi. The sequence continues at coordinate 37,237 of CAWUFW010014197.1, forward strand.
GGTACCCTTTCTCTAGGCTGTGCAGCCTGTAACTACGCAGAGGAATCCGAGTTGCATGTGTTCTTCTTCTGCCATGGCTATAGAAAATCCAGATGCCACTGGTTGACGCAACTATGTAAAAATCTTGGGACCAAACACTGTGTAGAGGCATTTAGGTTATTAAAATACAATACTTTATATCCAATTGTATTTGCGGTGTTACACTTTCTAATTTCTATGTGGTGTGTGCACAGGTCACTTCTAAAAAACACTGTATAGGGCAAAGCTGACAAAACCTTCTTTATCTTTAGATGGGCTGGCTCCCTTTTTTAAACTCAATCTTTTTATATGTGATTTTATAAAGAGGGTTTTTTTTAAATATTTTATTTCTATGAAATGTATCAGCTCCATTTCTGCCTAATAATTGTACATCTTTTACTATCTGTTCTTTTGTATGTGCTGCTATGTATTTTGTCCATATATTGGGGCATGGGATAATAGTAATAATGTGTAACTGTAATCTTGGACTCTGGGGCATCGAGCTCATGTACCAGGGAACGTTTTTATTTATTGTTAGTTTATTGCACTTGCACTTTTATGGTCTATTGACCGCAATAAATTATTTGATGATGATGATATATTTCTGTTTTGGAAATAATATACGTTTCTCATATATTAGGTATTCACCTAAATGAGGAGCATAAAGTATTCTTAAATGATTGTACTGTCTTACACAATTTGCATCAGTAGTAACCTTTTTCTCATCAAATTCTATCAAATACAAACCGGACAATCTTCTTATGTGAAACAATTCAACGTATGCCATTCCCTCTTTGAACACAGTACTTCCAATATTTACAAAAGCTCTGTCTATACTTAAACCTTGAGATTTGTGAATAGTTATTGCATATGCTAGAGACAAAAGAAACTGTTGTCTTCGAACATACAAGTCCTTTGCAAGCAAAAAACATACAACATAATGCCCAATCTGTCTTACTTCATTAATCTGGTTGAATTCTACAATCAAAAATTCTATTCCATCTCTGTTTTGAAAATTAACAAAATCCACAACTTTTCCCATTGCTCCATTTACTTATCCTTCTACATTCAAATTATGACGCAAAATTACTCTACAGTTTTTACATACATGTAAACAATTTTCTAATCCTGCAGTTTTAGATACAGAATTTTCCAAAGAATCAAATTTAGCCAGTATTTTTTCAGTAAGTAGAATTGTTACTCCCTGGTGTTCTATTTTGTCAATAGCTTTAATTTCCAGAATTTGTTGTTTTTCCAGTTTCAGAAGTTGTTCATAAAAGGTAGAACACTCTTGCACTATGGATTTGTTTTCTATGAGCGTTTTGTACATTACTTCTGCTGCTGTTTTTTATCCGACTTTCTAAAGCTTGTTTACCATGTTTTGTCAACATGCCAATGCTTATGTCTTTAAGAACATTTCCATAATCTTCATCACCTGCTTGTTGCATATTTTTAACAAGTTCTTTATATTCAAAGTTTAACCAAACATTTACATTTCCGATACTTCCCAAAGATTTTCTTGTCTCATCATGGAGACCTGTTTTAAAAACAGGTTGTCCTTTAACAGGAGTACGTTGTAGTAGGTCTCCAAATACAATTAAATGTTTTACCCCAAACAGCACATCATACTCAGTTTTTAAAATCTGTTGCATTCTCAAGTGTGCAAATGCAAGCAGTGTCTTTGAGACCATGCTCACCTCATCAATGATTAAAAGTTTCAGTTTTTTCAGTACTCTTGAGACTTCATAACAAGCTTCTCCTGATAGCTTTTGATATTCCAGTTTATTATCATGTTCGACAGGTAGCATAAGTAATCAATGTTAAGTAATACCTTTAATGTTGTGTGCTGCTAATCCAGTCGGTGCTGTTATGACACAAGATAAATGTGATTCTGTAGTCTTATGTAGATAACTTGTCAGAACTTTATTTAAGAAACTTTTGCCTGTTCCAGCTTGACCACTAATGTATAATATAAGTGGATGAAATGATGAACATTTACATTCTTTTTTTTCATGGAGGAAGACATGTTCTACTTGCTGTTTCCCTTTTTCAATATTCAGTTGCTCTTCTAACTTTTCAAACTAAACAGTATCCTGTTGTGCTTGCTGCATTGCAGTTTCTACCTCATTTATGGCTATTGCTGCTTTATTTTCAATAATTGGTTGTCCACGTGGATCATGAGTCAGTGGACCAGAACTTTGACTGCTTTGCGAACTTTGTCTATCTATTTCAGCTGCAATAGTTCCTTCTTGTTCAATCTCATCATTTATCATTTTTAAGTAAGTCAGACATGCCATACACTGAATAGTATCTTTTGTTGCATTAAAAGAATCTTCATTGCAGTCAAAATCTTCAAGTAATTCGGTTTCGCTACGCCAAGGCTTGAACAGTTGCAGACGTGCTTAATAGAAAAATTCTACAACTTACTTTTCTGTGGTTAATAAGATTTCCTTTGGCATGTTTCACTAAACCTCCATCACATCCAATTACTGCATATTTTGCTTCTTTTATATTTTCTGTAACATTCTTTTTAAACCTGTAATGTTGAAGTATTTTTATACAGACATAAGTTTTCAAGATGTGGACTCCTTTTGGGATAGTATGTATCCAACATATTAGTGTTCACAATATCAGTGCTTTCTGGCTCATACTGTGCTAAGTATTGGATTTCTGGAAAATATTTCAGCACTCTGTTTCATGTGGAGGCTAGGCCTAGACTTACCCAAATGATTTCTCTTGACTTTGAATACAAACTGGCTGAACTCAACCCATCCAAACATTCATAAGATCCTATCTCTCTATGGGAAAGCATCTTCAAGCTAAAGCTGTACAATTTCTTGCTGAAACTCTTTTCTGCAGAAATTTCTTCCCACATTTCTTTTATCTCTGACTTTTCACAATTTGTAATATATGATGTCACACAAAGATCAACAGCAATTGAGTTGTCTGCAACCAACTGAATATCCATGCTTGCATTCCGCATTTTCAAAATGACTGGATTATATTCATTAATATACTTTGAAGCTTCTGTTCTTCTTAAGTTGTATGTGTTCTTGGGAAATTTCCGAGTTATTGTATGTCTTACTGCTGACAAAACACTATTTACTCTTCCTTTAGAAATTATAGGTCATGGAAATCCAAAACAACATTTTGTATAAAATTTTCCTTTACATTTGTATTTCCGTCAGCAGTATTTTCCACATCCATGACTTTGAAACTATAGAACTTGTTGTCTCAAGCTATTTTCTCCTCCTTCTCTTGGAATGGCACATGCAACATACTGTTCAATGAAAGACAAAACAGCTTCATCACTATCTGTTCCAAATTTTGGTGCATCCTTTATCCATAATAGCATGTGATGAGGAGCACCTCTAGCTTGGTACTTTTTTCACCAAAAGAAACGAGTTCCTCTCCAAGAGGTGGAAAGCTTTTATTGCAAATAAATTACATCATAGCTTGAAAACTATGGTTAAAATACCTGCATACATTTGTGAGATCCAAGGTACACACTTCTCCAGCTGTCTTCAGTTCAATGTTTTTTACATTTAAATTTGCTTCTCAGAATTCCAGTAAATCATCCCACGAATATTCAGCAAAACTAAGTGTCAGAAACCAAGTAGGTGCACCTAGGTATCTTAACATGCATTTAAGTTCATCATGACGATGATACCGATATTCATTGGTGCCACGTAGACACACCATAAAATTGATTAACTGAGATTCCACATTTTCATCTCTTTGTACAACTTTCTCCATGAACTCTTTTGTAGAAACTTGTTGAAGATGAACTCCTGTTTTTAATATATGGTTCACCGCACATGAAAGTGCAGACAAATCACTCTCAAACAGAAGATGAAATATATATGGAATGCACTGCCGAAATCTTGGATCTTCAGAGTACAATCTTGTTGATCGGTATTCTGCTTTTGGAATCCATACAGCTCAGTCATCAAATCGTCCACCTTCTCCAGTAGGGAATAGCTGTGGAAAACAGCGAGCTTCTAAACTTTTTTCCCATATACTCATGGGAGCTTCTTTTGCTTCTTACATTTGAAATAATTCAATAGTGTTTCCTATGATTTCTTTCGAATGGAGAGGATGTATAGTATGATGTTCTTAAATCTCTTTACTCATGGATTTGTCCACTTTTTCAATTTGGCCAGTTGACATTAGGGTTTCATCTTGTAGGCATCTTACTTCTTCATCAACATTTACATTCTTATAATAAATATTATTCTGTACCAGGTATAATGTTGCATTTCGAAGTTTATTAATATCTACAAATTCTTGCCAGATTTGTTTATTCTGGCTCATTTTCCTCTCTGTCTACACCAACGGTTTTAATATTTTTCTTAAAATCTAAAGGTAAGTACACAACTCTTCCTTTGAGACCCTTTTGTAAATCTGTTGGTGACAGTTTACATGTCTTAGGCTCCATATGAACTATGGCCTGGAATTGGTGTGCAGATTGGATAAGAAAAGACTCATATACATTTACATCTGCCAGTTCCTGAGGAATAGATACCAACTTTAAGTAGTTATGTACTGCTTTAGCTGACATTTTGTTTTCTTTTCATTTGTTGTAACAGTACTTACATATAACTTGATCAGTGGACAACTCAAATCGTCCTTCTACAAATAAAGAGCAAATTGCTGCCACTTATTGTTTTCTTTTTCACTTTTTAAATGTAAATCAACATTCCTAGATTGACTTTTATAGTATTTTTTAGAGGAAACAGTGTTAAACTTTGTAGTTTCTTCTGCAAAATCATCAATACTAATCTCTTTGTCCTGTTCTACTACACCTTAAGATATGAAGTCCTCACTTTCTCTACACTCCTCTTCAGAACCAAAAACACTATACCATACATCATCACAAACTTTCTGTACATCTGCTACAGAACCATGCAAAACAGCTGTATTCATTTCACTTTTTACATAGTAAAGTCTTCTTATTAACTTCCTCATTTCAGAGTGGTGGACAGCTAACATTCTTAAATGATGAAAAGTGCTTTGGCACACTTTCCTTAAAAGACAAGCCGGAGGATGTCCCTGTAACTTGGTATATTTTCTTATTTTACATGGATCTAGTCCTTGTATAATCCTAATCTTTTGTTTAACACTTTCATTTGGATATTGTCGTAAAATGTTTTGTAATATATCAATAGACTCCTGTCGAATACTGCAAATACTGCTACAATCCCACTTATATACAATAGCTTGTGTTCGCCTTCTTTGAACTTCTTCAGCTAATACTTCTTCTACATTCCTAGGAATCATTTATTCCTTTGGAATGGGAGAACCATCTTTTACCTCATAACATCAACCACAATATCAACTGCATGTACTAATGTGTGCTCCTGAAAATAGCTTTCTTCATTAAAGAAAGGCTCAGTACTGGAAGTGTGTTTCCATTCACCAGTAAAAGTTTTACAAAAGTTAGTTCCATTAACCAGTCTTTTTCTTTCTTTTCTCTATCATAAACACCATTATTTTATCCAGTGTTCTCAATCTTTTCAATATTAAGATAAATAGTTTGTGTTTCAACTCGAAAGCTTTATCTACTACACTTTCAATCTGTTGCTTTTGCTTATAAACTGCTGATCTTCTTTTATATTGTTTGAAATTATTTAAAAAAAATTAATTACTCTATTTCTAAGCATTCTTCTTCTATCCTTATACTGTTTCTGCCTGTCAACATGACTAATTCTCTTATGTTTCTGATTTGTTCTTAAACTTTTTGTTTTCTTCTGAACATTTTCCAGTTTTCAATCTTCGTAATAGTGTTTCAAGAAACTGTTTAGTTCCCTTACCAGAAGATTTTATTTCCTCTATAATATTGGTACGGATCTAATTTCTTCTTTTCACTCTTCTATAAGTAGTACTGTTTTTTGTGCTCATCTCTTTTCATGTTTTCTTGCCATTTTTAGGTTTTCATATTGAGTAAAGTAAATACCGAAAAAAACAAAGAACAGTTTTAATACTGTTACATAAATTAACAATTTTAAATTAATTTGATAATATTATTCATAATAATCACTAACCAGTTATTTATATTGCATTGCCATTGTCTTCATTGGCAATAAATATGTAGGATATCTAACTATGCACATTAGGAAAGCTGCAAATGGTTGAAAGTCTGGCAGAAAATATTTATAAATTGGTATACCATTTCATTTTCTACATCAATGAGTTTTTCCTTATTATACAGGATAGACAGGTATGAACATGTGTAATCAAATGATTACATCAGTCATGTCTAACAAACAAATCTGTTTGTGGTACTAAAATGTGAAATACTTCTGATAATATTTTCACTGGGGTATGATAGACTGTAAACTTTTTAACTTAGCGTCATCAGCTGCACCATACATGTCGGAGTAAACGTAGAAGTAGAGACATACCTAATACATGGTAGCAGTCAGACATTCAAATTTGATACAGTATACTTTCAGTCTAAAGCACACACCTCACTATGTAAGACATACTTGCCGTGTACCATTGCAGAGACTTATATGGAGTAGGTTACAGGAAAATTCATTGAGCAGCATGTTTTAAAGCTTACTTTTCTCTAACACTTTTATTAGAGAGGCAGAGCTAGCAATGCCAGCCCTAAGACAAAATGAAAGGCCAACTGCCATCATGACACTCTTCTGAGTGTCAGCATCTATCTAGAGACCTCAATAAATGTGTCAGTGCCTTTTTATAGGCAAGATAATACATTCAAAGAAGTGTATACATGTTAGACTACCCTTGTTTCACATCGCATGCTTTCTAAATGTGTGTTAGAAGAAACTGAACCAATCACTTTCTGCTCATTACACAGGGCATCCAGGTATGAAAGTGTGTGTTCAAGTGATTTTGTGATCCCAGCCTAAATAAGATATCTCTGCTTCTGGGACTGAATGCTGAAGAAGCTCTGACAAGATTTGTGCTGGGGTATAATAGGCTGTATATTTTTTTAAGTTAGTCTCATCAGCTGCACCACACATATCAGAGTGCACATTGAAGTGCAGACATACCTGAGACATGGTAGCAATCAGACATTCAAATTTGGCACAGTATGCTTTCAGTTTATAGTACACACTTTACTATCTGCAGCCTACAGAGACATATATGGACTAGGATAGAGGTTAATACATCTATGAACATGCTTCAAACCTCACGTCTCTCTACCAGCTTCATTAGAGAGGCAGAAGTCACAATGCCAGGCCCACGCCAAAATGAAAGACTGACTCCTGTCATGCCACTCTTGTTACTCTCATCATCTTTCTCAACATCTCAATGAGTGTGTCTGTGCCTTTTAGGAGTGAGATGACACATGTAAAGAAGCCTATAGATATTAGACTACCTCTGTTTCACACCGCATCCTCTCAAAATGTTTGTAAAAGAAGCTGTACGGATTACCTTGTACTCATTATACAGGGCAGGCAGGTGGACTCTGTATTTGAGTGCTTCTGTGACTCCTACCTAGGTAAGGGATCTGTGCTTCTGCGAATGAATGCTGTTGTAGCTCTTACAAGATTTGTGCAGTGGTATAATAAACTATGTCAGACTACATGTAGAAGTACACACATACCTGAGACATGGTAGCAGTCAGACATTCAAACTTGACAGAGTATGCTTTCACTTTAAAGCACACACTTCACTATCTGCGGCCTACTTGAAGTGTACCTTTGTAGAGACTTATATGCTCTAGGATATAGGAAAATACATCTGCCAACATGTTTTAAATCTCACCATTGTCTAGCAGTTTTGTTAGAGAGTCAGAGCTCACAATGCCAGGCCTACGCCAAAATTAAAGGCCAACTCCTGTCATGCCACTCTTGTGAGTCTCAGCATCTTTCTAAACAGCTCAATAAGTGTGCCTGTGCCTTTTAGGGGTGAGATGACACATGTAAAAAAGCCTATAGATATTAGACTACCTCTCTTTCACACTGCATCCTCTCAAAATGTTTGTAAAAGAAGCTGTATGGATTACTTTCTGCTCATTATACAGGACATGCGGGTATTGAACTCAGTATTGGAGTACTTCTGTGACACCTACCTAGGTAAGGGATCTGTGCTTCTGCTACTAAATGCTGTAGTAGCTCTGACAAGATTTGTGCAGGGGTATGATAAACTGCATAGTTTTTAAGTTAGGGTCATCAGCTGCACAACACGTGTCAGACTACACGTAGATGTACACACATACCTGAGACATTTTAGCAGTCAGAAATTCAAACTTGACAGAGTACGCTTTCAATTTAAAGCACTCACTTCAGTATCTACAGCCTACTTGAAATGTACCTCTGCAGAGACTTATATGGACTGGGATACAGGTTAATACATCTGCCAACATGAAAGACCTACTCTTGTCATTCCACCCTAGTGAGTCTCAGCATCTTTCTAAACACCTAAATAAGTGTGTCTGTGCCTTTTAGGGGTGAGATGATCATGTAAAGAAGCCTAAAGATATTAGACTACCTCTGTTTCACACTGCATGCTCTCTAAATCTTTGTAAAAGATGCTGCATGAATCACTTTCTGCTCATTATACAGGGCAGGCGGATATGCAACTGAGTGTTTGAGTGCTTTTGTGAAACCTGCCTAGCTAACACATCTGTGCTTCTTCGACTGAATGCTGAAGTAGCTCTGACAAGATTTGTGCAGGAGTATGAAAGATTACACAGTTTTTAAATTAGGATCATCTGCTGCACCACACGTGTCAGACTACACGTAGAAGTACAGGCATACCTGAGACATGATAGCAGTCAGACATTCAAACTTGACAGAGTATGCTTTCAATTTAAAGCACACACCTCACTATCTGCAGCCTACTTGAAGTGTACATTTGCAGAGATGTATATTAACTAGGATAGTGGTTTATACATCTGCCAACAAGCTTTAAACCTCACTTTTCTCTAGCAGTTTCATTAGAGAGTCAGACCTCACAATGTCAGGCCTAAGCCAAAATTAAACAGCAACACCTGTCATGCCACTCTTGTGAGCTTCAGCATCTTTCTAAAGACCGTAATGAGTGTGTGTGTGCCTTTTCGGAGGTGAGGTGACATATTTAAAGAAGCTTATAGGTGAAACACTACATCAGTTTCACACTACATGCTTTCTAAATGTCTGTACAAATGGCTGCATGAATCACTTTCTAATCATTACAGAGAAGCAAACAGGTATGAAGGTGTGTGTTCAACTTGTTTCGTGATGCATGCCTAGCTGACAGATTTGTGCTTCTGGGACTAAATGATAAAGTAGCTCTCACAAGATTTGTGCAGGGGTATAATAGGTTGTATAGTTTTTAAGTTAGGCTCATGAAATGAATGAATGAAATGAAATTTGTACTTGTAAAGCGCACCCATACCCCCAAAGGGGTGTCCAGGCGCTGTACGCATACCGCTGTGGAACCCTTCCTGGCTTTTCCCTGTGAAATGTCCACTCCTGGGCACCCCCAGGGTGAAGCCAGGCATCCCAGCGCTGTTGGGGCCGTTGTGGAGATTAAGCAAGCTATTGCCCAGAGTTGCAGAGTGGGACCCATGATTAGAATAGGCACCGAGGAGAGAATTATCAGGTCCGAGGAAATTGAGCCCAAGACCCGCCGAGGCGGGAATTGAACCCTGGTCCCGGGCCAGATCTCTGCATCAGGGTCTGCCGCTCTAACCATTGAGCCACACTTCTCCACTCATCAGCTGCATCACACATATCAGACTACATGTTGAAGTGCAGACTTACCTAAGACATGGTACAGCTCAGACATTCAAATTTGACAGAGTACGCTTTCAGTTTAAAGCCCACACCACACTATCTTCGGCCTACTTGAAGCGTACCTTTCCAGAGACTTATATGGACTAGGATAGAGGTTAATACACATGGGAACATGCTTTAAACCTCACTTTTCTCTACCAGTTTCATAGGAGAGAGAGAAGTCGCAATGCTAGGTCTATGCCAAAATGAAAGGCCGCCTCCTGTCATGCCACTCTTGTGAATGACAGCATGTTTCGAAAGACCTCAATGACTGTGTCAGTGCCATTCTAGAGGCAAGATAATACTTTTAAACAAGCCTATACTTACTAGACTACCCCTGTTTGACACCACATGCTTTCTGAATATGTGTAGAAGAACCTGCATAAATCACTTTCTGCTCATTACACAGGGCACTCAGGTAAAAAGGTGTGGGTTCATCTGATTTCTTTATGCCTGCCTAGCTAATAGAATGAAAAAGCGTCTCTCCTCATAGGAGTCGTATTAGTGTCACCATGTTTCTAAACACCCCAATGATTGTCTCAATGCCTTTTAGGGATGAGACGTCATATGAAAAGTATATAATACATACAACACTACCTATATTTCACACCTTATCCTGTGCAAATATGTGTGTAGAAGAAACTGCATGGATCTCTTTTTACTTACTATACAGAGCAGTCAGAGGTGAAACTTTGTGTTAAATTAGTTTCACAAGCCCTGTCTGCCTAACTAATGTTTGCTTGTGAAACGGAATCCTAAAGTAGCTCTAACAAAATTTGTCTAGGGGTATGATAGACCGAATTCTTTTTAATTTATGATCAATGCCTGCATCACATGTGTCAAATAACACAGAAAACTACAAACACACCTGAGAATGGTACCAATCAAGCATTCAAATTTCACAGAATACGCTTTTAGTTTCAAGTACAAGTATCAGTACGTACAACCTATTTGCAATCTTCATTTCTGTGGAATTATATAGAGTAGAATACAGGTTCCTAAATTTGGTAACATGTTTTAAACCTCGCATTTCTCTAATGCTTCTCAACTTTTATAAATACAGCATCTCAAAGTAAAACATGTATTTACGATCACTGAAGTACTCCTACATCATACATCACACACCTTACACATTCGTAACTTACCTCTGAAATCCTGTTGTAGAGTATGAAAATATCAGAAGCTCCTAAATAAAAACAAATTCAACACAGTAAATGTGATGGACCACTCTCAATAAGGAAAAACCAGTAATGGCAAATTTTCCCTCTCATTTTCTACAGAAATGAATGTAAGTAACAAACAAAATACTCCCTTCATTTTTTCAAAATTTAAAACCACTTTCTATTGGATAGTCATATTAACTCTTTTCTACTCTCTTCTAAAAGAGGGCAATATGGTTCTGTAACTTAGTGGAGTCGTGAATCAACCGCGGCGCCCCTATATAACGTCGTGATGGAGTCGCAAACCCTTATGGGAGTTCAAAAACCCATTTCCAATAATATTACTATTATTTTTTAAGAACATAACACTTCAAAACATACTACTGATTTGGGAAAACTTAGGGGCATATTCTCAAGGACTTATCGCCGAGTTATCGGCACTGTAGCGCAGCAAAAGTGGCGAAAGAATTATCGCCCCATTCCCAAGCTGGTGCAAACTGCCCACATCGCCAGTTTACCAGCGATAGCTGCCGCAAAAAACATCACCACGGATGAGAGAGACAACTAACGCTAATGATATGCAGAGTAGGCGTTCCCGTGCAAAATCACACGCAAACACCACTTCGCGATATTCTCAACGACCAGCCAGATCTGGGATCCAAAAACAGGCGATAAGGTGCGTTAGCAGCAGGGATTTAACACCTGCCTTTTACTGGTGTTAAGCAGGACGACCAACTGCAGTAGAAAGGGAGCCCAGCCCAGAGCCACATCTGAAGACCAACAGATGCCATGGAGACACTGATCATGCAGCTCGGAGACCTAAGAGGGCCACAACACCAACCGCCCCCACCCCCAGCCCCCCCCCCGGATTACTCCCCCCTCCCTACTACCACCAAGGCAGCGCAAAACAGGACAGCGGACGTTCCGAAACCGGCATGGCCCCTCAGCCACACAATAGCAGAATGTGGGGAGAGGTGGGAACCAAGTATGTGTGAAGGAGGCAAGTCACCCATGAATAAGAATGCACACAATGCCAAGTGTGGCGGTGATGTGCTGGACAGACCTCAGTATGCAGAGCACAGACCTATCCATATGGACATATACTGCAGGTGTTTGCAGTGTCGTGGACAGTGGACGCAACCTTGTTACCTCAGGCAGTGGGGAAGACCTCGGTCATGTAGCTGTGCCGTCACCCCCTGTAAGCGTAAGCGGAGTGGGCTTGTCCGGCGTACGCCAGCCCAGCGTAGGAGTGTGAATAAATAGGCCGGGGCTCTGGGCGTCCGGGATGGCCAACGCGTCTGCCAGGGCGGCGCCCCTCACCCTGCCATGAGGCTGCCGCCGTGACCACCAGCCTCCTCAGCCGAACACTGGCTTCTGCGACACAGGCCCCTAGCGCACCCAGCCACACAGCACCACGGAGTGATGTGTGTGCTGGATACTGCCTCCGGCCTACACTGTGGTGAGCAGGGCTCACAATTCAGATCGAGTCGTGATTGCAGATGACGCAGTCCAGTAGGCAACAGACATTGACCCCAGTGCGGCCCGCCCGGACCACGAATCATTACTGGCTGCACACACCCTGAGCGCCACAGGTGCCACTAACTCTGTGCACCACAAGTCAACGCCACGTGGCCATATTGAGGCAGAATTAATTAGGCAAAAGACATTGCTCCCATTGCGGCCCGCCCGGACCACGCATCATTGCTGGCTGCGCACCCCCTGAGCACCACAGGTGCCACTAACTCTGTGCACCACAAGTCAACGCCATGTGGCTGCGGGCCCTTGCTGACCTCTGCCTCCGGCCTACACTGAGGACAGCAAGGCTCACAATTCAGATCGAGTCGCGATTGCAGATGACGCAGTCCAGTAGGCAACAGACATTGACCCCAGTGCGGCCCACCCGGACCACGCATCATCGCTGGCTGCGCACCCCCTGAGCGCCACAGGTGCCACTAACTCTGTGCACCACAAGTCAACGCCACGTGGCTGCGGGCCCTTGCTGACCTCTGCCTCCAGGCTACACTGAGGACAGCAGGGCTCACAATTCAGATCGAGTCGCGATTGCAGATGACGCAGTCCAGTAGGCAACAGACATTTACCCCAGTGCGGCCTGCCCGGACCACGCATCATCGCCGGCTGCGCACCCCCTGAGCATCACAGGTGCCACTAACTGTGCACCACAGCTCATGGACCCTTTATGATTGAGTCACGTGCTGTGGACTGCGGACGCAACAATGTCACCTCAGGCAGTGTGGAAGACCTGGGACGATGATGATGAAGATGAGGCAGGTGTAACACACCCCACTGCAGCTGCAGCAGGAATATCCCGAAGGGACACAATCATTGACAATTACTTCACATGAACACGAATGGAGTAATGAAGGAGCACAAGACCGCTCAGGGTCCAGGATCATACATGCCAAGTGTTGTGTGTAACTGTATTGCCGCAGCATGAGCAAAATGCCCAGCCACATTAGCAGCGCCAGTTCAGCCAGGCATGTACTCTACATCTGTGTCCGCCCTATCCTTTACATAGGCCTACACTCACGTGGCCCACCCCCTTCAACGGCCAACATCACAGTGTCGTTGTCAGGCTTGTGGACATGCGCAGACAGGCATGACAATACTGTGCCGTAGAAGTGCAAGTGATGCAATCGCGCAGCGCACATATGAAATGGGTACGGGGGAGGGAGGAGCAGCTGTGAGGCAACGTAACACACAGTGATGCCGCTCATATGCCACATGCAAGTCATGTCAATAATGAATCACAAAGTCCCACTCGTCCCACCCCACCCCCAACAAGCCACTTCACATCCCATGAATACAAGCAGATTACAAACTTACACTAGGGATGAAAGCTCCTTTGTCTGAACTATCAGGCGGAAGCACATCTGCACCTCTGACCTCGGAATTGCATGTGCCCGGCATCCCCTGACAGATACTATAGCAGCTGATGACGAATCCCACACTACGCACAGCCAGACGAAAGACCAACGTATACACACCCCACACACAGAAGTCCATGCTCAAAGTTATCTTGAATGGAATGGCCTTCACACTTACTCCCACAACATCCCAGGCGTACAACTGGTGCACACTATAGCAACTCATTGATACGAGATGTGGCATTTCAGCCACAGAACTGGCGCAGGTCAGAACAGTGCCTCTTCCACAAGAGCCACTTACGCAATGGCCGAACATCCCGGACACATGCACAACCCCTGTCACGTGGAACTGTACCGTGCACGAATGCTGCATTCACTGGGGGCACTGCCATTGGCACTGCTGCGGATCAGTTACCGGCTAAGCTTCCGCCTTGACAACGTCACCTGCGTTCAGCCTGTGTTGCATTGTCGATCGTGCATTTTCGAGTGGTCCATGGATGTCTGCCTATTCAACAGGACAGTAGCTGAACTGGATTTTGACATGTGTGTGCGCCCCCTGTTGGCCCACGACCAGGAGTGTCACCGTGATACCCGTTTATGGGATGCCTTGATACTTGGCATACATGCTGGCAGCTGGACCTGGGAGATTGCACAAATCCTCGTGTGTAGTGACCACATTGAACCGCTCCCATATTGGGCTGTAGTGCTAATTGGTGAAAGGGGGTGGACACAGCACATCTGTCCGGACCTGCTAATGGATCGCCTCGCCGTCCTGTTTGATGAAGTCGACACCGACCTCATGTTGGAAATGTTAGCCTCACGAAGCTGCAATGGCTTTCATGGACGAGTAACTACGTACCTGCAGCCACAACTGATTGGAACACATTGCACATGTCCCGACACCTTGTTGCATCTTGGAGATCTGGTCACATATCCCACGACAACAGTGGACATGCTGCACTCGCCTGGACTCCGGAAACATGAGCGGACAACAACGCGTGTTAACACACACCTGTGAAAGGTGAGGCACTCCCCCGGAGTGGACAGCGGCGCTTGGCAAGGTTCCTCATTCTGACATACTGCTGCATTGGTCTGCATGTTGTGGCACTTATCTTGCCCATACTGACACGCATATGCTAATAAAGTCTACGCAGCTTCACTTGTATTCAACTGTGATCAGTGTTGATTTGAATGACAATGTGTGTCTCAATGCCTATCTGGGTCACGGCCATACATGCGCATTGATAGCATTACCCAGGGAGTGCCTCTTTTGTAGAACCACTGTCCCTACATTCATCCATACTTTCATTCTTAAATGGTCATGGCCATGACACATCATTGTGAATTGGGATGTTTTATTCACATTCAGTGGAGTGTTGAAGCTGGGCCTGTACAGGGCCATGCAAACCCCATTTTACATTGTTGCTCCGTGGAGGGCCAGCCAGAGTCCTTTAGGGATTGACAAGTTCATAGGGAGTGGAAGACTACAGTCCGCAGTGTGATTGCTGTGTCATTGGTAACCACACCAAATATGGCAGTCCATGTTGAGGTCCAAGGTGAGTGTCGCTCGGTGTATGGGGGGGACAGTGGGAGGTGTTATTCCAGGGCATGATGCAGAGGGCAGAACCAAGCTGAACACGGCCATATGGCGGAGATGAATGCTAACACTTGATTTTAGCCACAAAGCCAGATTCATCATCATATTCGTCCTCTGATGTGTCAGGTGCCTCACATGCGGGTGGTGGTGTTCTGTCTGCATCACTGTGTGGCACTGACACTTCAGGGGAAGGAGGTGGGAAATCTGCCGCACTGTGTGGTACTGACACTTCAGGGGGAGGAGATGTGGATGTAGTAGTGGCACCAGCATCCTTCCCGCGCCAGGCCTTGTGGTGGCAATGCCATGACGAGGATCTGCAGGGCATGGAAGATCACAGCTACATCTCGCTGGTGTGCAGCCGTGGCACACATTCTTTCCACCTGCATCCGCTCCAGGCTCTCCATCATTCTCCTTATGTGTCCCAACTCACGGATGACATTGCTGGAGCCACTCTGACTGGACAGTTGTTCTTGTCTCAGAGTCATGACTCCAGCGATGTCAGCCATGGCTTGCTGTGGGGCAAGGAGCGGACAGTGGGTGTCTGTTAGGGACTGTGAGCGGTCCCTGATGGGACTTAGACACCCACGTATGGCATCCAGTTTGGCTGCCATGAGGTCGAACCCCACCCGCAGCTGGTCAGACATCTCCTCCTGGCACCCTAACACACGGGGTTGGGAGGCCATATGTTGGTCGTGGGGGTCCTGGGAGACAGCCGTGGTGGTGGGTGCTTCCTGCTGTGTGGCCTGTGCAGGGGGTGGGGTCTCATGGATGCAGCGGAGCTGCCCTGCTCCTGGAGGTGGTGTGCCGGAGCTGTCCCTGAGCTTTTGGAGTGCGTCGGTGTAGATGTTGGGGAGGTCCTCTTCATCATCAGTGCTGTGTTGTTGGATCTGCTCTGCAGGAGGTGTTGATTGTCCCTCTGCAATGTGAAGGGAAATGCAGATTGACATTGTGTTCAAATGTATGTTCACGCATTGTGCAAGTTTACTGTCAGACTGCATGGCAATGTACATTGTGATTGTGTATGAGGAGATGCATATTTGAAGCGGGACACTTGGCATTTCTACACCATCAGGGATGTGAGGTTGTACTTGTACATTGTCATCTCACAGTTTCCTGCTATGCCAAATGCGAATGGCCATTTTCTAAACACAGGCGGCAGCAGTTGTGTCTTCTGTTCTGTTGTGAAAGTGTTATATATATATATAGATATACCAGACACACTTCTCTTTACAAGAAGACGTCGACATCCTGTTCCAAAGGGTTTCAAGCGCTTTATTTCTCTTTCGGGATATGCTGCAGGAAACTTTCATCCTCCTTCCTAACCCGTTTCAGCTCTCACAGGACCCTTGGTCACAGGTAAGTCTTTTATCCATTTTTAAACCGACCACGTGTCCATCATAAACATAAAGAACCACTTTTTTATTTGATAGTTCTCCGGTCGTGTTATTTGCATGGAAAGCGCAAAAAATGCCCTCAATTCAATTAACTTTATGCAGCGTCCTGCATGTTAGCATTTAAGTTCGTAATTATAGCGCTGCAATTATCATCTTCCTTATTTATGGTTTCAATGCTCTGAAACAAATTGTCATCACATACTTGGTGCTGCTGCCATGCTTTTAAGTCTCCTTTATGCGCTTTTGTCCCTTCAAAAACTGCAGACAGGAAACCAATATTCCAGCTTGCTCCCTTACCCCTCTCTCTTGGGATTTCATGTAGGAAAATCCTGTCTTTATTCACCTGTAGAGACAGGGCGGGTCAGGCTCCTTTGAAAACAACACCAGCATTAATTTCTTCGTACTGGAGCCCCAGACCCTGGCAGGGCGGCTTCGACGTGATGGTAGCGAAGAATCTCATCTATTTACACCAGACATACTTCTCTTTACAAGAAGACGCCGACATCCTGTTCCAAAGGGTTTTAAGCGCTTTATTTCTCTCTAACTATAACTTACGACCCCGCAATGCACTGCTTATGATCTTAGACATTCCATCATTCACTACATGGTCAGTGACATCACTCATGACATCACTCATGACATCTCAAATGAGCTGTGAATGGAATGGAACTATATTCGCTAGAACTTTATTTAGGGATAGTGTGTGTATAGTAACACCCCTTTTTTTCTTTTCTTTCGTGTAAGAACCAATATAATACGCAAAGTGCCCAGATCAATATGGCCGATAGCCTTTCACTTTAAAGTAATGTGTAGTCCATTTTTTAAGTTGATGTTTGCAATCATAAGTATGTTTATTATGAACAAGTCACGTTGACGAACATACAGGTACGGCGGTCACAGGGCAAGACATGCTGAAATGACATTGTGTGAATATTAATACTTGTTTTCTTTTCTTTATTGTATGAATTCCTGAATTTTCGCATCTTGACCAGGCCAATATGGCCGCCAGCTTTTTGGATTAATGTAATATGTAGTCCTTTGTTAATGTTGGCAACTAGAGGCATTTGTACATTTAAATAAGGAAGCTACAATGACGTCTTGTATCGTTATCAAGGTCCGGACGAGCCGAAACGTGTGGATCGCGTCTTTTCCAGATTAAATACTTCCAAACTACAACCTGAGTGCTGATTTCTTCCTTGTAAGAGTGAGAGGAGATTGAATGCATATATATAAAATTCACTGAAAAAACCACAGGTTTCAGGGACGTTATAGTTGGAAATTAGCATTTAAAAAACCTTAGACATTCACTGAAAAAACCACAGGTTTCAGGGACGTTATAGTTAGTCTGACATTTCACTCATACAAAACAAGAGAAATTCAGCTGTTATAGTTAGCTGAGCTAACTATAACTCACGCCCCTGTAATGCACTGCTGATGACGTCACATATTATATCACTCATGACATGGTCAGGGACATCACTCATGACTTCTCAAATGACATCACTGATGACATCATCCAGTGACTGTGTAGGTTTCTAAAAAGTTTAAGAATGTGATATATATATATGATGATTCAGTCAGTGTGTGACTGACTGTATAAGTGAGTGATTATACGTGTCTGGGTGAGTGACTAATCTGTGTGAATGTATGTAACAGTCTGTCATTTGGCGTGTAAGTGGCTGCATGGGTTGGTGAATAGGTACATGAGTGTCTATATAGGTTATTGATTGGTTGTCCGAGTACCTGTATGTGTGCCTGAGTGTCTGTGTGTTGTGTGGCTACCTGCATGGATGTGTGAGAGGGTGATTCACTGGGTGTATGGGCTCATGAGTGTGTCTGCAAGGTGCTGTATGGGTGAGTAAGTGTTTATATGCTGTGTTGGTGAGTGAATGGATGTCTCTGTGGTATATGTGTGAGTAACTGCATATGTGAATGACAGTATATGTGATTGTTGGAGTATATAAGTGACTGTATGTGAGAGTGAGTGATTGTGAGAGTAGATGTATGGATGAGTGTGTGCTTGTGTCAGTGATTGTATGAGAGAGTAAGTATGTGTTAGTATCTGTATGAATAAGTGAGGTGGTGTGTGTATAACTGTGTAGGTGAATAAATGGCATTGTGATTGACTCTTTAGGTGACTGACTAGGTGCGTGAGTAACTATGGGTGAGTGGCGGAGTGAGTGTCTGTATGGGTGTATCAGTGCATATAATAGTGGCTGTATTGATGAGTGACTGCATGTATGAGTGACTGTATGGGTGAGTGAGTGGATGTGGGTATAGACCTAGGAATCAGTGAGTGGGTATGTACTAACTGCTATTGGTGTGTCTATGGTTTCGAGAATTGTAGTCTGAATTTTAGAGTGGGTGTATGAAAGGTTATGTTAGGGTGTGAGTAGGTGCATCAGAGATTAAGTGGATGATGTCATCTGTGATGTCATTTGAGATGTCATCAGTGATGTCATCAGTGATGTCACTGACCATGTCATGAGTAATGTAATATGTGACGTCATCAGCAGTGCATTACGAGGGCATGAATTATAGTTAGCCCAGCTAACTATAACGGCTGAATTTCTCTGGTTTTATACGAGCGAAATGTCAGACTAACTATAACGTCCCTGAAACCTGTGGTTTTTTCAGTAAATATATATATATATATATATTATCTACTGGCGGACGCCAGTAGATAGTTATAGTTAGGACCTATTTTCCATAGGAAATCCGCGACATTCTATTTGAAATAACTCTTGCGTCGGTTGACGAATCTTCGCGAAATTTTCAAACTTTATGGCCCGCTCCGGTCTGCTCCTACCCTGAAAGTCTCAGGGTGATTCGTCAAGTGGGGGCTGAGAAAAAAGGGGGGTCCCAAAACGTGTTTTCCCCATTCATTTTCCCATAGGAAACTTTAGACACGGCTACAGCCTGAACTGCTGAACGGAATTACACCAAATTTGGCAAAGAGGTAGTTCTTGGTTCAGAAAGAACCCTTTTTGTTAAATGGTGTAAATCCGTTCAGTAGTTGCGGAGAAATTAAAAAATAAGAGTCAAAAAATCAATTTCCCATAGGAAACTTTATGCAAGGCTACAGCCCGAACTGCTGAACGGAATTACACCAAATTTGGCAAAGAGGTAGTTCTTGGTTCAAAAAGAACCCTTTTGTTAAATGGTGTAAATCCGTTCAGTAGTTGCTGAGAAAATCAAAAGTAAAAACACATATATATCTGGGCGGAGCCTAACCACACATGTCATCGTGAGATCTGATTGGCTGTCAGCACTTCATCCTGGAATTGCTGGCAGCCATCTTGGGACCAATATAAATGATAGTACCCCATTGAAATGCATTGTAGTGAATCGAAGATTTTGAGGGTTACCAAAAGGAGAACTATAAAGGGTGATAACAGACTTTAGTTACATTAGAATTCATTTGTTGATGGTACCATACTAATTTCAGGAATTGTGGTGTGTTCTAAGGTGATTTTACCCTGTGAAAAACCTTCTGCTGGGATATCATGAATCATGTTTGAGAGAAAACTATTTTCACATGCTTGTCCCATACAGTTTTGGAAGGTGCCCCAGAAGCTAAAATGAGTGCATATTTTCTGTAAATTCACATTATCTTTCTCAGTCATGTGAGAATGAAGTCTGACATTCTCAGTAAAACATGTACATCCAACAAGGGCAGAGACTGTCAGTTGATTCCTTTGTGTTCTACTGCAGCTTCCCAGAGTGTTCTAAAGAACAACTAGAGTGCTAACAGCCTTACTTATGACAAAAGTATGGCACACCTGAAGCCATCTTGATTGGAATAAACTGGTAACACTTAAAACATTTAATTTAAAAAGGAACAAAATGATGGGGTTCATCTTGTCATAGAAATTATGGTTAGTGCTCTGGAAAGAAAATTTAGGACATGTTTCAAGTGTGATCTCAAATATCTTCCTGTTATATTTCAACAGGAGCAGCATGTCAGTTGATGCCTTTGTGTTCTACTGCAGCTTCCCAGAGTGTTCTAAAGAACAACTAGAGCGCTAACAATCTTACTTATGACAAAAGTATGGCACACCTGAAGCGATCTTGATTGGAATAAACTGGTAACACTTAAAACATTTAATTTAAAAAGGAACAAAATGATGGGGTTCATTTTGTCATAGAAATTATGGTTAGTGCTGTAGAAAGAAAAATTAGTACATGTTTCAAGTGTGATCTCAAATATCTTCCTGTTATATTTCAACAGGAGCAGCATGTCAGTTGATGCCTTTGTGTTCTACTGCAGCTTCCCAGAGTGTTCTAAAGAACAACTAGAGCGCTAACAGTCTTACTTATGACAAAAGTATGGCACACCTGAAGCCATCTTGATTGAAATAAACTGGTAACACTTAAAACATTTAATTTAAAAAGGAACAAAATGAGGGGTTCATTTTGCCATAGAAATTATGGTTAGTGCTGTAGAAAGAAAAATTAGGACATGTTTTAAGTGAGATCTCAAATATCTTCCTGTTATATTTCAACAGGAGCAGCCTGTCAGTTGATGCCTTTGTGTTCTACTGCAGCTTCCCAGGGTGTTCTAAAGAACAACTAGAGTGCTAACAGCCTTACTTATGACAAAAGTATGGCACACCTGAAGCCATCTTGATTGGAATAAACTGGTAACACTTAAAACATTTAATTTAAAAAGGAACAAAATGAGGGGGTTCATTTTGCCATAGAAATTATGGTTAGTGCTGCAAAAAGAAAATTTAGTGCATGTTTTAAGTGAGATCTCAAATCCTCTTCTATTTCATTAGAAAATTCTGACATGCAGACTGAAACAATCACTTTCAATACCAGCAGTAGACTTCCAGTTAACTCCTTGGTGAGCAGTAGCTTTACTACAGTGATCTAATGAACAACTAGAGTAATAACATTCTGAATTTATGGCAAATGTGTGACACATCTGAATGCCTTCTTGATGGAATCAAAGTAAAAAACTGAAAGCATTTCCTACTGAGGAGACTGCAGTAAATGAGGAAATTAGGAAACTTCATAACAAAGAAGTCTTCCAAGATGGCCACCAGTGAAAAAAGAGCCCAAATGTAGCACAAATATTACCCAGATGTAGCCCACATATAGGCCAATGACAAAAGGGTGCAAAACACTTTTTATTTTTTTGCAGTTTTATGTAGTGCAGACTGGTCAGGTATTGGAGCGTTGCATCTTAAAACATGACCCCCCTACACTACAAAAACACCACTGCACTACCCTAAACCCTAAAACACTACCCCAGCATGACCCCCTACACTACACAAGCACCACTGCACTATCCTAAACCCTAAAACACTACCCCCAGCATGACCCCCTACACTACACAAACACCACTGCACTACCCTAAACCCTAAAACACTACCCCAACACCACTGCACTAACCTAAATCCTAAAACACAACCCCCAGCACGACCCCCTACACTACCCAAACACCACTGCACTACCCTAAACCCTAAAACACTACCCCCAGCACGACCCCCTACACTACACAAGCACCACTGCACTACCCTAAACCCTAAAACACTACCCCCAGCATGACCCCCTACACTACACAAACACCACTGCACTACCTTAAACCCTAAAATACTACCCCCAGCACGACCCCCTACACTACCCAAACACCACTGCACTAACCTAAATCCTAAAACACTACCCCCAGCACGACCCCCTACACTACACAAACACCACTGCACTACCCTAAAACATGACCCCCTACACTACACAAACACCACTGCACTACCCTAAACCCTAAAACACTACCCACAGCACGACCCCCTACACTACACAAGCACCACTGCACTACCCTAAACCCTAAAACACTACCCCCAGCACAACCCCCTACACTGCCCAAACACCACTGCACTGCCCTAAACCCTGAAACACCAGCCCCTGCACGACCCCCTACACTGCCCGAACACCACTGCACTCCCCTAAACCCTGAAACACATACCCTAGCACGACCCCCTACACTGCCGAACACCACTGCACTGCCCTAAACCCTGAAACACCATCCCCTTCACGACCCCCTACATTGCCCGAACACCACTGCACTGCCCTAAACCCTGAAACACCACCCCCAGCATGACCCCTACACTGCCCGAACACCACTGCACTGCCCTAAACCCTGAAACACTACCCCCAGCAAGACCTCCTACACTGCCCGAACACCACTGCACTGCCCTAAACCCTGAAACATCACCCCCAGCAAGACCCACTACACTGCCCGAACACCACTGCCCTAAACCCTGAAACACCACCCCAGCACGACCCCCTACACTGCCCGAACACCATTGCACTGCCCTAAACCCTGAAACACCACCCCCAGCACGACCCCCTACACTGCCCGAACACCACTGCACTGCCCTAAACCCTGAAACACCACCCCTGCACGACCCCCTACACTGCCCGAACACTACTGCACTGCCCTAAACCCTGAAACACCATCCCCAGCACGACCCCCTACACTGCACGAACACCACTGCACTGCCCTAAACCCTGAAACACTACCCCCAGCAAGACCCCCTACACTGCCCGAACACCACTGCACTGCCCTAAACCCTGAAACACCACCCCCAGCAAGACCCCCTACACTGCCCGAACACCACTTCCCTAAACCCTGAAACACCAGCCCCAGCACGACCCCTACACTGCCCGAACACCACTGCACTGCCCTAAACCCTGAAACACCAGCCCCAGCACGACCCCCTACACTGCCCGAACACCACTGCACTGCCCTAAACCCTGAAACACCACCCCCAGCACGACCCCCTACACTGCCCGAACACCACTGCACTGCCCTAAACCCTGAAACACCAGCCCCAGCACGACCCCCTACACTGCCCGAACACCACTGCACTACCCTAAACCCTCAAACACCAGCCCCAGCACGACCCCCTACACTGCCCGAACACCACTGCACTGCACTAAACCCTGAAACACCAGCCCCAGCAAGACCCCCTACACTGCCCGAACACCACTGCACTGCCCTAAACCCTGAAACACCACCCCCAGCAAGACCCCCTACACTGCCCGAACACCACTGCACTAAATCCTGAAACACCACCCCCAGCAAGACCACCTACACTGGCCGAACACCACTGCACTGCCCTAAACCCAGAAACACCACCCCTGCACGACCCCCTACACTGCCCAAACACCACTGCACTGCCCTAAACCCTGAAACACCACCCCTGCACTACTCCCTACACTGCCCGAACACCACTGCACTGCCCTAAACCCTGAAACACCACCCCTCAGCACGACACCCTACACTGCCCGAACACCACTGCACTGCCCTAAACCCTGAAACACCACCCCCAGCACGACCCCTACACTGCCCGAACACCACTGCACTGCCCTAAACCCTGAAACATCAACCCCAGCAAGACCCCCTACACTGCCTGAACACCACTGCCCTAAACCCTGAAACACCACCCCCTACACTGCACGAACACCACTGCACTGCCCTAAACCCTGAAACACCACCTCCAGCAAAACCCCCTACACTGCCTGAACACCATTGCTCTGCCCTAAATCCTGAAACACTAGCCCCAGCATGACCCCCTACACTGCCCAAACACCACTGCACTGCCCTAAACCCTGAAACACCACCCCCAGCACGACCCCCTACACTGCCCGAACACCACTGCACTGCCCTAAACCCTGAAACACCAGCCCCAACAAGACCCCCTACACTGCCCGAACACCACTGCACTGCCCTAGACTCTGAAACACCAGCCCCAGCAAGACCCCCTACACTGCCCGAACACCACTGCACTGCCCTAAACCCTGAAACACCAGCCCCAGCATGACCCCCTACACTGCCCAAACACCACTGCACTGCCCTAAACCCTGAAACACCAGCCCCAGCACGACCACCTACACTGCCCGAACACCACTGCACTGCCCTAAACCCTGAAACACCAGCCCCAGCACGACCCCCTACACTGCCCGAACACCAATGCACTGCCCTAAACCCTGAAACACCAGCCCCAGCACGACCCGCTACACTGCCCGAACACCACTGTACTGCCCTAAACCCTGAAACACCAGCCCCAGCACGACCCCCTACACTGCCCGAACACCACTGTACTGCCCTAAACCCTGAAACACCACCCCCTGCAGCACCCCCTACACTGCCCGAACACCACTGCACTGCCCTAAACCCTGAAACACCACCCCCTGCACCGCCCCCTACACTGCCCGAACACCACTGCACTGCCCTAAACCCTGAAACACCACCCCCAGCACGACCCCCTTTACTGCTCGAACACCACTGCACTGCCCCAAACCCTGAAACACCACCCCTAGCACGACCCCCTACACTGCCCGAACACCACTGCCCTAAAACCTGAAACACCAGCCCCTACATTGTCTGAACACCACTGCACTGCCCTAAACCCTGAAACACCACCCCCAGCACGACCCCCTACACTGCCCGAACACCACTGCACTGCCCTAAACCCTAAAACACCACCCCCAGCATTACCCTCTACACTGCCCAAACACCACTGCACTGCCCTAAACCCTAGAACACTACCCCCAGCATGACCCCCTACACTACCCAAACACCACTGCACTACCCTAAACCCTAAAATACTACCCCCAGCACAACCCCCTACACTACCCGAACACGACTGCACTGCCCTAAACCCTCAAACACTCCCCCAGCACGACCCCCTACACTACCCGAACACCACTGCACTGCCCTAAACCCTAAAACACTCCCCCAGCACGACCCCCTACACTACCCGAACACCACTGCACTGCCCTAAACCCTAAAACACTCCCCCAGCACGACCCCCTACACTACCCAAACACCACTGCACTGCCCTAAACCCTAAAACACTACCCCCGCATGACCCCCTACACTACCCAAACACCAATGCACTACCCTAATCCCTAAAACACTACCCCCGCATGACCCCCTACACTACCCTAAACCCTAAAACACTACCCCGCACGACTCCCTACACTACCCAAAGACCACTGCACTACCCTAAACCCTAAAACACGACCTCCTACACTACACAAACACCACTGCACTACCCTAAACCCTAAAACACTACCCCTACACTACACAAACACCACTGCACTACCCTAAACCCTAAAACACTACCCCCAGCAGTACCCCTACACAACCCAAACACCACTGCACTACCCTAAACCCTAAAACACTACCCCCAGCAGTACCCCTACACTACCCAAACACCACTGCACTACCCTAAATCACTACCCCCAGCACGACCCCCTACACTACCCAAACACCACTGCACTACCCTAAACCCTAAAACACTACCCCCAGCACGACCCCCTACACTACCCAAACACCACTGCACTACACTAAACCCTAAAACACTCCCCCAGCACGACTCCCTACACTACCCAAACACCACTGCACTACCCTAAACCCTAAATCTACCCCCAGCATGACCCCCTACACTACACAAACACCACTGCACTACCCTAAACCCTAAAACACTACCCCCAGCACGACCCTCTTCACTACCTAAACACAACTGCACAATTTGTTACAGGCGTTGCAACGCAGGCCTGTGGTGCTTACTGGAAGTACCTAGTGGGCTAGTTGGGCCCCAGGGACCCTCAGGATTCAAGGTGACCTAATCCCCCAACTTAAAACGCACCACGGGGCGCGTTTGCACAGTGGTGAAGGGAGGGGGCGGGGCCTCAGGTGACATGTGCGCAAACACGCCATGTGGTGCGTTTTAAGTTGGGGAATTAATTCCCTTTGAATCCTGAGGGACCCTGGGGCCAACTAGCCCACCAGGAACCTTCAGTAAGCACAACAGAGTTACGTTGCAGAGAGGTGAAAAAGGTGCGTGGCCTCGGAACGCCTCTCTGCAACTCAGCTCTGTGGTCCTAACTGTAGGTACCTGGGGGCTAGTTGGGCCCCAGGGACCCTCAGAATTCAAGGGGACTTAATCCCGCAACTTAAAACGCGCCACGGGGTGCGTTTGCTCACATGTCACCTCAGGCCCGCCCTCCCTTCACCACTGTGCAAACGCGCCCTGTAGCGCGTTTTAAGAGGTAGTTTTAATCCCCTGCCCTATTATGTACTAGGGACTTGCAGAGGAGGTCATGCTAATCACAGGGGTACCCCAACGCATAGTGTTCCCTAGTGTATGTAGGTGTTTTCACTGTATTCTAAGTGTCTTTTAGCATAGCACTGGCTCTGGTTAGTCCGAGTCAGTTACCACCAGTACCCGTCTGAAAAAGTTGTGGGCACAGGATGATTTTGCAACAAGGCCTCTTTCTGCTCCTCTGTTGGTTCTTTCTGCACATCTTTTGCTTCTTTCTGTGCGTTTTTTCTTCTTTCTTCACATGTCCTACCTCTGTAGGCATAGTTAGAAACTAGCATTTAAAAAAATCAAAGGTTTCAGGCACGTTATAGTTAGAAATTAGCTTTTAAAAACCTTTGAAATTCACTGAAAAAACCATAGGTTGCAGACACGTTATAGTTAGAAATTAGCATTTAAAAAACCTTTGAAATTCACTGAAAAAACCATAGGTTTTAGGGACAGTTATAGTTAGTTGGACATTTCACTCGTACAAAACCATAGAAATTCCCCCGTTATAGTTAGTTCAGCTAACTATAACTCGCGCCCCGCAATGCACTGCTGATGACGTCACATATTACATCACTCATGACATGGTCAGTGACATCACTCATGACATCTCAAATGACATCACTGATGACATCATCCACGTGATAATCTGATGCACCTCCTCACACCCTAATATAACCTTTGATACACCCACTCTAAATTACAGACTGCCATTCGCAAAACCATAGACACTCCAACACCAATAACTACATACCCACTCACTGATTCTTAGGTCTACACACACATCCACTCACTCACCCGTACAGTCACTCATACTTACGGTCACTCAGTACAGGATTATCATATGCACTCATACTCCTATATAGACACTCAAACACCGCCACTCATCCATAGAGGTACTCACACACCTAGTCAGTCATGCAAATAATTAAACACACTGCCATTTACTCACCTATACAGTTATACACACACCAGCTCACTTACTCATACAAATACTAGCACATTCTTACGCTCTTATACAATCACTGATACAAGCACACTCTCATCCATACAGTCACTCTCACAATCACACACTCTCGCTTATAGCCCCCAGGGCTGGCCCTCTCTGTTGGGGACTGTGGGGGGGTCCCCAATCCCCCCACAGTCCCACTGGCTAAGATGCAGCTCCCCAAGCGAGAGCAGGTTTCCCTGCTCTCTCTTCCAATATCCAAAGCAGTTTGCTATGACAGGACGGGAGCCGCGAGGCTCCCATCCTGTCATAGCAAACTACAGTGTCCCGGGGGTAGGCACCCCGGGACACTGCAGGAGCCGGCCCTGGGGGGGTGCCACCCTCCAGGGCCATCAAGGGCTCCAGGAGGGGGGCCACGCGGCCCCCCTCCCTTGAATTGCACAGCCCCAGGGAGGTGGTGGTCCCCGGGGCTCTGGGGGTCCGTAACGGACCCCCACATTTATTTTCTAAGTGCCGCGGGGAGGTGGTGGTCTCGGGCGTGTGGGGGCTGGAGCCCCCACACATTATAAACATTTTAAAAAGAAGCCCCGGGGGTAGCGGTCCCCGGGGCTGCGGGAGGGCAGGAGAGCCCTCCTGCACCATTTTTTTTATAAAGCCCCGGGGGGTGGCGGTCCCCAGGGCTTGGGGGGCCTTAGAGGCCCCCATATAAAACATAAACCCACTCCCCGCAAGCCCCCAGGACTTGGGCCACCCGGGGCAAATACAATCGAAGCGCGGAGACCGCGCTTCGATTTTTTTTTTATCGGCACCCTGAGCGCATCCTGCCGATTTAAAAAAAAAAAAAATGCTTTTTTCTGCCCAGGGGGTTCTTGTGGGACCCCCTGAGCAGACCTAGGGGGTCAGGGTGTTTCTACCCTGCCCCCTTTGTGCGTTTGCACACTTGCGTTTTTTTTTTTCTCGGCGGGATTCGCGCACTCTAAGCGCATCCTGCGATTTAAAAAAAAAAATGTTTTTTTCTGCCCAGGGGTCCTTGTGGGACCCCCTGAGCAGACCTAGGGGTCAGGGTGTTTCTACCCTGCTCCCTTTTGCGCTTTGCGCACTTGTTTCTGTCCCTCGGTTCTACCGAGGGACAAAATGGCTGCCAACACTTCCTGATTTGGAGTGTTGACATCCAATTAGCATGCAGCTCGTGATCGGGAGGGTGCGCGAATCCGACGCGGCCATAGATATATATGTGATTTTCATTTTGATTTTCACAGGAACTACTGAACGGATTTACACCATTTAACAAAAAGGGTTCTTTCTGAACCAAGAACTACCTCTTTGCCAAATTTGGTGTAATTCCGTTCAGCAGTTCGGGCTGTAGCCGTGGCTAAAGTTTCCTATGGGAAAATGAATGGGGAAAACACGTTTTGGGACCCCCCTTTTTTCTCGGCCCCCGCTTGACGAATCACCCTGAAACTTTCAGGGTAGGAGCAGGCCATAAAGTTTGAAAATTTCGCGAAGATTCGTCAACCGACGCAAGAGTTATTTCAAATAGAATGTCGCGGATTTCCTATGGAAAATAGGTCCTAACTATAACTATCTACTGGCGACCGCCAGTAGATAATATATATGTATATATATATATACACACACACACATACATATATAAATTCTAAACTGCATTGTGGTATTGCTGGAGTGCATCCATATCGCTGGTGGTGCATAGTGAGACTCCACCGCTGGTGTCTCTTTACAACTCCACAAAACCTCCCAAACTTTATAGGTAAGAGAGCTAGCACTCGAAGGCAGGAGCAATTTAAACCTTTTTATTTGATTTTGTCTCTCCAGACACAAAAACACAAAAAGAGAGATGCGTTTTGGCAGTTCAACTGCCTTTCTTAATCTAAAAAGTGCCATTTTGGTGCTTAATTTAAATGTATAAAACAATAAATATAGACAATGCACTTCATCTCTGTAGCTTGAAGTGTTCTATTATTCAAAAATATCAATTGTGTTTGAACCTTCAACCATTAATTTATTGTATTATTAAAACATCTCGATTTGGAATTAACATATAAAGTAACCCCTATTGGAAAAGTATAAACAGTGCTAAACCAGTGCTTTTAAGCACTGTTCATATCCTTCGTAAAATCAACTGTTATTGCAGAGTTCCAACACACACCAACTTAGCAAGAATAAAACACAAACTGGATTGTCACAAGCTACCAGGGAAAAAGTCTTATTTTATAAAAGTCGTAATAAACAGCTGTGTTTCAATTCAGTCACAGACCTGGTGGTCTTGATATCATTGAAAAGCTCCTACAAATGAAAATAGAACTTTTAACCTCCAATTTAAGGCTTTTGCTTCAATGTACGTTTTAAAATGTCAAACTTGGAGTCTTTCCGCAATGTAGCAGCACAGTAAAATGTTCCCATGTGAGTGCATCCGTAGATATTGAATCCAATAACCAGAGGCTCCTGTCCCCACTGCTCGGCATGTGCCTTCTCAGTGCCCAACTCCAAACACGCTGTTAATCCTCGAAGGGACTTCCATGAGCTTACTGCAGAGGAACGTGGCCCCCACCAAGGGAGTAATTCTACTTCCAGCGCCGAACCTATGCTCTCTTTGCAGCTCACACCTCTTTTCCTGTCCTGTTGGGATGCACCAGCTTTGACATTCTAAACTGGGTTGCGGTATTGCTGACGTGCATCCATATCGCTGATGGTGCATAGTTAGACTCCACTTGTGGCGTCCCTTTACAACTCCACAAAACCTCCCAAACTTCATAGGTAAGAGAGCTAGCACTCGAAAGCAGGAGCAATTTAAACCTCTTTATTTGATTTTGCCTCTCTGGACACAATAACAGCACAGCAACTTAGTCAATACATTTTGGAAAACTAAACTGAATCCGCGGTGTCGGTGTCTGTTTTTTTTAAGAGAACTGGTGGTTTTTTTGGATATAAATTTGGTGTAATTCCGTTCAGCAGTTCAGGCTGTAGCCGTATCTAAAGTTTCCTTTTGCGACCACCCCTTTTTCTCAGCCCCGCTTGACGGATCGCCCTGAAATTTTGAAGACAGGAGCTGAAGTGAGCGTCAAATTAGTTTTGAAAATTTCGTGAAGATTCATCAAACTACCAAAGTTATTGGCAAATCAAAAACAGCTTTTTAAATAGAAATCAGGTCCTAACTATAACTACCTACTGGTGACCAGTGTTTGTATGTATATATATAATTCACTGAAAAAACCATAGGTTTCAGACACGTTATAGTTAGAAATTAGCATTTAAAGAACCTTTGAAATTCACTGAAAAAACCATAGGTTTTAGGGACAGTTATAGTTAGTTGGACATTGCACTCGTACAAAACCCGTGAAATTCCCCTGTTATAGTTAGTTCAGCTAACTATAACTCGCGCACCCGCAATGCACTGCTGATGACTGATAGACTGCCTGTTATCTTTCCGTAAGGCCATCAAAACTTGCTTGTTTCCTACAGTCTAGCTCTTGCCCTCTTCCCTCGGCCCCCCTTCCCTCGGCCACTTTTGGCCCCGGGGACCCCATCCCCCGGGGCCTGAGGATTTTCTTTAAAAAAAAAAAAACAGGAAGTGGGCCGCATGCCCCCCTTCCCTGGGCCTCTATTTGCCCCGGGGACCCCATCCCCCGGGGCATGCCCTCTTTTTTTTATAAAAAAAATATTTTGGAGGGGGGCTGCGTGGCCCCCCTCCTCAGGCCATTTAAGGCCCCGGAGACCCCATCCCCCGAGGCCGGCCTTTACGCTATTTTTTAATAAATTTTCTTCTTGGGGAGGGGGGCTGCGTGGCCCCCCTCCTGGGACACTAATGGCCCCGGGGACCCCATCCCCCGGAGCCGGCATTGCTTTTCCACATGGGGAGCTGCTGACATGCAGCTCCCCTTGTGGAAAAGCAATCTGCTTTGCTTCATTAAAGCGAGAGCAGGTTTCCCTGCTCTCGCTTCAATGAAGCAAAGCAGTTTGCAATGACAGGACGGGAGCCGTGAGGCTCCCGCCCTGTCATTTCAAACAGCAGTGTCCCGGGGGTGGGCACCCCGAGACACTGCAGGAGCCTTAGAGGCCTCCCCCACACATTTTTATTAACCCCCCGCATGCCCCCGGGACTTGGCCCACCCGGGGGCCAAATCCCATCGAAGCGCGGGAGACCGCGCTTCGTTTTTTTTTTTTGTCGGTGGGATCCGCGCATCCTAAGCGCATCCCGCTGATTTAAAAAAAAAATGCTTTTTTTGGCCCTGGGGGTCCTTGTGGGACCCCCTAAGCAGGCCTAGGGGTTCAGGGTGTTTCTACCCTGCCCCCTTTTTGCGTTTTGCGTGTTTTTTTTCCTGTTTTCTTGTGCCCCGGTTCTACTGAGGAACAAGATGGCTGCCAACACTTCCTGGTTTGGAGTGTTGACAGCCAATTAGCATACAGTTCGTGATCGGGAAGGTGCGCTCAGGGTGCGCGGACCCTCCGCGGCCATAGATATATATGTGGTTTTACTTTTGATTTTCTCAGCAACTTCTGAACGGATTTACACCATTTAACAAAAAGGGTTCTTTCTGAACCAAGAACTACCTCTTTGCCAAATTTGGTGTAATTCCTTTCAGCAGTTCGGGCTGTAGCCGTGTCTAAAGTTTCCTATGGGAAATTGATTTTTTGACTCTTATTTTTTGAATTTCTCTGCAACTACTGAACGGATTTACACCATTTAAAAAAAAGGTCGCTTTCTGAACCAAGCGCTACCTTTTTGCCAAATTTGGTGTAATTCCGTTCAGCAGTTCGGGCTGTGGCCGTGTCTAAAATTTCCTATGGGAATTAACATGGAGAAAACACGTTTTGGGACCCCCCTTTTTTCTCGGCCCCCGCTTGCCGAATCACCCCAAAACTTTCAGGATAGGAGCGGACCAGAGCGCCACATGAGTTTTGAGAATTTCGCGAAGATTCATCAATTGGCGCCAAAGTTATTTCAAATAGAATGTTGTGAATTTCCTATGGAAAATAGGTCCAAATTGAGTTTGCCTCATGTGGGGACGCTCACACTTAAGGAAACCTCTTCAGGTGAGTAGTTGCAGCACAACCAACATTGTCCACAATCAAGTGGCTCTACGCGTTTCAGACGTTAGTCCTTGATCACGAGCCAAATGAAAGAAACACTGCAGCAATCCAGACACCTTTTAACCTATTTATTAAGTCCGCCCCAGTGGGCGTATGCTCGCAGTGAATGACAATCCCTCTACATTCTGGTATTGGTAGTGTCCGGATACAAGTTTTGTCACAGTGGATTCTGCAGTGTTCCAAAATAAAATCAATGAACCCCCAGTGGGTGGAACAAACTCACGGGCTGGTGATGGTATATATTTCAAGAAATCCTCCTTTGTCAGTCAACTATGAAGGAAAAAGCCGGCAATCCGAGGATTCGTATACCGATGATTTATTGACGGCTGACGCGTTTGGACCTTACGGTCTTTGTCAAAGCCTCACACGGTGAAATGTGACTACTTCCTTAAAAAACCACAGTGTTAGTTCATAGACATAGTAAAAATACTAGTGTAATTCACATTACAGATTCGTTTTTCTGTCAAACACAATCCATGATTGAAAAACAACTTATTTGTATCTTAAGAAAACTGTTTCAATAATTAACAAGATTATAAAACTGCAAAAAAGTCAAAATCAGCCTAGTGGTTAAGCATTCACAAAATTGGTATCAACCTTGTTTGTACTTTTCATAGAGAGAACGCCCAGTGGCTTTCTAATTTAAACATTCCATTTCGTACAAGTGCAATAAAACTAAGCGTACTAATTGAGAAATTCTTCAGGTGACATCTTTCGTCTAGTGGCTAATTAGTGCTATCTGCTTCATTACATAGATTTTATGCAAAAATCATTGTTAATTTTCTTTCAATGTATAGCATGTTTCATAACATGGACCTTGACGACCTCCACATCTTTACAACTACCTCTAATATAACCAAAGTGAAAACGTGAAAAAATTTAAAAAAGAAGAAAAACCCAAACCACTAAAATATTTAGTTGCCAGCTCATGGCTTCTTAACTCAACTAGTCAGTATTAAAAGTATTTTCAATTCTAGTCGTCAGTGCCAACTATATGTGGCATATGTCAAAAGATCTCTTTTCTTGTAATCCAGTGAGAAAATATTAGAGGAAAGAACATAGAGGTGGGGGCAGAGAAGGTGTCATTCACAGGAGTGACTTATTACTGACTGATGAAGAACAAAGATATAATTCATTTTAAATATGAAATCAGTAACACATATACCTGAAAAGAATACCAAGACATCTTTGGTTGTTATTCCATGCATACAACAGAAGATGGAATTTTAATGGTCCATAAAAATGTGTCTAACCCAGATGCACATGGAGCTCCTCATCCTGATTAAGTCCCACACGGTTTCGGCTATGCAACTGGATAATGTACTTGGACTCCAATCTTCATAGGGTGCGTTCCCTACCCCTCCCTCATTTGTTGAGTGGCATCCTGTCAATTCCAAAAAGGAAATTTCATTTACTTCGAAAGATGCTGTTGCCAGTGCATAGCAATTGGATAACTAGGGTCTTTATTTTTGGTGTTCATGGATCCTTTTCTTCACCGGCAAGATGGTACTCCCAACATATTGCAACCCACACAAGCAAATAAGCACATAGACAACAAAATAATTGTTACAGTTAATATATTTCTGGATTTTTAGCCTCCCTGCCTGTGGGTAGTGTGTAGGTTCTTCTGTTTCAACTGTGTGCAGGTCCTGCAATTTCCACATTTATAGAAACCGTGTTGCTCCCTCAACCAGGACCCTGTGCTCAAAAGACCATTGTTAGGGTAACTATGTACACGTATGTCTTTCATGGACCTGCCTTTTCTGTATATTATCTGTGGGTGTGGGCTCACAAGATGCTGATCATCTGATCAGATTTCACAAGTTTCCAATATCTATTAACTACTTGCCTCACTGTAGTGGATTTATTATTATCCATAGTGATCCGTCTAACCAGATTACCTCCTTGTGGCTTGGATTTTTGCAATAGTAAACTCTCCCACGTTATATATGCCACCTTAGTGCAAGCTGTTTTAATGACCCTGTTGGGATTGCCCTTTGATTTAAATGTGGAACACATACTGTTTGTTCTCTCTGGAAAGATGCTGGGCTACTGTTGTTTCTTTTCCCCCTGAGTAAATCCCCATAGCTGATACTCCATTTCAAATTAGGGGGGTGATGACTGCGGGCATGAAGTATACTATTCCCTGCAGCGATTTTTCCGAAAAAGGCTTGTGTGTACTGTACCATCCTCTTTCGTTGCCAGGGTGTCAAAAAAATCCATCTCTGCCTTATGTTTTTTCCAGGTGAACCTCGAATTCAAATGATTGTTGTTCAACCATTCCAAAAAGGAATCAAGTTCCTCTTGTGACCCATCCTAGATTACAAAAAGGTCATCGATGTATCATGTCTAAAAAACTAGGTGTTGTGTCAATCTTATGTTGGTGTCTGTCCAGATATGTAGTGCCTCCCACCACTCCATGAAAATCCCAGCAAAACCTGGAGCAAAAGAACTTCCCATGGCAGTCCCGGTGAGTTGCCTATGCCACTGTTCTCCAAAAGGGAAGATGTTATCCTCCAAACAAAATCATAACATTTGGCAAGAGCATGCATGAGTGATCATAAAGGGCAATTGGTTTATTCCTGAAGAAATAGCTGCAGGCCTCAATTCCCAATTTATGGTCTTTACATGTATTCAGAGATACCACATCAATGGTTACCAGAATATAATTTTCTTTCCATGGGATGTTCTGTATTTTCGTAAGAAAGTCTATACTGTCCCTCCAGTACACAGGGAGGTTAATTACATAGGGACATAAAAAGAAATCCAAATATATGAAGCTATTTTCCAACAAACTGTTATTGGCCGATATTATCGGTCTCCCCGGAGGATCAGTTTATGTTTATGGACTTTTGGTAGCATATAGAAACATGATGCAACTAGGAATTTTGCCCTTAGGAATTGATATTCATCTACGCTCAAAAGTCCACTTCCATGCCAACCCACAAGGAGAGTATGATACTTGGTTATAGTTTCTTTGTATAATCCAATTGATGATTTCTCATAACATCCCAACATCATTAATTGCCTCCTTGCTTCTTGATTGTATTTGTTTATGTCCCATAAGACAATGTTCCCACCCTTGTCTGATGGTTTGATCACAAATTATGTTTCCCCCTTTAAAGACCTAAGGGCAGACTTATGGTCAGGTGTGTGATTTTTTGCATATTCATCATCACTCTTTTCCCCGAGTTTTAAAAGATTGTAAGTTACTATTTCATAGAAAAAGTCAATGCCTTCATGGGGTGTGATAGGATTATGTCTGGATTTTGGTCTAAAATCATTCAGACTGGTCCTATCCATTTCAAGACCCTAATTACACAGCAAAGCTCTCTCCGTGTCCCACTCCCTGCCACCCTGCTCAAATTCTCATAGGGTTTCAAGACCTGGTGGGTCCCCAATACAAAGGATATCTGATGTGGGATTCCTTGAGTCACCTCCCGGAAGAATTGACTTCCTTGGCTGTCTATCCTTCCTCTGTGTAAAGATCTTAAGTAACTTAAGTATTCTAACAACAACAAAAAGGTTAATCTGTGTCTCTGCATACTTAAAATTAGCAATGGGGCAAAAAGTCAAACCTAACTCTAAGAGGGAACGTTCATCATCTGATAATTCATGGGTAGATAGGTCAATAAGAGTTAGATTTTTCTCACCCATCATTTGTTCTTCTTGTTCTGCCGTGTATTTCTCCCATGTGGCACATTGTTTTTCTTGCTGACTCTTCTTCTTCTGGCTTTCCTTTTACGTTGTTGCCTCCTCTTCCTTTTGGTGTTTTTTTCCTGGGGCCCTGATTTTGTTGTAAAAAAAGGTATTCCTCTAGTGTAGAAAAGGGGAAGACATTCTGATTAAGTGGGTTCTCCTCCAAGTCTGAAAATGTCTCCAAACTAGATTCTGAGGTTGCCAGTTCTTGTTGTTTCAAGGCATCCGTATGTCTAATATCTTTTCTTGCTGCATCGAATTGTCTCCCAAATGTACGGACCCTACCAATGGCATAATCGATTTTGTTCCTGAGGAATTTCTGCTTTTTCTTGGCTTTGATCTCCTCCTCATATTTAGTCAATCTTAGCTCCATATCCTTGATGAAAGTTTTGATCTCATCCTGAGAAGAACGTTTCCCCAATACCTCTTTGAGTTTTTGTAGGTCCTTCCCCACCTGCTCCAGTTCCATGGCTGCATATTTGGATAAGAGTCCCAACATATTTTTACCAGTGCTTGCCATCAGGGTAGAACATTCCGCTAATAGTTGAGGGTGGGGATTTTGATATATATATATATATACAGATATATATATTTACATACACATATATATATATATATATCACTTCCAAGCTTCATGTATGAAGCCCTCCAGTTTTCTCCGCATTTCCCGGGCCAACAGAAGAACGACGGCACAGGCAAGTCCCGGTTGCAAGTGATTTATTATTCTTCATGAGATTACAAAAAGGCTCCCATTTCTCACAGGGCCGTAATAGCAAAATGCAGGGTGCTTTCAACAACAGAAAATGACCTACGCGTTTCGGCCTGCGCCTTCTACTGGGTCACTCAAAACAGGTCAGTGTGCATTTTAAAGGGGAAGCATTGTTCAATCCCCCCCACCACCAATTAAAACACAGTGTTGGTTTTAAAGGGACCACCACACCAATATATATTGTTTAAGTGAGGTGGCCACATGCTAATGTAACTACCCTTGAGCCTGGTTGTTTAATATACTTGTAAAGTTCAATTCTTTGTAAAGTACAATTCTTTTTTTATAAAACTTAATCGAATACGAGTTTTCAATCCACGACTTACAAATACCAACCATGTGTTAAAGGCTCAAAAATACATAAAAACAAGTGTTGCTCAATTTATCCTTGTAAAGTACATTTTTAAGGTATGCAGCTATGTACACAACTTATTAATTCAAGACTTTTTTTACCTTTTCTCAAAATTTTCTCATCCTCACCGAACGATTCAAGTTCTACATTTCTGTTGTTTTAGTCAAAAGTACAAATGTAGGAAGGTATACCATACATATCTTCTCTGTCATATACCCTCCAAATTAAGATAGACTGCAATAAATACTCTGAGTATACTTAGTAAAGTGCAATGCATATGTTACCGATAGGCCGGAGAGCCTTAGCTCTCTATCTCTGTAACAGTAT
Organism: Calotriton arnoldi; assembly: GCA_963921515.1. Taxonomy (NCBI): domain Eukaryota; kingdom Metazoa; phylum Chordata; class Amphibia; order Caudata; family Salamandridae; genus Calotriton; species Calotriton arnoldi. Next base: position 75,330 of record CAWUFW010014197.1, read on the forward strand.
TCCATATCTACGAGATCGAACTACTCGTGTTCCTCTATCAAACTAAGCAAAGTGCAAGGTGCATGTTAGAATCATCAGGGGGAGAGAAAATATGTGGATGATTTGCTATAATCTTGTTCCATGGTGTTAAAATTTGTATATAATCTATTTCTACACTAAAGTGATAAGTGCTTCTGTAAACCTAGATGTTATTCCTAGTATACAAAATCCATTCATAAACGATTAATAATACTAAAGTGATCAGTGCATCTGTAAACAAGTAGAAAGCATAATTTGTATACGAGGACATGACACTCATCTAATAATTCATGTATATACACCGATTATAAAAAGTTTATAAAAAGTATAAAACATGAAATTCAAACTGAGAGAAAAGTTCTACTTAATTTGATGTGTACTATTCTCCAAGTATTAAAACCATATTCTACTCTTCTACAACACCAATCAAAATGTATCATAGGCCACTTATCTCCCAGGGATTTGAGAGGGAAAAAGTTCCACTTCTCCTTTACATCATCTCATTTAGCTCCCACCACATATCAAAAGTGCACAGTGCATAATTCCTGCCTGGATTAAAGTAACCTGTGTTATAAGCTTTCTGCAGACAATCCTTGTGAAAAACATATAATGATAATCCTAATCATACTTCCTATCCGATAACATAATTCATTCTTAGCAAATAGAGTCATCATTTCAGATATAGAACTTCTGTCTACCCGAAAACAGAGTCCCTCAAGAGAGATCACAGAAAGGTATATAACTCGGCATCCGTATTGAGGCCCCATGGATTTTCTGTGCCTAAAGTCACAATCCACCTTGATTCAGCACGCCTCAGGGTTAATTCTCTGTCTCCTCCTCTGATTTTAATCGGGATATGTTCAATGCCAGAGTAAAACAAAGTATTTTTATCAAAGACGCCTTCGTGTTCTTTCCAGATGTGCTTGGCCATCACATATGTAAAGTCCTTGTTGGTCACAGCTCGTAGGTGTTGAAGGATACGCAATTTTAATTTATTCACTGTGCTCCCAACATAGCGTTGGCCACATATGCACTCCAGCAGATAAACCACATGCGTGGTTTCACATGTAATCCTCTCTTTGATTGTTTTCTTGGAACTTGGATAGTTGTTATCTCTGTCATATTTCGACCAAAGTTACAAGCTTTACACTTAGGGCATTTCACAAACCCCTTCTGGGATAGCCAAGTTTGAGTTGTAGTATTACTGGAAAATAACTCTGTGTCAGTAAATCTCCCAATGAAGGTACCTTTCTGTAAGATATCTGTGCGTGTTCTTTAACAAAGGGTTTCAGTTCAAGATCTTTCCTCAAAATGTTCCAATGTTTATTGATCGCTTGTTTGACTCTGTTATTCGACCTATTGAAATCTGTGATGAACCTAGTCGATTCTATTGTATTATCTTTTTGCATTGCAGTCATTTTGGGTGACAACAGTTCTTCCCTTCTTTTAATGAGAACCTTCTCACGCGCATTATCCAAGACCATTATCGGATATCCTCTTCTTCGGAAACGATCATACATTATTACTGCTTGCTTTTCATACTCCTCCTCCTCAGAACAGTTCCTGCGAGCCCGCAGGAACTCTCCGTAAGGGATGCTCCATTTGAGGGCTTTTGGGTGTGCACTATTTGCTTGGAGAACGCTGTTGCATGATGTGGTTTTACAGTAGAGGGTGGTACAGATCTTCTCCTTTTCAAAGTAGACCCATATATCCAGATAGTCCACAGTGTCCCTGCTATACGTGTAAGTGAACTGAAGATTAAGAGAGTTGTTATTTAAAGATGATAGAAAATTCTTCAAGTCCACCTCCTCTCCCTCCCATATGAGGAAGAGGTCATCTATATAACGGACCCACAGCACCACCTTCTCCAGATTGATATTGTTATTGTCCGACCACAAGCATTCTGCCTCCCAAAAGCCCATTGTGAGGTTTGCGTACGTTGGCGCAAACGATGTCCCCATGGCAGTGCCTTGGTTCTGCTTATAAAATTTTCCATCAAAGACAAAGACGTTGTTAGACAGGCAAAAGGACATCATTTCAAGGAGCATGTTGGTATGACTCCATAGGTTGAGGGACCATGATCTCAAAAAATGCTCACAAGCTTTTAAGCCATCCGCATGGACAATTGAAGTGTATAGGGAAACCACGTCAATTGTGGCCATGATGTAGCTCGGTTTCCAGGGAGTATTATTGATTCTATTGAGGAAATCCATGGAATCTCGGAGATAGGACGGCAGGTCTACGACATATGGAAAAAGGAAGATATCTATGAATCTTGAGGTGTTTTCAAGTAGAGACCCACACAAACTGACTATAGGTCGACCGGGGGGGGGCTTCCAGACTCTTGTGGACTTTTGGCAGAACATATAGGGTGGGCGTGATGGGATGATCTGTCTTGAGATATTTGAGTTCATCTTCATCAATGAGACCTTCACAGTGCCAGTGAAGCAGCTTTGCATGGAAGACAGCCTTGATATCTTTAATGGGGTTTGTTTTCAATCTTTCATAGTTGGTTACATCCCCTAGTTGTCTTCTAACTTCCTGATGGTATTTGGCACGATCCATCACCACTGCGTTTCCATCCTTATCGGACTGTTTGATTATAATATTCTTGTCCTGTCGTAAGTCCCTCAGCGCCCACCAATCATCTTTATTCATATTCTTAGAGGTTCTGTGTGCTTTCTCTGTTAGATAGATGCCTCTCAGGTCTTCTGCCACCAGTTCCTGAAAGACATCTATTCTATTACCTGGAGCCAACTGTGGACAGAATCTGGATTTCCCCTTACGTCCACTACTTATAGACATCTTTGTTAGGCCTGGACGGTAAATTCCGTTCCGCTCGCGGAATTTGCGGAATTTGGGTAATTTCGCGTTCCGCGGAGAACGCGGAATTACCAAAAATTCCGCTATCCGCGACTTCGCGGAATTTTTTGCTTGTTCGCGCTTTCAAAATGCATGTTTGCGAGATATTTCTCCCCGAGCACGCAAACAGCATTCGCGAACAGGAAAAAAGCATCGCGAACGGAGCTTTGCGTAGCGCGACTTCGCAAATTCCGCCCACCCCTAATCTTTGTATCAATCCCCATGGCAGAGCAAACGTCTGAAGCCGTTGCTCCCTCTTGTGATGGTTCTGGTGGCTGTTCTCCACTTATCAGATCTTGCATTGCTCTCAGGGATTCTATATCCTCACCCGTCAAGTTGATATAGGGGGATTCTACGTTCAGAACTTGGAATACAAGCAGGTCTGTCTACAAAGTGTTTTTTTAATTTTAATTTTCTACAAAATTTATACGGGTCAACCTGTGCTGATGCAAGATCCATTCCAGCATCAGGGCAGAATGTTAGTCCCTTATTCAGTAGGTTCGTGTGTTTTTCATTAAGATTCTTACTTGATAAATTGATCACCAGATTATCTTCCTTTTGCAATTGAGTATCCATTGTTCCTATTGTTTCCCTTTCCTTGCCCTTCCTCTGCCTTTTCCTACTGCGCCTTGTTCTTTTTGTTCTTCCTCCGGAGGGGGCGGAAGTCCTCTTCCCTTTCCTCGCGTTGTCATGCGTAACAATCGCATTTCCCCCGGAAAATCCATCCTTGGTCGTGCCATTTGGGTTCCTTCGTCCCCCGAACTTGCCTCAGAACTTTCAACACTTGAAATCCTGTGCTGTTCTTGTACTTGGATCTGTTCCATAGTTTGCTTTTTGTAGTTAGAATCATAGCGGCGTGCAAATGTATAGACTCTGCCAGTGGCATAGTCAATTCTGTCTCGATTGAATTTCTTTACTTTTTTTTGTTGAATTTCTTTTTCATGTTTTTCTAGTTTACTCTCAAGTTCCTCTAGTGACTTTTTTCCTTCTATGGTTTCAAAAAACTTTTCTAAAGATTTCTCCAAGATGGCGATCTTTTCCACTGCTTCCTTTAATCTCCTCTCTGCATGTGTTATGAGAGTCTCTATTAGCCTCAAGGAGCAGTCTGTAGTGTCACTTTGCCATTTGAGTAGCAGATCAGGATCCAGGTCACTGAGTGTCGGCAGGACAAAAATTCTCAATCCCCTCGGAATGCGTTTGCATTCGATATATTTCTTGAGGGTGATACCTTCCCACCACTTATTTATCTCCATAGTCCTGGCTTGTTCTAGATCCTTCATTAGCTGACGTGGTGTACTCAATGCATTTGGTGTTTGGCTGCATCTTGGCCCCTCTATTACATCACCATCATCACTGAACATGTCTTTTAATAGTAGTTCACGCTTGCTCCACCTATCTGCCATGTCTTCTAAGGTTTTCGTTTTAAGCAAGTCTGTATCAGTAGTTTGCAAAAAGTGCGTTGTATTACCTTAAAACCAACATCTTCCTTTAGCTTTTCGATGTCGAAGAAATACACCCCCTAACGTTATAAAACGTCTTGAATTTTCACTTGCCAAGTGGGACTTGCCAAACAACAGACAGTCTGATGTCAGTTTTCGTACCGATATGTCTGCTGAATTGCCGGAATACGACTACGCGAGTCTGTTACTCTTCATGCGGATACAATATTGCAACTTCAATTCGGCGTACGGGAATCGAGAAGGCAAAAAAGCATTTGGAGTGGAGCGCCCGCAAATGGCTCCCGAGTCACCGCTAGCGTCCCCAACCCCTTCTGCCACCACCAAATCTCTCACCGTACAGGTCGGGAAAGTCATCAGTTACTTTAAAGACTCCTTCCTCCTCTCCTGCTGTCCGCAAGCCGTTCAGACTCGCCAGTCGGAGCACACTCCTCCCTTCTCACTTGAACGCCAACAATGCCGGTATCACAGAGCAGCTGCACTTCCGGGTGCTCGTAAGACGTAGACCAGCTCTACGTTAACAAATCACTTCCAAGCTTCATGTATCAAGCCCTCCAGTTTTCTCCGCATTTCCTGGGCCAACAGAAGAACGATGGCACAGGCAAGTCACCGACGATGAACAAAAGATCTTGGGGCATATTAGCAAGACCCACGTTAAAATTATCGCCGTTTTAGCGGCCGGAAACTGCCGCTAAAACGGCGATAATGGTCTTGCTAATATGCGTTATAGAATTCCAATAGAAGCCCAGGTTAGATGTGCAGGACATCTAACCTGGGCTTCTATTGGAATTCCATAACGCATATTAGCAAGCCCATTATCGCCGTTTTAGCTGCAGTTTCCTGCCGCTAAAACGGCGATAATTTTAACGTGGGTCTTGCTAATATGCCCCCTTGTCTCTTGGATTATCGTATAGTCCAAAAAGTGACTTCAGTTATCCACAAACACGTATTGACATGTTCAGATTCATACGCAACCTTAAATTACGCAAGTACCACCTGATGCAGGGTGTATCCAAGCAAAAACAAAAGGAAATACCTACTGGTGATATACCCAGCCCTTCCATGTTAACAGCAGGTGATGCAGGTTTGTTGCATGATCTAATTTGTCTACAGCAAGACGCTGATGCTACAGATCTTGGAATCAGTCAGGAAACGCCAGCGTATACTGGGGCATTAAAAACACCTTTTAAACCCAAGTCCAAGTTCTGTCCAATCATGTTAAGGGACAACATTGACGTGTTTAATGACAAAGTGACACAAGAACTGAAAACTCTTTACCAAAAACAAGCAAGAGCAACCAAGCATTATACCAAGCAGGACAATGCATATTTCCAACTAATGAAAAAATTGCAGGCTAATGATGACCTAATCATCCGTCAATCCGATAAAGGAGGGAACGTGGTGTTGTGGCCGTGCAATCTTTACATGGAAGAGGCGTTGAAACAGCTTAACGACCGCGATTGCTACAGGCGCAGCACCATGTTAATTGTCAGGTCATCTTGGAACAATTTCTATTCAAGTCTCATAGCTTGGAAAAGTGCAGGATTGTTGACTGCCGATGAGTTCAAATTCCTTAAAAATGACCATCCCGTTATGCCTGTGGTGTATTTCATACCAAAAATACATAAAAATGTGAACAAACCACCTGGAAGGCCAATAATATCTGCCTGCAACAGCATAATGGAAAATGCGTCCAAGTATGTAGATTGCCATTTGCAAGAACATGTGAAGAACCTTCCTTCCTTTGTACAAGATACCAGCGATTTGTTAAGAAAATTGACTAACATCAAGTGGCAACCTGAATATCTTTTGATTTTGCTCGATGTTTCGTCTCTGTATACGAGCATCAATCATAGAGATGGAATGAAGGCGATCAAGCATTACCTTGACACTCGACCTTTGTACTTTCATCAACACAATAAGATGTTACTGGCAATGATTACAGCTTGCTTAGAACATAATTACTTTCTTTTCCAGAACCAGGTATTCCAACAGATGAGAGGCGTGGCTATGGGGGCCTGCTTTTCCCCCAGCTACGCCTGCTTGCACATGGGTTTCTGGGAAGAACAGGTCCTTAGGGTGTTATATGCAGAAACAATATCTAACCATGTCATGCGCTGGTATCGATATATCGACGATTTGCTCATACTATGGAAGGGCACTGATGAGAGTGCCCTCCATTTTATTGAGCAAATCAACGACAATAATCTGAATCTACAATTCACTGGTCATCTTAGCAGGGATTCTATTTTCTTTTTGGATGTTGAAATTATGGTTGTTTGCAACAAGCTTGAAACCAGACTGTTTAGAAAACCAACAGCTGGTAATACGCTGTTGCATGCCTCGAGTCACCATCCGGCACACCGGGTCCGTAGCATCCCTTATGGTGAGATGCTGCGAATTCGCCGAATTTGCAGCACTGATTCTGAATGTGAAACTGCACAACATGATAGATGCAAAAGATTCTTGGCTAGGGGTTACTCTGGAGGCGAAATCAACAAAGCCATAGAGAAAACTAGAAAAATGAAAAGATCTCAGGCCCTGATTTGCAAAGCTGATATAATAACAGAACAGCCCATATTATCAGAACAACCATCAAGACTGATCCTGACTTATAGTAATCAACACAAGGCTATACATAGGATAGTTAATAAAAATTGGATCTTGGTAAAGAATGATCCGGTATTGGGTGCCAATCTCACCAAATCGCCCAATATAACATTCAGGAAGGCAAGGTCCATGAGTAACTCTCTGGTCAGGAGCAGCCCAGAAATAAGAACTAACAGCTTTTGGTTAGATACCAGCAAGGGTTTCCGTAAATGTGCTACCTGCAAGGCCTGTAAACACGGGATAAATAAAACAGAATATGACACGCCATTTAAAAATGACCCAACACATAAACAAGAAACTAACATGCAAAACTGAGTTTGCAGTTTATGTGCTGGAGTGTCCTTGTGGCTTGCGGTACGTAGGAAGTACGAAGCTGCAGGTGCACAAGAGGATACTCCAGCACATAAGGGCAATTAATAATGGTGATCAGTCGTATCCCGTTGCTAGGCATTTTGGAGAGTACCATGAGAAAGATGTCAGTGTCCTCAAATATTTCGTGGTGGACACAGTCCCTCCTTTGAGACGAGGGGGTGACCGAGAGGCTCTCCTTAGACAACTTGAGACAAGGTATATACTAACCCTGGGCAAAGCACTACGCTACGCTCGCGTAGTTTGCGAAGTTTGCGCTACTTCTCACTACGCGAATTGCACGTAGCACAGTGCAAACACACGTAGCGTAGCGTAGTGCAGCGGTCATTTTTTGCTTGCTCGCGGTCCTCAACGTCAAGTTGGCGACCGCGAGCAAGCAAAATGACATCCCGGCGAGACTTTTTCCTCGTTCGCGATCAGCAACATCAAGTTGCCGATCGCGAGCGTGGAAAATAAACCTCCCGGCGAGATTCTCAACGCGGGGAGGTCAGGTTTCTCATTGCGAGTGGTCGCGTATGCTCGCGACCGCTCGCGATGAGAAACTACCAGTCCGCGTTGAGAAAGCTGCCGCTCGAGTAAAAATCTACTTGAGCGGCAGTAAAAGACAGCTCGCATTGTGCAAGATGCCGTTTTCAATGATTGTACAGTGCGGACAAGCATCCGGCACTGTGCAATCATCGCGAACAGCGCACTACGCAGTTCACGTAGTGCTACGCGTAGCTCGCGTAGTGCGAAGTGCACTTCGCGTAGCGCTACTTCGCGAACTACGCCCAGGGTTAGTATATACTAGAATTAGATTGCAAAACACCTCATGGTCTAAATTCTAGTGAAGATTTTTATACTTGTCTATAGTCTTACAGCTCCCAGCATACTTGTATATATTTTTATCTGCTGCCTCTGCAATTGTTTTTATCATTCTCTCGTTACTATTTGTATTTTTGCACATTATACCTTTTGGTGGCACTTTATGTTAATAGCACTTGCACTTTTTTGATGACTAGACACTGAGGGTTGAAAAGGCCCACTTGGGCTCAATCAACTAATCACTCAGCATGATTGACAAGTTGGGATTTCTTAGTACAGTTGGGAATGTTTATACATGAAAAGGTTTTATTTGAAAAACTTTTTGATATGTATTTTACCCTGTATTTTACTATGAAGTCTCGTTTTGCATTTACATGTTTTTAACAGTTTTGCACCTATTTAAATATGTATTTATTTTTTATGGCTGCATATTTATTGATATTTAATCAAACTGTTGAAAATGAATTTAACATCAGTTAACTTATTGTCGAATGCGGTTATTAGTGCTGATGAGTTAACAGACTCTTCTATGTCTATTGTTAGTTTAGTCACCAGTTACAAGCACTGTCACTTTAAATAGATGTAAACAAGGAACAAGCGCGTCATGTGATCAAGGCCTTTGGAAGGCCGAAACGCGTAATGGCGGTTGGTGCAGGGCACAAAGCAAAATAAAATAACAGCAATTTGGGTCCGCATCGTCTTTATCCTGACCTATGGGAGTGCATACGAGACGAGTAATATGAATATATATATATATATATATATATATATATATATATATATATATATATACCTCCTGGTGCTGTTCATGGAGCCTCGCCTCGGGTGCCTGGACTATCCACAAGTCCTTCTAAGTCCACAAAGAAAAGTCGGCATTCTGGAACCGTGTGAAGTCAATATTTAGTCCTATGACATCAGCAAGAAAATTTGAGATGTCATGAGTGATGTCTCTGACCATGTCATGAGTGATGTACTATGTGAGGTCATAAGCAGTGAATTGCGGGGGCAGGAGTTATAGTCAGCTAAGCTAACTATAACGGCTGAATTTCACTGTTTTTGTACAAGTGAAATCTGACCCTAACTATAACGTCCCTGTAACCTTTGTTTTTTTTAATGAATTTTTAAGGTTTTTTTAATTCTATTTGCTAACTTTAATGTCCCTGTAATCTTGGTTTTTTTCAGTGAATTTCTAAGGTTTTTTAAATGCTAATTCCTAACGGTAACGTCCCTGTAACCTTTATTTTTTTGGTGATTTTCTAAAGTTTTTTAACTAGCAGTCATGTTTGAAGAGTGGTAGAGAAAGGGGGCTGGGCCTCTGACCAGCTCTCAGGACTCCTCCTGTGTAGGACTTACAGGAGGTACTAGGAGGGCTTCTTGGCCCCAAAGTTCCCTCAGGAGTAAAGTGAACTTTATGCCCCAACCAGTTATATGCACCCTGAGCCGCATTTGCAGAATGGTGGAGAAAGGGGGTGTGGCCTCCGAAGACCTCTTAGCAATCCTGCTGTGTGGAACATACTCGAGATAACAGGAGGGGTAGTAGGGCACCCTCCCAGGCCGATTTCAGCCCCAGGAACCCCATCCCCGGCCTTTTTTTTTTTAATAAAGGAAGGGGTGCGCGTGCCACGACTTCCCTGGACATTTTCGGCCCCGGGGCTTGCCCCCTTTTTAATTTTTTCTTTTTTTAAATGTGGAAGGGGGCAGCGCGGCAACACCTCCTGAGGCCTATTCTGGCCCCAGGACCCCATCCCCCACAGCCAGGCCTTTATATATGTTTTTAAAAAAGGGGAGGGTCAGAGCGGCCCCCCTTCCCCAGGCCTATTTTGGCCCCGGGGACCGCGGGGGGACCCTGAAGGCCCCGTCTGTCACTGCCGGCTACCTGTCTCCTACGGGAGCCAGTGTTGGTTTGGGAGCCAGGGAGCTGCTCCCTGGGTCCCAAAGCAAAGTGTCTGTTTCGATGCTTGATTCACAGTGGGCAGGGAAACAGACACTTGCTCTGCTTTCAGCAAGCAAGAAAATTTTTGCTCTCGCTTGTTGAAATCAGAGAGTTTGCTATGGCTTGGCTGTTTTTTTTTACATTTCGGCGGGAGTCACGGATCCAGCGCGACTCCTGCTGAAATTTTTTTTTTTTTTTAAATGGTTTTTTTTGCCGACCCCCCCACCAAGAGGCCTATGTGGTGCGGGTTCTTCTACCCTGCCTCTTTTCTTTCTTTTTACATTTTACGTTTTTTCTTGTGACGCGGTTGAACAAATTGACAAGACTTCCTGGTTTGGAGTGTTGGTAGCCAATCAGATCTCAGGCACGACATCGGGATGGTTCGCGGATCCTTTTGTCCCTACATATATATCCACCACTGGGATTTTTTTTAAATTTCTCAGCAACTACTGAACGGATTTACACCATTTAACAAAAAGGTCACTTTCTGGATCAAGAGCATAGGAATTTTAGACACGACTACAGCCTGAACAACTGGATGTAATTACACCAAATTTGGCAGAAAGGTAGCTCTTGCTCAAGAAATTGCCCATTTTGTTATTTGGTGTAAATCTGTTCAGTAGTTTCTGAGATATTAAAAGAAAACCAAATTTGTATATATAGGGATGTGTAGGCTCCACAAACCCTCCCGATTTCATGCTGATATCTGATTGGCTACCAACACGTCAACCAGGAAATGTTGGCAGCCATCTTGGGAATCAGCTTCAGCCGAGTCCCAGAAAGAACGCAAAAAAAATAAAAGGGGGCAGGGTAGGAATACCCTGACCCCCTAGTCCTGGTCCTTGGTTTCCATAAGGACCTCGCCAGGGGAAAAAGGCACTTATTAAAAAACTTTTGCTGAAGATTCACACTTTGTTTATAAAAACACATGTGCGGTCTCCAGCGCTTGTTTTCAAACAAAGTCCCTGGGTGGACCAGGTCCTGGAGGCATACTAATATATATTAAATAAAAGGAGGAGGGTGCATGAGGCCCCCCTCCTAAAGCTCGAAATAGCACTGGGGATCACCACCTCCCTGGCTTTGATTGATGGAGGGGGGCTTCATGGGCCCCCTACTGGGTCTGTTTGAAGCCCTAGGGACCACCACCTCCCCAGGGCAAAATAACTTTAAAAACTGGGAGGGGGGCTACGCGGCCACCTCTCGGGCCAGATACGGCCCCAGGGACCGCCACCTCCTCGGGCCGTCCCATGCTGAACAAAGAAGGTGTGGCAATGCGGCCCCCCTCCTGGAGCCACATCCAGCCCTGGGGACCGCCAACCCCCAGGGCTGGGTCCTGCTATCTCCCAAGGTGGCCACCCTCCAGAGATAGCTCTAGGTTTTTGTGACCTGGGTGGGGTCAGGACACGCAGGGCCCCACCCACACAGGACCCAGGGCATAGAGTCCCTGGGACCGTAATTGGCCTGGGGAGAGGGGCTGTGCGACCCCCCTCCCCATTCATTTATGGCCGGGGCCCAGGGGATGGGTCCCCAGGGCGAAAATCAGCTCAAGGAGGGGCACCTGTGTGACCCCCCTCCCTGTTTTCTTTAGTAGCATGCAAAGGCCTTTTCCCATGTTGATGGACAGATTAACATAGACCCCCTAGCACTTTTACAGCCGATTTTGGTCATGAGTTATTGATGCAGAGGAATATGAGGACATATCCACCAAATAAAGAAGCACTTACTTCATTTAGTTAAGGGGAGGTACCCCTGTTTGGTGGAGAATCACCTCTTTGTTGTCTTGTTGACTTCTCTTGATGAGGATTCATGTTATCAAAGATTTGGGGATGAATAAGCTTGAGGACCAATCACATTGCCGAAATTACATGCACACAGGGTCATAAGAAACACTATCCCGTGGTCCTTTACTTAGCTTTAGTGCAGAGTATACACAATAGATTTACCCAATGAGGTAGCACTTACTAATTAACCAGATGTTCCAGTAGGGTATACACTTTCGGCAAACGTGGAGACTCTTCTGGGAAAAAGTGAGGTTCCAGTCTGGCCAATGTGAGCATTTCACAGAAACCGCAAAGGGAAGCACTTACACATATAAATATAGCAGGTGCCCCAGCTGAAGCTCCACTTCAGTAAAGCACAAACGTTTATAACTTCTTGAGCTTGGCGAAGGCAAATCAAATGTATTTCCTCTCGTATTCCATGTTGCAAAACATTCTGAAATCCTTACTGGGGGTGAATGCATCATTGATCTAATGGAGGGCAATCTGATCTGTAGTGACTGTGACAAGTGGTTTCTTTCTTCTCGTCTACTGGTTAGAGCAGGGTCCATGGTTCTCCCTTTTTTAAATACCCTTGGTATGCAAATGCCCAAAATCCGCAATGTCACTTAAACACCCACTAACACACCAACTCACAGACCCATAAAGCCATTCACATATCCATGCACAGACCCATAGCACCAGTCAAACACCCAGTCACAGACCCACACAGGCACTCACACACCCACTCACAGACCCACACAGGCACTCACACACCAACTAACAGACCCATAGAACCACTCACACATTCACTCACAGACCCACACAGCCCCTCACACACTCACTCACAGACCCAAAGCATCACTCACAGACCCAGTCACAGACCCACACAGGTACTTATACATCCACTCACAGACCCACACAGGCCCTCACACAACCACTTACAGACCCATAGCACCACTCACACACCCACTCACAGACACACACACAGGTACTCACATACCCACACAGCCACTCACATACCCACGAACAGACTCATACAACCACTCAAACACCCAATCACGGTCCTAGACAGACACTCACACCCCCATTCTCAAAGTTTACAGGTTACAGTTTAAATAAAATTTAAAAGGCTACAGGGATGTTATAGTTAGGAAATACAATTACAAAACCCTTAGAAAGTCACAGAAAAAAACAAAGGTTACAGGGACATTATAGTTAGAACATAGAAAAAACCATGGAAATTCAGTGAAAAAACCAAAGGTTACAGGGACGTTATAGTTAGGCTCAGATTTCACTCATACAAAACCATATAAATTCAGCAGTTATAGTTACCTGAGCTAACTATAAGTTATGCCCTTGGAATGCACTGCTTATGACTTCACATATTACATCACTCATGACATGGTCAATGATAACACAGATGACATCACTGACGACATCTCAAATGACTACTGATGACATCGTCCAGTGATTGTGAGAGTTTTCTAAAAGTTTCTGAGTGCTAAAGGTGTATAATAAGATACTACATATGTTACATTAGTAAACTTTGTGTACTACTAAGAAGTGATACTATTTCTAACACATATTATGTGAGTGGTTGTGAACCTGTGTGTATCCATGTGTGAGTAGGTGTCTGAGTGGCTCAGTGCATTAGCATACAGTGCAGTGGTGTACACTGAAGTGGCATACAGTGAAGTGACATAGAGTCCAATAGCCTAAAGTGTAATGTCATTGAGTGGAGTTGTGTACAATGGAATAGCATACATTGGAATAGCGTAGAGTAGAGGGGCGTACAGTGGAATGGCATAGACAGGAGTGCCATAGAATGGAGTGGCATAGAGCATAATTTTTTGAACATATATATTTTTTATTTATTTTAAGTACTGTGTTCCTCTTGAGGCAGTACCGTGGTACTCTGTATAGTTTAAAACAAATATATATAGCAACTTAGAAATATTTTTCTGTACCTATTACCACTTTAGTAAAGTGGTATTTGGTAGGGAAAAATATCAAACCTAATACTTCCCCATATCTGAAGAAGTCATAAACCATAAAGGTGCACAATATTAAAAAATGCAATTCATAAGAGACTTTAGCAGACATAATAACATTCCATGTAATATTGTAATGATGCAGTAGAAGATAAAATAAGTCTTAGGAACTAGACTAATATATCAAAGTAACCAAAAATCCTTAAGTACAATATATTAGAATATTAAGAATAGGACATAAAAAAACATTGAAAGTGGGCCCATGTCAAGTCCGAGCTCGACCAGTCCTCTCTTTATAAAAAAAAGCTTGGCTTGGTGATGTCATTTGCTGGCCAACTAGTGCATAGTATTACTCATAACGCTTGCTGATTACAGCGGCGCCCCTGATGAAATTAGCTACTGCTATACAGATATCAGTAGAAGCCAGTGAACATAGATAGTTAAAACCTTCACTATACTTACATAGGCAAAGATTTCTTAATGAAGATGTAACAGAGAGCACATCCAAAGTGCACCTAAAAACAACATGGCTGCCTTTAACTTTTGTAAAGGCAGTCATTAGCCAATCACATAGGGAGTTATCATGTAAAGCAGTACTTTGGCGAAATACTGCAAACGTTTGTGAAAGTACTGAGACTAACCATATCACTAAGTTAAAATGCCTTATAACTTAAAAAATACTTACTCTACCTACTTGTAGTACCCAAAAGTATCATCTGTGCACCATAATGTGTAATCCAGACAAATTTCATTCAAATCCATCCAGCCATTTCCACGTGACCGTGTGAGAGTACGAAGTCTATGGGAAATGTATTGGAGCCAAAACACATTTTGGGACCACCCTTTATTCTTTTCACCCCCATGCCGAATGTCCACAAATCTTTGCATACTCTGCCAATGTAGAAAAAGGAATAGGTCTGAAAGGTTTTGTGGAGATTCGTCAAATGGGTGCCAAGTTATTAGGGACCAAATTTCCGAAGAATTCCTATACCTGGGATCACTAACTACAGCTACAGAGTGGCTACCCCCATTCTGTGATATATATAAAGTGGATGTCGCCACTATGTAGTTATAGTTAGGATCAGGTTTGCATGGGTTATTTACAACTTCGGTGCTGCTTGAAGAATCTTAAGGAAACTTTCCTCAGAAGTTTCAGGGTGATCGATTAAGCAGGTGCCAGGAAATATAGGGTCCCAAAATGTGTATTTCTCATTCATTTATCCATAGGGAAATTAGACACAGCTACAGCCAAAGGGGCTAAACATCAAATTTGGCAGAAAGCTAGATCTTGGCCCAGAATGTGTGCTTTTTGTGATTTGGTGTACATCTTTTCAGTAGTTTTTGAGAAACTAAGGTTAAAAAACTTTGTATATCTGGACGTTTGGGTTTGTGGGAGGCTTGCATGAGTCTTGCAATCATGCAACTTCAAATTATAGAGCAATGTGATTGGCCAAGAGGGCTAGTTTTCCCATTTGCCACCTTGCAGGAGTGAAAGGCTCCCATGAACTCTCACAGGAACTCACGCTCTCATTGGCTGGCCGCATCATGAAGACAAAATTATACCCTGACCCCCTGGACCTTGAGGGGAGGTCTCAAAGGGACCCTGCCTTGAGACAAATTTTACAAAAATATTTTCTTGGGGTTTCTGCAATCCTGTGGGTGTCCCACAGGATCCAGCACAGCCCCCCGCTGTAGTCCCATGGAAGTGTAGGCCAAGTGATTGAATTTTGTTTTTTAATTGTCAGGCCAAAGTGTCTGTGGTGGGTTGCCATGAACTGGCAAAGGTTGTGCTCAGCTAGGGGGTTGATGGCCTGCAGGAGGTTGATGCAGGGCCTGGCCACAAGCCAGGACCTGTGGCCAAACCCTCCTGCTGTGGTGGGGGTTGGCTTCCTGTGGGGGGTTGGGCACAAGGCCTGGCCGCAGGCTAAACCCTATGACCAATCCCAGGCTACACACAGCCTTAGACCGTGTGCAGCAGGCATGGCTGGCACTGGCTGTGGGGGGTTTAGCCTTACGTATAGTAATGGAATTTTACTTTACGTTTAAAAAATCCTATAAAAACACTGAAATTCAACAGTTGTAGATGCACTGCTTATGACCTCACATATTACAACACTCATGCCATGTTCTGTGACCACGTTAGTCCTGCCAAGTACCATGCATCTGGGGTTAGATTAATGTATTTTAGTGATGGTGTCTGCATCACCGAACTAAAATGCATTAGTCAATCAGTACACCCCTTCCAACCTCGTGTATTATGTAAATCTGACATGAAAATATAAACAGCAGCCAGCACGATTAAGGCTGCTCTGCATTGATCACTGCAACAGGCAATTTACCTCACTACCTGCCGTGCATGTACTTGTTGTTATGGTGATGGAATATGGAGGAGGTGTCACTTATAACAAGCAACAGCAAGCGACAACCCAGCTCATGTGAATTCGGTGCCTACTGTTGCTTTCCACTTGATGTTACAGTTGATTGGTACCAGGAGGCAGCAGCTCTTTGATTTTGTTTTCCTGAGCTGAGCAGTGAACCATGTACGTGGTTACCCTGGTGCCATGTGTGAGGTAAGCAGGCTTTATTTAAATGTATTACCTACACCCTAAGGATCTCCAGACTACTGCAGGTGAACCTGCCTGAGGTGAAGAGAAAAAGAATCAAAGACTCTAACTGTTGCAGGGGGCAAGAGGAGCTTGCCACATGCATGACCTAAGTGAGTCCTTTAAAGTCAAGGAAAAGCAAGGGAATTGCAATGAAAAAAAAGCCGGTGGCGCTATGGCCAGAGCAGCTGAGTTTTTAACTGATGAACCAGGTTCGAGTCTCAGCGTTGGCTCAACATTATGTGATCCTGGGCATATCAATTAGTCTGCCTGTGCTTAAAAAAAGTACTGTGACAATGGCTTTTTAAAGATTCCCTGTCCTGCAGCAGGGAAGGACATAGTTCAGCATCGGAATGCTGACATCTGCAGAGTCACTGTTGGACATTGTGCTTGATTACATCACGAGGAAAATAAAGCTATTGTAGTAATATCATACACCACCACCACCAATCATCATCCTACACTCTCATTCCCCTTTGAAAACCGAGTCATTCACGTTTAAAATCAACTTCTCTTTAACATCCATAACGATGTTTAAGTTGTCATTTGCAGGTTCTTGCAGCAAATGGTCTTCCTCCCCATACCTATGGCCATCATGTACACAGTTCACACATTTCCTCTTGCATACATTTGCAGAGTGACCCTTGATGCCGCAGTCGCTGCACTTTTGAGTCACCGCAGGGCAACCTTTGCTATAAGCAAGTTGACCCTTGCTGTCACACCTGTAACACCTGCCTTTTTCAGCTTTCTGATTCTTCGCTTTGCTATTGTCTTTATTTTGCGGCACACTCCTCTTCCTGCTATAATTTCTAAAACTCTATTCATCAAAACTGATTCTTTCTCATTTCCTTTCAATGCTACAGCACTCTTGTCCGAAATGTCAGCTTTCCTAACCAGTGCTAGGATATTTTCTGAAGGAGAATCACCATTAATCCATAACCTCGCCTGTATGGCAGGGTTACTACCATGCATCACAACTTGATCCCTTATTAGGTCGTCTAGTAATCCCCCAAATTTTCAATCAGCAGCCAACGTTTGTAGATCTGCCACATCTTCATCATTAATTTGTGCTTTGGTTTGTTTACGTTGCAAAATGCTGTATCTGATAATACTTGCGCATACCTTAGATACAAAATGCTCATCTGAATTCTTCAAAGCTGCCACAAATACATTTATGCCCCCCACAGTCAATCAATCAGGTGTTTGTTAAAGCGCGACTACTCACCCGTGAGGGTCTCAAGGCGCTGGGGGGAGGGGAGGAGTGCAGGTTTCCCCCACAGCTGGTATCTTGTTCATGCGTGAATACATTTTGAACCCAATAGGACCTAAATAATGTAGCAAAATCCTTTTTTTTTGCACAGCAGACATTTCCTCTGTGACATCAATAGCCTCAATATAGTTAATGAAGTACTCCTTCCACTCGAACCATTTTAATTGAGGATCGGCACCTGTTGACCAATAAGGTTGAGGCTGACTGATCATGACATTTTGAATACTCATTTTGAATGACTTGTGCAGTGATTCTCCTTTTTCTATAAGTATTTCCAATATCCAATCTTCACCTTTCAAAACTGCATGAAGGATGCCATCCTCACTCGAAAACTATTTGACGAACAAAGTCACAGAACAGCTGGAATAAGGATCAGAAACAACTTCTCACACTTACTTGAATGGAAATAATATGGTATCCAAAAGATTGTTAAACCATTGGATAATAACAGCTTTTATACTGAAACAGATGTTATCCTCCTGATATAGAATTCAGAAACCAGCCCTGAGAAACAGCCCAAAATGTCAAAATGTAGAAAATGGCCCAAACGCAACAAAGCAATGTGGACAGTGCAGTACTTTCCTGTTTTAGGCCATAAATCCAAAATGGCCTCCCGTACGGTAACCTTGCACGTTCCATGCGCGCAGGCAGCCGGCAACAATGCTGAGAGGTGTTGCTAAGATTCACAGGTGATTAAAGCCTGTCTCAGAACATGCAAACTCTGAAACACAGTGCATGAGAAAGCCCACACAAGCCTCTCGTGCAGCAGACAAAATGGCTGGTAAATTCTCAAAACGAAATAACAGCCAGGAATTGAAAAGTGTCACCACGAATTACCCCAAGGCACAGGAACCAAACGAGGTGCACAGAATCAGCCAGGTCGCACCTGAATGAGAGGAACCATGCTCTCGACACGGCAATCCCACAGAAGGCTAAACAATTCCAAGGAAAATGGTTGGTCCAGTTGCACTTTAGGTCCTCATCGTCAATAGTAGTAATGCCATAAACTGAGTTTATTTTAAGGCTCTTTGTTACCTAAACTGTCGTTTTAGTAGGTGTAAGTTGAGTTCCATTGTCTGAAACCAAAATTTTAGGTTGACCTTCAATAGAAAATATATTTTTTTTAAATCAATTACGATTTCTGTGGTTATGTTCTAAATAAATTCATAAAGAATCCACTTAGTGTACTAGTTTGACCATGGTCTATCTGGTATTTCTATAATTTGCATATCATTCTTGCATGTTTTTCAATGTTTATCTGCCTTGAAACATTCAACACACTAGTCTACATGCATGTTAACATCTGCATTAATGCCTGGCCACCAGTAGTAGTTTCGCGAATTTCTTTATGTAGCAGGTTGAACCTGGATGACCACTGTGAGCCAAAGCAATTCGTTTTTCCTTAGTTGGAATGATGGAACAAATAGATCATGTCTCATTAGAAAACCATTCTCCACAGTTAACTCATCAGATACTTGTAGAAAGCATTACATTTCTTGATTTAAGTTTCTTAATGGTGGCCATTTGTTTGTCAGATATTCAATGACTTTAAGTAAGGTATTGTTTTTTTTTTGTGTGTCTAACCATTCACTTTCAGAAATTGCTACCTCACTTATAATGGTAGCATCAACATGTGCTACAACACATTCAGTATTTTCTAAACTCTCTTCTTCATTATCACAAACAGGTAGATGTGATAAACAGTTTGCTCGACAATTCAAACCTCCTGGGATGCGTTTGATTTTGAAATTAAACTCCTGCAATTTTGACATTAACCTCACAAGTCTACCTGACGCTTTCTCATTTCCTCTACCACATCCATCCATCATGTACACCAATGGTTTATGATCAGTTACTATTTCAAACTCTTTTCCCCACAAGTACATTTTTAGTTTTTCAACTGCCTAGACACATGCTAGAGTTTCACGTTCTATAGTGCTGTAAAATGTTTCCGCATTTTGTGGCCTTCTTGAAATATACGCAATGGTGTATTCCTCCTCTCCTTTCTTTTGACTAAAAATGGCTCCAATGCCTACAGCACTAGCATCAACTGTAATGAAGTTTTTTAGATTTGCATCAAAAAGATAGAGTGTTGGTGCTTCAACAATGGATTTTTTAGTTTCATCAAAATCACAATCCTGTTCTTTACCCATTCAAATCTTACCCCCTTTTGCAATAATTTACGTAAAGGCTCTACTTTGTCAGCGTAACCTGAAATAAAATGAGAATAGTATTCGCTGAGCCCCATGAATGATTTCAGTGTTTCTTTATCATTGGGTTTAGGTGCCTCTCTTATTGCTTTTACTAAGTCATTTTTTGTTTTTATACCATCAGCTGTAAGTAAGTGTCCTAAATATTCTATGCTGCCTTGTTGAAATGTGCATTTGTTTTTCAATACCGTCATACCTCTTTCTTTTAGAATAGATAATACAGAATTTAATTTTTCATTGTGTTCATGAACAGTTCCTGCATGTGCCAAAATGTCATCTTGAAATTTCTCTACACCACTTCGGTCTTTGAAGAGTATGTCCATTAATTTTTGAAAAAACGCTAGTCGCGGAAGCTAATCCAAAAGGTAATCTTCTATATCTATAAGCTTCAACTGGAGTTACATAGTTGTCAGGTCCTTATAGTCTTCTGATAAACTGATTAGATGGTATGCTAAGTTGAGATCAATCCAAGAGAAGAATTTAGACCCAGAAGTTGAAGCTAATATTTCTTGGATTTTTTGGTAAAGTGCGACAATCTACAACAATGTTCTTATTGAGAGATCTCAAGTCAGCATACAGCCTGATATCTCCTGTTTTTTGTTTAGTGACAACGATGGCAGAAACTCATTCTGATGAGTCTGTGGGCTCTATAACTCCTTCCCCACAAAGATTTTCAAGTAAAATGTTCAATTCTTTTCTAACAGATATGGGAACTGTCCTTACTTTGTGTGTCACTGGTATGGCACCTTCTTTGAGTTTAATCCTGTGTTCAAACCCTTTTACACAACCTATGTGTTCAATGAATACATCTTTATTGTGGTTTAAAACAAATTCAAGAGTTGGTTGCTCACTAGAAACATTAATGTAATTTAAATTGTTTTCGTCTTAAACAATAGGCTCAGCTGAACCTGGCTTTAAAATAACACCACGTTTAGCTAAATCTTTCCATCCAACAATATTGCGCCCCCTTTCTGCAACATAAATTTTTGTTTCTATAGATCTTCCCTTAAAACTAAGGGTGTCTTCAAACTAACCAACCATATTGATGTCAAATTCTCCAAATGCTTTGGGATTTACATCCGTAACCTGAAGAACAACCTCTTGCCATGAATTGTAGAATGTTGTGTATGAGATGATAGTTATTGGCGAACAAGAGTTTGCCATTACTTGTAACTCTATTTGTCCTATATGTACATTTCCCAGTGGTGCCCTTACTTTGCTCTCTGACACTTCCAAAGTTAACACAATATTAGAACACATTTCTTCATTAAATTCTTTAATGGCATTAACGTTAACTTTTGCGCTAACACTACTTATGGTATTTCTACAGGAAGAAACAAAATGTCCCATCTTTCAGCATTTTACACATCTTTTACCAATGGCCGGACCTCCCTGAAAATCTGCAAAGTGGTTTCTAGAACCACATCTTTAGCACAAACAAGTTTTACCTTCAAAATTCTTCCCACTTTTGTTTATTTCATTTAAATTTTGTTAAAAGTTTTTCTTTTCCTGTAATGAAAAAACATTAGGGGTGTTTACATTCTCATTAGATAATACTTTTGATGACACTAATTAACATTCTATTCCTTTTGCAATGTCTATAACTTCTTGTAATGTAGGATTTCTACATGCTAATATTCGTTCCTCAATCTTCTTTGAAAAACAGTGGAAAACAAATTGGTCTCAGATGTAAGTGTCAACCATCTCATTGAATTCACAACTTAACGCAAGTACTCTAAGAGCCGCAATGTACTCCTCTATGCTTTCACCTTCAGTTTGTTTACGAATTGCGAATTTATGTCTTCCAACCATAATATTTGGTTCCTCCGAAAATTGTTTTTCCATACTTTTCACCACCTCCCGGTATTCATCCAATGGTATAAACTGACCAGGTGCATTCTCAAACTCTGGCAGGCCATCAAAAATTTCTTGTCCGGCTTTTCCTTGTAATCCAAAAATTATAGCCTTTTTTTTTTCAGCATTATAAGCCTTGCCATCTATAGCCACTAGATAATACTCAAATGTTCTTAACCAATTTTTCCAGGGCATGGGTGGTTTTCCTGGTTCACTCAAAAAATATGCTGGTACACAAATACTATTACTTTGTGCCATGTTACGTATTTTTCCTTCTTCCTTGATGTAATCAATAACTTCAAACAAGAGAGTTTGATTTATTAAAGTAAAAAAAAAAATACTGTTTGGAAAAATATTTCAAAATGACTTCAGGAAGATGTTTTTTTAGTAATGTAAAATGCTTTTCTTTCTCAACAAAAGTAGACCTAGCATTTTTATAGTAACTTTCTGTTTACCTCGTCAAAGCCTCAAGTTCTTGAAATATATTTTATTTTCTTCCTCGATATCCTCTGATGCCGTATACTATGCCCCTTCGCCTGTTGCCGATACACAAATGCAAGCGTCCGTGTTGTGAAAAACAATAAAGTTGTTTTCCAAAATGATTGCACGTCGGCGTGTTACGTGCACATGACGTTTCTACGGTGTCCTGCGAAGAACACATCCAGGGAAGAATGTGTACTCACACGTCACAGAACAGCTCGCATCCGCAGCATCAAGTGGACAGAAGCATCACGAGGCTTAACGGTAATTTCAAATAAGTTATTTTAAACTTCAAATAGCTGCTTAAATATTAGAAACCATGCTTGCATGTCGGACCAAAGTACTTGCGCTTTGAAGTAGATGTTGCTGTTCTGATAAATTCTTGGTGAATTTTAAATTCTCTATATGTCTGCCGAATCAAATAACAGTAAGAATATAATTTCAGCTGTGGGCTTTCCAAAAAAAATCATCGCCAATTTGTTATGACAAGAAGCCGAAGTAGTTGAAGAATGAGGATATTTATTAAAAGTAGTAAATATCATAAAGGCCCACACTGGAGGAAACACGACGTGCTGCTCCTGACTGAAGTGCCAAACCGATTACCCCAACATTCCATTACATCATGTAAATACACAACATAGATTCCATGATGACACATCATAATGTGATTTAACCTGATTGGGCACAAGAGTCAGGAAATTCAAATACCGTGTGGCATTGAGAGCTACAAGACTATATTAAACAAAATAAGTAATTTCATATGTACAACAACCAGACCAATGCATGAGCTTATAGCGAAACATACTTGCTTGCTTAATTGTTTTATGGGGTTTCCTGGAAAACTAAATAACATTGGGGCATATTCTCAAGGAGCCATCGCCGATTTATCGGCACTTTAGCGCCGCAAAAGTGGCGACAGACTCATCGCACTATTCACAAGCTGGTACAAACTGCCGACCTCGCCAGTTTTCCTGCGATAGCTGCCGCAAAACACATTGCCACGGATGAGAGCGACAATTAACGCTAATGACATGCAGAGTAGGCGTACCCGCGCAAAAACACACGAAAACACCACTTTGCGATATTCACAACGAGCAGCCAGATCTGTGATGCAACCCGAAAACAGGCAATAAGGCGCGTTAGCAGCAAGGATGTAACACCTGCCTTCCACTGGTGTTAAGCAGGATGACAACCTGCAGTATGAAAGGGAGCCCAGCCCAGAGCCACATCTGAAGGCCAACACATGTCATGGATCTAGTGATCTTGCAGCTCGGAGACCCAAGAGGTCCACAACACCCACCGCCACCACCCCCAGGCCCCCCCCTCCTGCCCCCCCCGGACTACCACAGAGGCAGCCCAGAACAAGACAGCTGACCTTCCGAAAACAGCATGGCCCCTGAGCCACACAATTGCAGAATGCGGGGAGAGGTGGGAACCAAGTATGTGTGAAGGAGGCAAGTCACCCATGAATAAGAATGTACACAATGCCAAGTATGGCGGTGATGTGCTGGACAGACTCCAGTATGCAGAGCACAGACATGTCCCTGTGGACATATACTGCTGGTGTGTGCAGTGTTGTGGACAGTGGACGCAACCATCTTACCTCAGGCAGTGGGGAAGACCACGCTCATGTAGCTGTGTCGTCCCCCCCTGTATGCAGAAGCGGAGTGGGCTGGTCCGGCGTACGCCACACCAGCGTAGGAGTGTGAATAAATAGACCGGGGCTCTGGGCGTGGTTCACTTCTGGGATGGCCAACGCGTCTGCCAGGGCGGCGCCCCTCACCCTGCCATGAGTCTGCCGCTATGACCGCCAGCCTCCTCAGACGATCGCTGCCTTCCACGACACAGGCCCCCAGCGCACCCAGCGGCACAGCACCGTGGAGTAATGTGCGTGCTGACTACTGCCTTCGGCCAACACTGCGGTCAGCAGGGCGCTCAAATCAAATCCAATCCTGACCTGCGAGGACACGCCATCATCGCTGGCTGCACACCCGCTGAGCGCTTCAGGTGCCACTAACCAGTGCACCACAAGTCATCACCACGTGGCTGTGGGCCCTTTCTGACCGCTGCCTCCGGCCTACACTGCGGTCAGCAGGGCTCACAATTAAAATTCAGTCTTGATTTATTTATGGCGCAGTCCAGTAGGCAATAGACATTGCTTCCAGTGCGGCCCGCCCGGACGATGCATCATCGCAGGCTGCACACCCGCTGAGCGCTTCAGGTGCCACTAACTCAGTGCACCACAAGTCATGGACCCTTTATGTTTGAATCTTGTGTGTGTGATTCCAGATCTGGTGCCACTAACTCAGTACACCACAAGTCATTACCACGTGGCTGTGGGCCCTTCCTGACCGCTGCCTCCGGCCTACACTGCGGTCAGCAGGTCCCCCAAGTCAAACGACGCATCATCGCTGGCTGCACACCCGCCGAGCACTGGAGGTGCCACTAACTCTGTGCAGCTCAAGTCAACGCCACTTGGCTGTGGGCCCTTTCTGACCGCTGCCTCCGGCCTACACTGCGGTCAGCAGGGCTCACAATTCGAATTGAGTCTTGATTTATTTATGGCACAGTCCAGTAGGCAACAGACATTGCTTCCAGTGCGGCCCGCCCGGACGACGCATCATCGCAGGCCGCGCACCCGCCAAGCGCTTCCGGTGCCACGAACTCAGTGCAGCTCAAGTCATGGACCCTTTATGATGTAATCTTTTGTGTGTGAGTCCAGTTCTGGTGCCCCTACCTCAGTGCACTGCAAGTCATGGACCCTTTATGATTGAATCTGTGTGTGTGATCCGATGATCACTGTTCTAGTTGTTGCCAGCACCAACCACTCCCTGAGGGCTGGCTTACACTCACCCCACACCCATCCAGCACAGGCGTCACTGGACATGTGACCTTGGTAATAAAAAGGGGCCGGGCGCACGTGCCCGTAGTCAGTTCCACCATACATCTAAGTGTGTCCGTGTGGTCATTATGAATGCGTGATGGCCCCTGGCCCTACCACATCACATCGTGCTGTGGACAGCGGACGCAAGCATGTCACCTCAGGCAGTGGGTAAGACCTTGGACATGTAGCTCTGTCGTCGTCCCCTGTAAGCGTAAGCAGAGTGGGCTGGGCGGCGTACATCAGTCCAGCGCAGGGGTGTGCAGAATTAGCCCGGGGCTCAGGGCGTGGTTCAGTTCTGTCCTGGACAAGGAAGTCACCAATGCGTGTGTCTCTGTTGTAGTGTCGGCGCCACCCGGCCCGCAATTGACAATGTTGCAATGTAGCATGCACCCGGAGGGCAGTCTCGCACGAACGGTGAAATGAAGGAGCGCAAGACCGCTCGGGGTCTTGGCTCATACATGCCAAGTGTTGTATGTATCTGCATTGCCGCAGCATGAGCCAAATGCCTAGCCTTAATCGCAGCGCGAGTTCAGCCAGGCATGAACTCTACATCTGTGTCCGCACTATCCTTACCATAGACCTACACTCACGTGGCCGCCCACCTTCAACAGCCAACATCACAGTGTCGTTGTCAGGCTTGTGGACATGCGCAGACAGGCATGACAATGGTGTGCCGTTGGAGTGCAAGTGATGCAACTGCGCAGCGTACAAAAGTGAATAGGCCCGGGGGGAGGGAGGAGCAGCTGTGAGGCAATGTAACACACAGTGATGCCGCTCATTTGCCACATGCAAGTCATGTCAAACATGAATCCCAAAGTCGCACACATCCCACCCCACACCCAACAAGCCACATCACAATTCCTGAATGCAAGCAGATGACAAACTGACATTAGGGATGAAAGCTCCTTTGTCTGAACTATCAGGCGGAAGCACATCTGCACATCCGACCTCGGAATTGCATGTGCCCGGCACCCCCTGACAGATACGATAGCAGTTGAGGATGACTCCCACACTACGCACAGCCCGACGACAGACCAACGTATACACACCCCACACACAGAAGTCCTTGCTCGGAGTTATCTTGCATGGAATGGCCTTCACACTTACTCCCACACCATCCCAGGCATACAACCGTTGCCCACTTAAACAACTCATTGATCCGAGCTGTGGCATTTCATCCACAGAACTGGCGCAGGTCAGAACAGTGCCGCTTCAACCAGGGCCAGTAACGCAATGGCAGAACATCCCGGACACATGCCCAACCCCTGTCACGTGGAACTGTACCGTGCACGTATGCTGCATTTACTGGGGGCACTGCCATTGGTAGTGCTGCGGGTCAGTTACCGGCTAAGCTTCCGCCTTGCCAACGTCACCTGCGTTCAGCCTGTGTTGCATTGTCGATCGTGCATATTCGAGTGGTCCATGGATGTCTGCCTATCCAACAGGACGGTAGGCGAACTGGATTTCGACATGTGTGTGCGCCCCTGTTGGCCCACGACCAGGAGTGTCACCGTGATACCCGTCTATGGGATGCCTGGATACTTGGCATACATGCTGGCAGCTGGACCTGGGATATTGCAGAACTCCTCGTGTGCAGTGACCACATTGAGCCGCTCCCCTATTGGGCTGTAGTGCTAATTGGTGACAGGGGGTGGACGCAGCACATCTGCCCGGACCTGCTAATGGTTAGCCTCGCCGTCCTGTTCGATGGAGTCGACAACGACCTCATGTTGGAGATGATTGCCTACGAAGCTGCAATCGCTTTCATGGACGTGTAACTATGTACCTGCAGCCACAACAGTTTGGAACCCATTGCACATGTCCCGACACCTTATTGCATCTCGGGGTTCTGGTCACATATCCCACGACAACAGTGGACATGGCTTCATTCGCCTGGACCCCGAATACGTGGGCAGACAACCACGCGGTGTAACACACACCTGTGAAAGGTGAGGCACTCTCCTGGAGTGGACAGCGGTGCTTGGCAACGTTCCTCATTCTGACATGCTGCTGCATTGGTCCGCATCTTGTGGCACGTCTCTTGCACGTACTGACACGTATATGCTAATAAAGTCTACGCACATTCACTTGTATTTAACTGTGATGTGAGTTGTTTTGAATGACGATGTGTGTCTCACTGCCTATCTGGGTCACGGCCATACATGCGCATTGATAGCATTACCCAGGGAGTACCATTTATGTGGTATCACTGTCCCTACATTCATCAATACTTTCATGCTTAATTGATCAGGGCCATGACACATCAGTGTGAATTTGAATGTTTCATTCGCATTCAGTGGGGTGTTTCAGCTGGACCAGTACAGGGCCATGCAAACCCTACTTTACATTGTCGCCCCGTGGAGGGCCAGCCAGAGTCCTTTAGGGATTGACAGGTTCATCGGAAGAGGAAGACTTCAGTCTGCAGTGTGATTGCTGTGTCATTGGTAACCATTCCAAATATGGCAGTCCATGTCGTGGTCCAAGGTGAGTGTCGCTGAGTGTGACGGGGGACAGTGGAAGATGTTATTCCAGGGCATGATGCAGAGGGCAGAACCAAGCTGAAACAGGCCATATGGCGGTGATGTATGCTACCACTTCAATCTTACCACCAAGCCAGATTCATCATCTACGTCCTCTGATGTGTCAGATGCCTCACATGTGGGTGGTGGTGTTTGGTCTGCTGCACTGTGTGGCACTGACACTTCAGGGGGCGGAGATGTGGATGGAGTAGTAGCAGCAGCAGTCATCCGTGCCAGGCCGTGTGGCAGCAATGCCATGATGAGGATCTGCAGGTCATGGGAGATCCCAGCTACATCTCGCTGGTGTGCAGCCGTGGCAGCCAATCGTTCCGCATGCATCCGCTCCATGTTCTCCATGATCCTCCGCATGTGCCCCAACTCCTGGCTGACATCGCTGGAGCCACTCTGACTAGACACTTGTTCTTGTCTCTGAGTCATGACTCCAGCGATGTCAGCCATGCATTGTTGGAGAGCATGGAGTGGACAGTGGGTGTCTGTTAGGGACTGTAAGTGGACCCTGATGGGACTTAGACACCCACGTATGGCATCTAGTTTGGCTGTCATGAGGTCAAACCCCACCCTCAGCTGATAGCCATCTTCTCCTGGCACCCTAACACACGGCGTTGGAATGCCATGTGTTGGTCGTGGGGGTCCTGGGAGACAGCCGTGGTGGTGGGTGCTACCTGCTGTGTGGTCTGTGCAGGGGGTGGGGTCTCCTCGATGCAGCTGGGCTGCCCTGCTCCTGGAGGTGGGGTGCCGAAGCTGTCCATGAGCTGCTGGAGGGCGTCGGTGTCGATGTTGGGGAGGTCCTCTTCGTCATCAGTGCTGAGTTGTTGTGTCTGCTCTGCAGGAGGTGTTGATTCTCCCTCTGCAATGTGAAGGGGAGATGCAGATTGACACTGTGTTCACATGTATGTTCACGCATTGTACAAGTTTACTAACGGACTGCATGACAATGTACATTGTGACTGTTTGTGAAGAGATGCCTATTTGATGCGGGGCAGTTGACATTTCTACACCATCAGGGATGTGAGGTTGTACTTGTCCATTGTCATCTCACAGGTTCCTGCTATGCCAAATGCGAATGGCCATTTTCTACACACAAGCGGCAGCAGTTGTGTCCTCTGTTCTGTTGTGGGAGTGTTGCAGTTTGTACCACATTGTTGTCAATGCTGGGGTGCTCTGATTCTTATGTGTGTGTGCTGCATTGTGGGTGTGTTGCCCCTTCAGCTCTGATTTGGCTGGCCCTTTTCCCTTTCAGGCGGTGTGCCTTTCACTTCTGTGCTTATGCAGTGCTGAGATGTTGCAGACTTGGGTGAATTGCACTCTTGGTCAGAGTTGTGACTCTTGGGCATGGTTTGTCCGCAGATGTGCTCTACTTAATTGTGCATGTGTGCCATTGTGCCTATCTCCCCCCTTCCCCCTAGTCCCTGGTCGTTACTCACCCTGTTGCTGTTGGCTCAGGTCATGTTGTGCAGTGTCCGGTCCACCAACTCCTGCCACCGTCTCCCCAATGATGACTCGGGTCACCATTTCCTCCATCTCATCCAGCTCCTGGTGTGTCGCTGGGCTCCCACCTCCAGTCTGCATTGCTGCTCTCAGGTTGGCAGCGATTTTCAGCTTGGTTTTGCGTTTCACATCAGTCCAGCGCTTCTTGCAGTCGTCCACTTCCCTTCTCTTCACTCCGACTGCATTCACCTTGGCCAAGATGGACTGCCATATTGTATTTTTAGTTGCCAATGTCACAGTGGAGGTGATGAACAGTTGGTGGTGGTGTTCTGTCACCTCTGTAATGAGGATCTGGTTTTCCTGCGTACTGAAACGCGGGTTCCTCTTATTCTTCTCCTTGCCCTTCCCTGTCCCCGAGGTCCCAGGCTGGTTCTCGGTAGGGTTTGTGGGGTTCGGGTTGTCCTCTGTACTTGCTCCGGCTCCCTCCATGGTGCTTCGCAGTTGCTTGGGTTTTATTTGTATTTCATTTTTGCCGCTTTTATAGTGATTGTTCCCGCCTTACTTGTGGGACTTGCGGGCCTGGCGCTGCTTTTCGCTGGATTTTTATCGCAGTTGGGCCCATTGCAACTTTTTTCACGTTCGGGTTTCCTTTTTTATCGACGTCGCGGTAGTTGTATCGCGGACATTTGAGGCGTTCTCGGGGAATTATCGCATGTTACTGCCGTGTTGACACAAAGTTATTTTCTCGCGATAGACGGCGATATGGAAAATTGCGTTAGCCTATTTTGGCGATGTTTATCACAGGTTCTTGTGAATATCCCCCATTATTTTAAAAAATGATATTCTTCATTAAAAGGTGGCATGCAAAACGAAAACATGTATTTTACTTGGAAAAGTCAACTTTTTC
This sequence comes from Calotriton arnoldi, assembly GCA_963921515.1. Classification (NCBI taxonomy): domain Eukaryota; kingdom Metazoa; phylum Chordata; class Amphibia; order Caudata; family Salamandridae; genus Calotriton; species Calotriton arnoldi. Next base: position 105,310 of record CAWUFW010014197.1, read on the forward strand.
GTGACACACTTTGTTCGTCTGCATGTTTAACATTATATTAGCAGGTTTTATTAGCAAAATACTTAGCACCCCTGTTTTATTAAGGGCTAGGGACTATTCTTTATTGAGCATGAACTAGGGAGAAAGAGAGGTGACAGGAGTGAAGAGAAATAAAAGGAGCAGTGAGAAGGTCAAAAGAAGATGGGGAGATGGGTGGACAAAAACAAAAAGGATGACAAAATGGGGGGGAATTAGGAGGGAAACAAGAGGAAAGACGGCAAGCAAATGGAGAAAAGGATACCTAGAGATGATGGAGGTAGAGATGACGTACAGGCACGAGGTAGATAACGAAAAGAGGAGTAGTCAGGACTAAGAAAGGACGAGAGATAAAAAAGAAAGAATGGTGGGGAAGCAAAATGCAGTGCAGGGAGGCAATAAAGAAGGAGAGAGAAGACTAAGCAGCAAAGAGAAGGATGAGAGGGGAGTCAAACGTGTGTCAGGAGCTTACTGCACTGCAACAGTAAGGAAAAGTGGTGCTATTGTGACTGCACCACTATCTCAAATCATGCTTGAGCCAGCAGTCTATGGGGCCTGATACCAGGCTGGGCTTTCAGCCAGAATATTTGGATGTCTAAAAGTAGTTCTAAATCGGGAGGAAAATTCACCAGTTGAATTTCCTTGACATAGGCATAGCACGGCAACAGACATACTACTGGTTGATTCTTCTTCGGTTTCAGCACTTCCTGCAGAATTAGGATTTTTAAATACATTCCGAAGAGGGGGAAAATTCCAGATACTTCATTAAATTAATTTAACTCATTTCTTCTATTTAAGGTGTCACTCATGATGTTACACATAAGGCACTGAAATGTCACACATAAATGCACAAAGAATATGAAAATTTCACACATATGTGAAATGAAAACTTGGCAGCTATGCATTATTGATAACATCGCCGATGACAACTGAACAGACATCATTGACAACAACACTGTGCATGCTAGAGCCGTGAGTTTTAGTTACTTGAAATAACTATAATTGTTGAATTTCGGTGTTTTTTTAGTTTCAAATGTTATGTTTAAGCTGACATTTTCACTGATGTATAACTTCACTTTAACCTCTATTTTTTTCCGTAAAGATGCTGCGTCATTCTCAGATTTCCAGGTGCACTCCTCAGAAAATGTTTTTTACACATTTGCATTCCCACAGAACAGAATTGTATGCAGGGTACAGTTCCACATTGAGGGAAGCCAGCTCCTATATGCAAGAGAACATTCTATTTTTTTTCTCTTTTTACTCCATGCTTCAAAAACCCTCCCGCGAGGTTTGGGAGTGTTCTGCTCCCCTCCTACCAGTAAAAAGTATTTACTCTAGCAATTGGCAGGAGAAAATGTCCAACCATTTCCGGGGTGGGAAAGGAACAGAAACCAGTTTGGTAAAATCTGAAAATCTGAAGCATTTGTGGGAATTCAGGGGCGTAGCTTCCATTGTTGCACCGGATGCAGTGGCACCGAGTCCAAGGGTCCTCAGGGTTCCACTGAACCATGATTATTGCTGTATTTTGTCATTCAAACATCAGCCATTGGGCCCATTCCCTTATTTGCGGTAGGGCCCACAACACAATGGCTAAGCTACTGTAGGCATTCACAATCTAACAACGATAACCTTTGCCTGGTAGTTACTTTCCAAATGTAATACAAACATAATTTCAGCAAATTTCGTTTGTAAATGTTTTTCAAATCTAAATCTCGTTTTTTTGGAACAGTAAATCATTGCAATTTCGGAGCACTACTAATAGGCCACCTAAATTGTTCCCTTTTTCTCATTCCATGTGCATAAACAAGATATAAGAATGGGTGCGAAACAGTGGCGGAGGAGCATCACACCACTGCTTCAAAGCAGTGGATTGGGAAAAATAAAATGATAATAACAGAAGTTTTTAGTATTCTAGTCATATTAATGACAACACCAGTTGCCGCCAGGTTAGGGAAGGGTGGGGCGGGGCACCTTGACCCTGAGTGAGGAGGAGTGGCTACTGCTGCACCTAAGCACGTCTCGGGCCAGCCAAACAGTCATGCGCACTTTGCACAGCCTGGGTGGAGAACATGACTAGGCCCCCAGCCCTTGTATGAGTGCCGAACTGAACAACAGCGCTCAGACCAATCACAATGCTGCTATCAGCAGCGTCGTGATTGGCTAGGGGAGTCCGGAAGCCTGGGTTCCTGTGAGGAAAGGCAGCTAGCGAAGGTGATGGCGACCAGCAGATACGTTTTATTTATTTTTAATGTATTTCCTATCCCTCCCGACGCCCCCCCCCACCCCCCTCTCCGCAGTGTCCCCTACCAACCGCCACTGGTGTGAAAGTGAAATAATGTTCTTCCTTTGCTAAAAATTCCTAGTTTTCGAGTGAAAGTGCATGCAAATGTGAACTATTATGCTTCATTTACAAAGCAATTTCCGAGCTCAGGCCACTGTTAATTATGGCGTCTCGCTGTTATAAATCAAGACAGGAGAATTCATGGTAGTAAAGTCACGATACCCCACTTTCTGAAGAAGAAAGACTCATGAAAGCAATCAAGCTTTTTTAGTCCGAGACACCGGGATAATTTGCGGAATCAACTGCAAGCAGTCCTTAATCAAAAAATTGCGTTCATTGGCATCTAAAGATAAATACTATTTCCATATGCATTTACATACTGACTCATAAATCTGTTTCCTGGATAAGTGGATAGCCCTCACGCACCTCTGTTTGTATGGGTTAACTATTTTCGCAAACATTTGCATGTACGACTTTTTTCACATTCATTTTCTGTCTGGGTTTTAATCCGTATAGGTGCCTGGGCAAGTTGCTAAGAAAAATGAAAACAATAAATGAGAAAAGCCTTACATTCTCTTCAATTGTAGTGTCCTAGCTTGGCAAGCACAAGCCCAGAAGCACCATGAAAAGAAAGAAACATCATATTTATGCTTTTCAGGTAAGATTTGCGGCGGTCAGCAATATTGCTATGCAGTTTTTAGCAACGCTGCTGTTACAACGAGTTGATTGACTATGCATCCTCGCTTCCCTGCTGCGAATTGCCTCCTAGAAGATAAGGGATTTTCGCATGATGTCAAGAAATATATACGCATATCTGTTTTATTCATACCTTGATTTATCCATCTGCGGCTTAAAGGGAATTGCAACAAAGGATCATGTTAAAAAATTGGTACAAGAGAACAAAATAAAGCACAATTGTGATTACTGAATTACTGTGGAAGGTGGTGAGAGGTTCTGAAAAGTACCTGTTTTTTATTTTTTTATTTAATTCAGCAAATTGGCCTGATTCATCGGTCTCATACCCATTCCTCTTCCAAAAAAACTTTCCTGTTTACCCCTCTAGAATGGAAGAAAATAAATAGAAAGTAAAAATGATATGATCTGAAACTATTCTGTAAATGAGCATTGAGAAAGGTGCTCGGGGCTGAATTGTGCAGAGGATCAAACCCATGCAGACTGTCCTAGATAAAACATGTCAGTGCTAAGGGCTTTCTTTAGCTTTACTATCTGCCTCTACCAGCTGTTGTGAGTCTCTCGGAAGATCTACACTAACCCACTGGTGTGGAGGCTTTTCCACCGAAAGTGCTTTGAGGAACATGGAAAGAGCGAGTTTCAACAAATAAAAGCAGTGCCTATGGCAAAGAGTAGATTTAAGTAAAATAGTGCAATTTATTTAGCAGCATAAAAACAGTCAAAAAGGCAAATCACAAACACAACACAATAAAATCCTGCACCAGTTTCCAAAAATTCTACAATTGAAGAACAAACGTTCTAATAGGAAATGTTGCATCTGGCCCTTTTTGCAGGGTCCTCAAAAGATTTCTGCCTTCTGTTGCTGAATCAGTTTTTGTTGGCATTAGGACTCCGTGCACTTTTTCCTTTCTAACCAGTGGTTAAGTGCTCTTGCTCTCTCCCTAAAACATGGCACAATTGGAATATACCTGATTGCCATATTTAATTTAATTGTAAGTCTGTAGTAAATGGTACTGCTTGTACTCAGGACCTGTAAATCAAATGCTACTAGTGGGCCTGCAGCGCTGATTGCAAAACCCACTAAAGTAGCCTTTTAAAACATGTCTCAGGCCAGCCACTGCAGCATGTAGTGCAGTTTTGAACTGCATCTTGACCTGGCCAAATAAACCTTTTACCAGGCCTAAACCTACCTTTTTAGTACATGAATCCTTAAAGTAAGCCCTAAAGACTTATAGGGCAGGGTGCATTGCATTTAAAAGGTACCACATGTGTACTTAGGTTTTACATGTCCTGGCAGTCATAAACCCTAAAAGTAATTTTTCACTGTTGTTAAGGCCCACATCCCCCATTGACTAACACTGGGTTACCTTATTACATATAATAAGTGAAAGCTTACACTTGGGAGTAGACAGAGATATGGTGTTCACACTCAAATTAATTTTAATTTTAAATCCTAATCCTCTTTAATGGTAAAGTCGGATTTTAAGATACAATTCTGAACATGTCATTACCATTTTTACCTAATGCCAGTGTCCTGGGTCTCATGACTGTGAATGGCTCTGTTGTTGGGGTTTGTGTATTCATCCCAGACTGATGTACAAAAGGGGACTTGGTGTGGGCAAGCTGGGCCATCCTGCAAGGATGGCTAGGGCGGAGCTTGTCCTTCCCCACATACACTTCAAAGGGCTTACCTCCAGCACACACAAAAGAACCTAACACCAGTCTTTTGTTACTCCAAATTTCTTTGAGCCTTTCCAGGAGAAAGGAAGAACATTCCCGAACCAGATGTTGGGGTAGTATAGCGAGTCCTCCCACTTCATAGGCTGGCTCCAGATTTAAATATTGGACCTCCAGAGTCACTCTTCAGTACACCCCTGGACCTGTGAACATTACAGAATAGGAGCTGTCTCATTCCCCAGAGGACTGCCCTGCTGCTTAATGCCTGCCTTGGTCCCCAGAGGAGTGCCCTGACTGAATCTGCAACTGGCCCTTCTTGGGCCCTGCTGGCCTCTGGTGGAGTGAGTTCCTGATCCCCAAGAGGTGCCTCCCCAGGTCGTGGACCCTTGGCTGGGATCAGTTGAGCTCCTCTTGTAAAGAAACATGAAATCCTGAAGTTTTGTACTCTTCGTTACCACAAACAGGCACACTCGTGGTGAGAATCTGCTGCCCATTGCAACTGCTACTACAGAGCTCTGGTGAACCCAACTCTTTGCACTACAGCGACTGCCAGCGACAACTGCCAGTGCAAGATTTGCACTTCACACTACAGCAACGACAGCCCACAGTGATCGCCAATGAGAAGCTCCAGCAACGACCATCTGCGACGCTAGACCTGTTTTTCACACTAAAGTGACGAGCAACCATGACACTCTCCCTGCTCCTCGCGGCTTTCTTCACTCCGAACAGAACTCTTCACACCAGACAGCCTGAACTTGTGACTTCCCCTGGTCTAGCGTGACCAGATGACTGACAGTGGCACTTTTTGCTTTTATGTGCTATATCCACTGACTTAGTTTCTGAAATGGATGTTGAAATCCTCCAGTGGGGCAATGCTGCAGGCTGTATCCAGTGAAGAGAAGACCTTTTGAAGTCAGATAGCCTTTGAACGAGGTCCCACAGAAGCTGTTGGTTTTTGAGGGAAAGCTCAGAGCACCTGGCGAAGTCATGTCATTGGTCAGAGAGTATTTGCACTTTTGCCCGGTTTAGATTTGGCCCTAGGGACTTAGGGCCCGATTTATATCTTGACGGTAAGCATACTCTGTTGCAACTTTGACAGAGTATGCTTACTGCAAAGGTAATGGTCATCCCATCTGATTTAGATATGGACGGGCCATTGATTTGGCTAGGGCAGTGACTACTCTGTCAGGCCATAAGAGAAATGGCTATTTGTGACACTTAAATGCCTGAGTATTTGAAGTCAAAATTGACTGTCTTGCTGCTTTGTTTTTCTGTCCCACACTATTGTTTGATATTTATAATAATTTATGACTGTCCATTGGACAATAAATATGGGTTTCATTTTGTTACTATTGCTTTCAGTTGCTTATATGCTTTGCATGAGGGACCTTTGCTCCTTTACAAATACATGTACCCCTGGTCCCTCTATATCCATGGGTTTCCCTTGTTCCTCTTAAACATGTCCGTCACTGTCAGGCAAACCCGGGCATTGAAGGACAGTAAAAAAGGAATAATGCCCCCTTCGCCATGTTGAGAGGGTAAACATAATTTACAACGATGTTTACACAACGCATGCCATTACAACGCGGTCATTACAATGACCGAATTGTTACATCGCATGCTATTACAATGCAAGCCGTTACAACGACTTGCTGTAGGGGGGCAGAAGGTGCTGGATTTTAAATCCAACACCTTCCCTACTGTTGCACAGACTGGAGTTGGAATAGTAAATTATACTATTCCAACATCCAGCGCCCCCCTAGAGCAAGTCGTTGTAATGACTTGCATTGTAATGGGCTGCGATGTAACAACGTGGTTGTTGTAATGAACGCGTTGCAATGGCATGCGTTCTAAATGCATGCGGTGTAACGTGGCCTATTCGTTGAGAGAGCCCTGCACCAAACAGCAAAAAGCATTGACAGGGTACGCTGTGACAGAGGTTCCTGCCAATCCATAATAAATGATCACCAGCTTAGCGGTCACTTATGAATTCGGCGGGTGGTCCCTCCACCAAGGTGCCGGAGTAATCTACTCCTTTCCCTTGGTGGAATAATGGGCCATTCACAGAAATATAAATCAGACCCTTAGTCTTTTATATTTAACCAAAACCCTCCAGCAGGGCAAGCCTGAAGCTGTGCTCAAGTTCTCTTGAAGTTGGACATCTTTGCTGCGAGGCCCCGCTGATTTTCCGGAGGTCTTAGAAGTTCCAAACTATTCTTAATCCTGATTTTTCAGGCATTCTGGAGCAGTACCTCTTGCTCTGCTCTAAAGTTCATAGGATCAGCACTTACAAGGTTCGGATTCATTCCAGCAGATGCCACCAGCAGGGTACAGTCCAGGTCCAGTTGCTACTGGTAAGCTAGGTACTCCAGAAAATATGGCCTCTTGCAGCTTGTTGTGTCTCTATAGTGCACAGGAGGTCAGTCAACTGACCCTTGATGTCCACTTCTCAGTCCTTGATAAAATTTGGAGCAGGTGCAGTCCCCTCAGTTCTCCACACTAGGGGTGAGAAAAACTCATGTTATTTGGTGTAGCATAATTATGAGAAATTACCACAAAATTATGCAAACGTACTGCAAAAGTTATGCAAATGCAACGTGCACTCATGAAAATTACTCAAGCAGTCTGTTTGGGTACAAATTCAACTCCAAAATTTTATTTGAAGCTGCTTTCCAGTCACTCACATTCAAAACACTGCCAATTGCATTTGGCTTCGTAGTTTTGTGCTAAAAAGTTAACCAAATGGTTTGCTCAGGTAACAATTCTACCTGAAATGCTTGCTGACCACCCACGTTAAAGGAACTGCTGCCCGTGGTAAAAACACTTCTGCTCGCGTTCAGATTTGCAGATTTGAAGTCCAAAATTACCTAAACTGTCCAGTTGGGTAAAAAATCTACCTGGAATACAGCTTAAACAGAACTTCTCATGTTGAAAATTTCTCCCCGATTTTATCTGATATGGAGTAATAGCATAATTTCTGTAATTTCATGTACATTTTGCTATGCGAAATTACCAAAAGTTTGCCAATTGCACTGGTGAAATTGCATTTTCCCCCAGGCCAATTCCACACAAATCACAGACAGCAGGCCTAGTCTTTTTCCTCCTCAGAACCAGATCTGTTGTGATGGGTGCTGGGTGCGGTGCCACTTTAATAGTACTCACTAGCCAGTGGGTGGGAGTGACCCCTGGGCATCCTCTTAGTGAGAAGGAAAAAGTTCCCAGGACAACACTTCCTGCTTTTGCAGTGCATTCTGTTTGTCTAAACTATCCCACAATACACCATTCTGAGAGCAGTGTACTATTGTAGCACCCTTCTGCTCTTGAGCGTATCAGGTGTGCCAATCAGGAGGGTGTTCAAGGAAATTAGTTTTCCCATTGTTTCCAACCACACCAAACTTGTTCGGGGACCAGTTTCCCTCCCACGGGCTGGTGTCAAGCTGGCAACGGATGGCCCAGGTAACAAAGGCTTTTCTTTCCCAGCTATCCCTTTAAACCTAACTATGAATAGGCAGTCCTCAACTTGGAACCTGTCAAGATGTACCTACATAGATGATCTTGCCTCTTTCTGCGCCTCTCTTGCCTCTTTCTGCACCTCACTTGCCTCTTTATGCACTTCTCTTGCTTCTTTCATCACCTCTCTTGCCTCTTTCTGCTCCTCTGTTGCCTCTTTGTGCATTTCTCTTGCCTGTTTCTGCACTTCCCTTGCCTTTTTCTGTACCTCTCTTGCCTCTTTCTGCACCTCACTTGCCTCTTTCTGCACCTCACTCTCTTCCTTCTGCAACTCTCTTGCCTCTTTCTGCACTTCTCTTGCCTCTTTCTGCACTTCTCGAGCCTCTTTCTGTACCTCTCTTGCCTCTTTCTGCACCTCAAGTACCTCTTTCTATACCTCTCTTGCCTCTTTCTGCACCTCACTTGCTACTTTCTGCTCTTATCCTGCCTCTTTCTGAACCTCACTCTCTTCTTTCTGCACCTCTTTTGCTTCTTTCTGCACTTCTCTTGCCTCTTTCTGTACCCCTCTTGCCTCTTTCTGCACCTCTGTTGGTTCTTTCTGCACTGCTCTTGCTTCTTTCCGCACCTCTTTTGCAAATTTCTGTATCCCTCTTGCCTCTTTCTGCACCCTGTTCCCTCTTTCTGCACCGTTCCTGACTGTTTCTGCACCTCTCTTGCCTCTTTCTGCACCTCTGTTGCTTCTTTCTGCACTTCTCTTGCTTCTTTCTGCACCCCACTTGCCTCTTTCAGCACCTCTGTTGCTTCTTTCTGCACTTCTCTTGCTTCTTTACGCACTCCTCTTGCATCTTTCTGTACCACTCTTGCCTCTTTGTGCACCTCTCCTTACTCTTTCTGTACCTCTCTTGCCTTTTTTTGCAGTTCTCTTGCCTCTGTCTGTACCTCTTTTGCTTCTTTCTGCACTTCTCTTGCCTCTTTCTGTTTCTCTCTTGCCACTTTCTGCACCTCTGTTGGTTCATTCTGCACAGCTCTTGCTTCTGTTGCAAATTTATGCATCCCTCTTTCAGCACCCCTCTTCCATCTTTCTACACCTCAATTGCCTCTGTCTGCACACCTGTTCCCTCTTTCTGCACCCCTTTTGCCTGTCTCTGCAACTCTATTGCCTCTTTCTGCAGTTCTTTTGCCTCCTTCTGCACCTCTGTTGCTTCTTTCTGCACTTCTCTTGCCTCTTTCTGCACCCCTCTAGCCTCTTTCTGCCCCCTGTTGCTTCTTTCTGCACCTCTGTTGCTTCTTTCTGCACTTCTCTTCCTTCTTTCTGTACCCCTCTTGCCTCTTTATGTACCCCTCTTGCCTCTTTGTGCACCTCTCCTACCTCTTTCTGCACCCCTCTTGCCTCTTTCTGCACTTCTGTTGGTTCTGTCTGCACTGCTCTTGCTTCTTTCTGCACTTCTCTTGCATCTTTCTGTACCCCTCTTGCCTCTTTCTGCACCTCTGTTGGTTCTTTCCGCACTACTCTTGCTTCTTTCTGCACCTCTTTTGCAAATTTCTGTATCCCTCATGCCTCTTTCTGCACTCTGTCCCCTCTTTCTGCACCTTTCCTGACTGTTTCTGCATCCCTCTTGCCTCTTTCTGCACCTCTGTTGCTTCTTTCTGTACCTCTCCTACCTCTTTCTGCACCCCTCTTGCCTCATTCTGCACCTCTGTTGGTTCTTTCTGCACTGCTCTTGCTTCTTTCTGCACCTCTTTTGCAAATTTCTGTATCGCTCTTGCCTCTTTCTGCACCCCTGCTCCCTCTTTCTGCACCTTTCCTGCCTGTTTCTGCACCTCTCTTGCCTCTTTCTGCACCTCTGTTGCTTCTTTCTGCACTTCTCTTGCCTCTTTCTGCACCCCTCTTGCCTCTTTCAGCACCTCTGTTGCTTCTTTCTGCACTTCTCCTGCTTCCTTCTGCATCCCTCTTGCCTCTTTCTGTACCCCTTTTGCCTCTTTGTCCACCTCTCCTTCCTCTTACTGCACCTCTCTTGCCTTTGTCCGCAGTTCTCTTGCCTCTTTCTGCACCTCTTTTGCTTCTTTCTGCACTTCCTTTGCCTCTTTCTGTACCCTTCTTGCCTCTGTCTGCACCTCTGTTGGTTCTTTCTGCACTGCTCTTGCCTCTTTCTGCACCTCTTTTGCAAATTTCTGTATCCCTCTTGCCTCTTTCTGCACCCTGTTTCTTCTTTCTGCACCTTTCCTGGCTGTTTCTGCACCTCTCTTGCCTCTTTCTGTACCTCTGTTACTTCTTTGTGCACCTCTCCTTACTCTTTCTGCACCTCTCTTGCCTTTTTCTGCTGTTCTCTTGCCTCTTTCTGCACCTCTTTTGCTTCTTTCTGCACTTCTCTTGCCTCTTTCTGCACCCCTGTTGGTTCATTCTGCACTGCTCTTGCTTCTTTCTGCACCTCTGTTGCAAATTTATGCATCCCTCTTGCCTCTTTCAGCACCCCTCTTCCATCTTTCTGCACCTCTCTTGCCTCTCTCCACACACTTGTTCCCTCTTTCTGCACTCCTTTTGCCTGTCTCTGAAACTCTCTTGCCTCTTTATGCACTTCTCTTGCCTCTTTCTGCACCCCACTTGCTCTTTCAGCACCTCTGTTGCTTCTTTCTGCACTTCTCTTGCTTCTTTTTGCACCCCTCTTGCCTCTTTCTGTGCCCCTCTTGCCTCTTTGTGCACCTCTTCTTACTCTTTCTGCACCCCTCTTGCCTCTTTCTGTACCCCTATTGCCTCTTTCCGCATCTCTGTTGGTTCTTTCTGCACTGCTCTTGCTTCTTTCTGCACCTCTTTTGTAAATTTATGTATCCCTCTTGCCTCTTTCTGCACCCTGTTCCCTCTTTCTGCACCTTTCCTCACTGTTTCTGCACCTCTCTTGCCTCTTTCTGCACCTCTGTTGCTTCTTTCTGCACTTCTCTTGCCTCTTTCTGCACCCCGCTTGCCTCTTTGAGCACCTCTGTTGCTTCTTTCTGCACTTCTCTTGCTTCTTTATGCACCTCTCTTGCCTCTTTCTGTATCCCTCTTGCCTCTTTGTGCACCTCTCCTTACTCTTTCTGCACCTCTCTTGCCTTTTTCTGCTGTTCTCTTGCCTCTTTCTGCACCCTTGTTGGTTCATTCTGCACTGCTCTTGCTTCTTTCTGCACCTCTGTTGCAAATTTATGCATCCCTCTTGCCTCTTTCAGCACCCCTCTTTCATCTTTCTGCACCTCTCTTGCCTCTCTCCGCACACTTGTTCCCTCTTTCTGAACCCCTTTTGCCTGTCTCTGCAACTCTCTTGCCTCTTTATGCAGTTCTTTTGCCTCCTTCTGCACCTCTGTTGTTTCTTTCTGCACTTCGCTTGCTCTTTCTGCACCCTTTGCGCCTCTTTCAGCACCTCTGTTGCTTCTTTCTGCACTTCTCTTCCTTCTTTCTGCACCCCTCCTGCCTCTTTCTGTACCTGTCTTGCCTCTTTGTGCACCTCTCCTACCTTTTTCTGCACCCCTCTTGCCTCTTTTTGCACCTCTGTTAGTTCTTTCTGCACTGCTCTTGCTTCTTTCTGCACCTCACTTGGCTCTTTCTGGAATTCTCTTGCCTCTTTCTGCACTTCTCTTCCTTCTTTCTGTACCCCTTCTGCCTCTTTCTGTACCTTTCTTGCCTCTTTGTGCACCTCTCCTACCTCTTTCTCCACCCCTCTTGCCTTTTTTTGCACCTCTGTTGGTTATTTCTGCACTGCTCTGGCTTCTATCTACACCTCACTTGCCTCTTTCTGCACTTCTCTTGCTTCTTTCTACACCTCTGTTGCTTCTTTCAGCAATTCTCTTGCCACTTTCTGCACCCTTCGCGCCTCTTTCAGCACCTCTGTTGCTTGTTTCTGCACTTCTCTTCCTTCTTTCTGCACCCCTCTTGCCTCTTTCTGCACCTCTTTGCTTCTTTCTGCACTTTTCTTGCCTCTTTCTGCACCCCTGTTGGTTCATTCTGCACTACTCTTGCTTCTTTCTGCACCTCTGTTGCAAATTTATGCATCCCTCTTGCATCTTTCAGCACCCCTCTTCCATCTTTCTGCACCTCTCTTGCCTCTCTCCACACACTTGTTCCCTCTTTCTGCACCCCTTTTGCCTGTCTCTGCAATTCTCTTGCCTCTTTATGCAGTTCTTTTGCCTCCTTCTGCACCTCTGTTGCTTCTTTCTGTACTTCTCTTGCCTCTTTCTGCACCCCTCTAGCCTCTTTCTGCACCCCTGTTGCATCTTTCTGCACTTCTCTTGCTTCTTTCTGCACCCTTCCTGTCTCTTTCAGCACCTCTGTTGCTTCTTTCTGCACTTCTCTTCCTTCTTTCTGCACCCCTCTTGCCTCTTTCTGTACCCCTCTTGCCTCTTTGTGTACTTCTCCTACCTCTTTCTGCATCCCTCTTGCCTCTTTCTGCACCTCTGTTGGTTCTTTCTGCACTGCTCTTGTTCCGTTCTGCACTTCTCCTGCCTCTTTCTGTACCCCTATTGCCTCTTTCCGCATCTCTGTTGGTTCTTTCTGCACTGCTCTTGCTTCTTTCTGCACCTCTTTTGTAAATTTCTGTATCCCTCTTGCCTCTTTCTGCACCCTGTTCCCTCTTTCTGCACCTTTCCTGACTGTTTCTGCACCTCTCTTGCCTCTTTCTGCACCTCTGTTGCTTCTTTCTGCACTTCTCTTGCCTCTTTCTGCACCACGCTTGCCTCTTTGAGCACCTCTGTTGCTTCTTTCTGCACTTCTCTTGCTTCTTTATGCACCTCTCTTGCCTCTTTCTGTAACCCTCTTGCCTCTTTGTGCACCTCTCCTTACTCTTTCTGCACCTCTCTTGCCTTTTTCTGCTGTTCTCTTGCCTCTTTCTGCACCCCTGTTGGTTCATTCTGCACTGCTCTTGCTTCTTTCTGCACCTCTGTTGCAAATTTATGCATCCCTCTTGCCTCTTTCAGCACCCCTCTTTCATCTTTCTGCACCTCTCTTGCCTCTCTCCGCACACTTGTTCCCTCTTTCTGAACCCCTTTTGCCTGTCTCTGCAACTCTCTTGCCTCTTTATGCAGTTCTTTTGCCTCCTTCTGCACCTCTGTTGTTTCTTTCTGCACTTCTCTTGCTCTTTCTGCACCCTTTGCGCCTCTTTCAGCACCTCTGTTGCTTCTTTCTGCACTTCTCTTCTTTCTTTCTGCACCCCTCCTGCCTCTTTCTGTACCTGTCTTGCCTCTTTGTGCACCTCTCCTACCTTTTTCTGCACCCCTCTTGCCTCTTTTTGCACCTCTGTTAGTTCTTTCTGCACTGCTCTTGCTTCTTTCTGCACCTCACTTGGCTCTTTCTGCACTTCTCTTGCTTCTTTCTACACCTCTGTTGCTTCTTTCAGCAATTCTCTTGCCTCTTTCTGCACTTCTCTTCCTTCTTTCTGTACCCCTTCTGCCTCTTTCTGTACCTTTCTTGCCTCTTTGTGCACCTCTCCTACCTCTTTCTCCACCCCTCTTGCCTTTTTTTGCACCTCTGTTGGTTATTTCTGCACTGCTCTGGCTTCTATCTACACCCCACTTGCCTCTTTCTGCACTTCTCTTGCTTCTTTCTACACCTCTGTTGCTTCTTTCAGCAATTCTCTTGCCACTTTCTGCACCCTTCGCGCCTCTTTCAGCACCTCTGTTGCTTGTTTCTGCACTTCTCTTCCTTCTTTCTGCACCCCTCTTGCCTCTTTCTGCACCTCTTTTGCTTCTTTCTGCACTTTTCTTGCCTCTTTCTGCACCCCTGTTGGTTCATTCTGCACTACTCTTGCTTCTTTCTGCACCTCTGTTGCAAATTTATGCATCCCTCTTGCCTCTTTCAGCACCCCTCTTCCATCTTTCTGCACCTCTCTTGCCTCTCTCCACACACTTGTTCCCTCTTTCTGCACCCCTTTTGCCTGTCTCTGCAACTCTCTTGCCTCTTTATGCAGTTCTTTTGCCTCCTTCTGCACCTCTGTTGCTTCTTTCTGCACTTCTCTTGCCTCTTTCTGCACCCCTCTAGCCTCTTTCTGCACCCCTGTTGCATCTTTCTGCACTTCTCTTGCTTCTTTCTGCACCCTTCCTGTCTCTTTCAGCACCTCTGTTGCTTCTTTCTGCACTTCTATTCCTTCTTTCTGCACCCCTCTTGCCTCTTTCTGTACCCCTCTTGCCTCTTTGTGCACTTCTCCTACCTCTTTCTGCACCCCTCTTGCCTCTTTCTGCACCTCTGTTGGTTCTTTCTGCACTGCTCTTGCTCCGTTCTGCACTTCTCCTGCCTCTTTCTGTACCCCTATTGCCTCTTTCTGAATCTCTGTTGGTTCTTTCTGCACTGCTCTTGCTTCTTTCTGCACCTCTTTTGTAAATTTCTGTATCCCTCTTGCCTCTTTCTGCACCCTGTTCCTTCTTTCTGCACCTTTCCTGACTGTTTCTGCACCTCTCTTGCCTCTTTCTGCACCTCTGTTGCTTCTTTCTGCACTTCTCTTGCCTCTTTCTGCACCCCGCTTGCCTCTTTCAGCACCTCTGTTGCTTCTTTCTGCACTTCTCTTGCTTCTTTATGCACCTCTCTTGCCTCTTTCTATACCCCTCTTGCCTCTTTGTGCACCTCTCCTTACTCTTTCTGCACCTCTATTGCCTTTTTCTGCTGTTCTCTTGCTTCTGTCTGCACCTCTTTTGCTTCTTTATGCACTTCTCTTGCCTCTTTCTGTACCTCTCTTGCCACTTTCTGCACCTCTGTTGTTTCATTCTGCACTGCTCTTGCTTCTTTCTGCACCTCTGTTGCAAATTTATGCATCCCTCGTGCCTCTTCCGTCTTTCTGCACCTCTCTTCCCTCTTGCTGCACACCTGTTCCCTCTTTCTGCACCCCTTTTGCCTGTCTCTGCAACTCTCCTGCCTCTTTCTGCAGTTCTTTTGCCTCCTTCTGCACCTCTGTTGCTTCTTTCTGCACTTCTCTTTCCTATTTCTACACCCCTCTAGCCTCTTTCTGCACCCCTGTTGCTTCTTTCTGCACTTCTCTTGTTTCTTTCTGTACCTCTCCTCCCTCTTTCTGCACCTCTCTTGCCTCTTTCTCTACCTCTGTTGCTTCTTTCTGCACTTCTTTTGCCTCTTTCTGCACCTCTCTTGCTTCTTTCTGCACCCTGCTTCCCTTTTTTGCATCCCTCTTGCCTCTTTCTGCAGTTCTCTTGCCATTTTCTGCACCTCTCTTGCCTCTTTCTGTACCTCACTTGCCTCTTTCTGCACTTCTATTGCTTCTTTCTACACCTCTGTTGCTTCTTTCAGCAATTCTCTTGCCTCTTTCTGCACTTCCCTTGTTTGATTCTGCACCTCTCTTGCGTCTTTCTGCACCTCTGTTGCCTCTTTCTGCTCCTCACTTGCTTCTTTCTGCAGTTCTCTTGCCATTTTCTGCACCTCTCTTGCTTCTTTTTGCACCTCACTTGCCTCTTTCTGCACTTCTTTTGCTTCTTTCTACACCTCTGTTGCTTTTTCCAGCAATTCTCTTGCCTCTTTCTGCACTTCCCTTGTTTGTTTCTGCACCTCTCTTGCGTCTTTCTGCACCTCTGTTGCCTTATTCTGAACCCCTTTTGCCTGTTTCTGCAACTTTCTTGCCTCTTTCTGCAGTTCTCTTGCCTCCTTCTGCACCCCTCTTTCTGCACCTCTCTTGCCTCTTTCTGCACCCCTGTCCCCTCTTTCTGCACCTCTCTTGCCTCTGTCTGCACACCTGTTCCCACTTTCTGCACTCCTTTTGCCTGTTTCTGCAACTCTCTTGCCTCTTTCTGCAGTTCTCTTGCCTCCTTCTGCACCTCACTTGCCTCTTTCTGTACCTCTATTGCCTCTTTCTGCACCTCTCTTGCTTCTTTCTGCACCTCTGTTCACTCTTTCTGCACCTTTTCTGCCTATTTCTGCACCTCTCTTGCCTCTTTCTATACCTCTGTTGTTTCTTTCTGCACTTCTCTTGCTCTTTCTGCACCCTTTGCGCCTCTTTCAGCACCTCTGTTGCTTCTTTCTGCACTTCTCTTCCTTCTTTCTGCACCCCTCCTGCCTCTTTCTGTACCTGTCTTGCCTCTTTGTGCACCTCTCCTACCTTTTTCTGCACCCCTCTTGCCTCTTTGGCACCTCTGTTAGTTCTTTCTGCACTGCTCTTGCTTCTTTCTGCACCTCACTTGGCTCTTTCTGCACTTCTCTTGCTTCTTTCTACACCTCTGTTGCTTCTTTCAGCAATTCTCTTGCCTCTTTCTGCACTTCTCTTCCTTCTTTTTGTACCCCTTCTGCCTCTTTCTGTACCTTTCTTGCCTCTTTGTGCACCTCTCCTACCTCTTTCTCCACCCCTCTTACCTTTTTTTGCACCTCTGTTGGTTATTTCTGCACTGCTCTGGCTTCTATCTGCACCTCACTTGCCTCTTTCTGCACTTCTCTTGCTTCTTTCTACACCTCTGTTGCTTCTTTCAGCAATTCTCTTGCCTCTTTCTGCACCCTTCGCGCCTCTTTCAGCACCTCTGTTGCTTGTTTCTGCACTTCTCTTCCTTCTTCCTGCACCCCTCCTGCCTCTGTCTGTACCTCTATTGCCAATTTGTGCATCTCTCCTACCTCTTTCTGCACCCCTCTTGCCTCTTTTTGTACCTCTGTTAGTTCTTTCTGCACTGCTCTTGCTTCTTTCTGCACCCCTGTTCCTTCTTTCTGCAATTTTCCTGTCTGTTTCTACACCTCTATTGCCTCTTTCTCTACCTCTGTTGCTTCTTTCTGAACCTCTCTTGCCTCTTTCTGTACCTCTGTTGCTTCTTTCTGCACTTCTCTTGCCTCTTTCTGCACCCTTCGCGCCTCTTTGAGCACCTCTGTTGTTCTTTCTGCACTTCTCTTCCTTCTTTCTGCACCCCTCCTGCCTCTTTCTGTAACTCTCTTGCCAATTTGTGCATCTCTCCTACCTCTTATGTTATATTCCATATAGGTACCCTATATAGGTGCTGGTAACATCGCAACCTTTCACCTACATCCTTCCCTACATTGCATACATAACGGTTCCTAGGCACTGACCTTTTACCTAGATATGACACTGCATTCAGAACGCAGGTTTTTCCCTGGTTCGATTCTCATACATTATGCATGAGGCTTCTTGGAAGCACAGCAGGACTAACAGTAGGATTACCATCTCCTGTATAATATCTCTGTATAAAGTTCAGGCCCAACGTCATCCTTTAGGCCGACACAGTAACACAGCAAGGTAGGACCCCTAGGGAGACCTATGGGTATATATACAACACATCTTGCTTTGGAAGATAGAGGAGACCGTGACTTCCCGGCTGACACACTGACCAGAGTCGCTGAGGTTACTGCATGCAGATGCTCCTGCTAGCAGTGGTCTAACATCCCTCGCGGGGTGTCCAACTCGAGACCAGGACAGGGTCCCTCATTCTCTAACTCTCAGGTAATGGGGTGGACTAGATCCTAGAGAGATTCTTGGCATAACACCTACACAGATGCTAGGTACATTTAGGCACATCTAGTTAGGGAGGCATCGTAGGAGTACGCACTGTTCATCATGTGTTTTATGTGCTTGTATATATTCATGATTTCTGCACGATGGTAGAACTATACCATCCCTTTACTTTCACAGTACTGCTAATCATATATCTCTGCTACTGTCTAATGGTTGTTGCAGCTCATATATTCTACACTAGAATAACAACTGTTCAATAGATCCTTATTGAAACGCCCAGACTGTTTATTCTGTGTATCTCTCTGAGATAAATTAAGTGAGCACGAGTGACTGAGCGAAAGGTAGTATATTGTTTCCACAATCCTGGGGGATCAGGGTTGTCATGTTCTGAGGTTGCCAAGAACTATTCTCTCCCCGATAAGAGGAGACTCTAGTGGCACTGTGAGCTGGCTAATACAGACAGGCTAACGTATCCGGTGGGGGTGCATGGAATCAGTCCGCCACCAAACCCCGAGGTTATGTTATCCGAATGCGCAGATCCTGTATAGGATATATAGGAACTACACAACACTTTCTGCACCCCTCTTGCCTCTTTTTGCACCTCTGTTAGTTCTTTCTGCACTGCTCTTGCTTCTTTCTGCACCTCTTTTGTAAATTTCTGCATCCCTGATACCTCTTTCTGCACCCCTCTTCCCTATTTCTCCACCTCTCTTGCTTCTTTCTGCACTTCTCTTGCTTCTTTCTGCACTGCTCTTGCTTCTTTCTGCACCTCTCTTGAAAATTTCTGTATCCCTCTTACCTCTTTCTGCACCCCTGTTCCCTCGTTCTATACCTTTCTTGCCTGTTTCTGCATCTCTCTTGCCTCTTTCGGCACCTCTGTTGCTTCTTTCTGCACTTCTCTTGCCTCTTTCTGCACCCCTCTTGCCTCTTTAAGCACCTCTATTGCTTCTTTCTGCACTTCTCTTGCTTCTTTCTGCACCCCTCTTGCCTCTTTGTGCACCTCTCCTGCCTCTTCCTGCACCTCTCTTGCCATTTTCTGCAGTTCTCTTGCCTCTTTCTGCACCTCTTTTGCTTCTTTCTGCACTTTTCTTGCCTCTTTCTGTAACCCTCTTGCCTCTTTCTGCACCTGTGTTGGTTCTTTCTGCAATGCTCTTGCTTCTTTCTGCACCTCTGACTTAGAGGTAGTTTTAATCTCCATGCCCTATTATGTACTAGGGCCTTACAGGGGAGGACATGCCAATTACAGGGGTACCCCAACCCATAGTATACCCTAGTGTATGTACGTGTTTTCACTATATTCTAAGTGTCTTTCAGCATATCACTGGCTCCTGGCCTGGTTAGTCAGAGTCAGTTACCACCAGTACCAGTCAGCAAAAAGTTGGGGGCACAGGATGACTTTGCAACAAGGCCTCTTTCTGCACCTCTGTTGGTTCTTTCTGCATATCTTTTGTTTCTTTCTGCCCCTTTCTTCGTCTTTCTGGACTTCTGTTGCCTCTTTCTGCATTTCTCTTGTTTCTTTCTGCGCCATTCTTCCTCTTTCTGCACATGTCCTATCTCTGTAGGCATAGTTAGAAATTAGCATTTAAAAAACCTTTGAAATTCACTGAAAAAACCAGAGGTTTCAGGGACGTTATAGTTAGGAATTAGCATTTAAAAAACCTTTGAAATTCACTGAAAAAACCATAGGTTTCTAGGACGTTATAGTTAGAAATTAGCATTTAAAAAACCTTAGAAATTCACTGAAAAAACCACAGGTTTCAGGGACGTTATAGTTAGTTGGACATTTCACTCGTACAAAACCAGAGAAATTCAGCCGTTATAGTTAGTTGAGCTAACTATAACTCGCGCCCCCGCAATGCACTGCTGATGACGTCACATATTACATCATTCATGACATGGTCAGTGACATCACTGATGACATCTTCCACGTGATAATCTGATGCACCTCCTCACACCCTAATATAACTTTTGATACACCCACCCTAAAATACAGACTACCATTTACGAAACCATAGACACACCAATACCAGTTACTACATACCTACTCACTGATTCCTAGGTCTACACACATATCCACTCATTCACCCATACAGTCACTCATACATGCAGTCACTCATCAATACAGCACTATCATTTGCACTCATACACCTGTACAACCACTCATCCATAGAGTTACTCACACACCTAGTCAGTCATGAAAAGAATCAATCACACTCCCATTTACTCACCTATACAGTTATACACATACCACCTCACTTATTCATACAGATACTAACACATACTTACCCTCTTATACAATCACTGATACAAGCACACACTCATCCATACAGCCACTCTCACAATCACTCACTCTCACATATAGTCATTTATATACTCCAACACTCACATATACTGCCTTTCACATATGTAGTTACTCACACATGTACCACCGAGACATCCATTCACTCACCAACACACCCATACACACACTCACCCACCCATACAGCCCTTCACAGATGCACTCTTGAACCCATACACCCAGTGAATCATCCACTCACACATCTATGCACAGAGTCACCCACCCACCCACACAGATACTCAGGCACCCATACAGATACTCAGACAACCAATCAATAACCCATATAGACACTCATGTAGCTACTCACCAACCCATGCAGCCGCTTACACACCAACTGACAGACTGATACAGACATTCACACAGTTTAGTCACTAACCCACGCATTCAGTAAGACACGTTTAATCACTCACTTATACAGTCAGTCACGCACCTAATAAATCATCCATTCAGATACTTATACACCCCCTCATTCTTCAATATACTTTGGCATATATATATAAAACATATATAAACTTTACAGAAACACACAGTCACTGGATGATGTCATCAGTGATGTCATTTGAGATATCATCAGTGATGTCATCAGTGATGTCAGTGACCATGTCATGAACGATGTAATATGTGACGTCATCAGCAGTGCATTGTGGGGCGCAAGTTATAGTTAGCTCAACTAACTATAACGGCCGAAATTCTCTGGTTTTGTACGAGTGAAATGTCCAACTAACTATAATGTCCCTGAAACCTGTGGTTTTTTCAGTGAATTTCTAAGGTTTTTTAAATGCTAATTTCAAACTATAACGTCCCTGAAACCTATGGTTTTTTCAGTGAATTTTTATATATATATATATATATATATCCCAAATCTCAACAAGCAATCCACGTGGATAAGGAAGCAGCACAACAAATGATTGCACCAGTTTATCTGTGTCAACAGGAACAACGAGTATCAGCTTTCAAAAAGGCTTTGTCAAACTGCAAGAATGTACTCTAATACCCATAGAAATAAACATGATGATCATAGACATGGACGACATACTTTACATTCGGGTGTATCCATTTTGGTCGCAATTAAAAAAAATGACAGTCATAGATATAGATGACATACTTTGCATTTAAGTACATCCATATAAATCACAATATACATATAAAATCGGATTATGAAAAATATTGCACTAATCCGCATAAACCAAATTCATCAAATTTATCCAAATTATTTATCATTGTGCTTTAATTATGCCCATAATTATGCCCATAATTGCCTTTACCAATGGCTTGGTAAAGGCTTAGTTTGCTGTGTCCTATCGTTTTTATAACTTGCTTTTAAATTTGGTGTGTTATTTTTATTGTTCGGGGGAATTGGTGGGAAACGCTTCTACTTGTAATGTGATTTACTTTTGCTGATCTCCTTTAAAAAATCGATATTTTGGGAGTACTGGTGGGGAATGATTTTTACTTGAATTAACTACTGCTGAATTATTTTTAAACGTTTGGAGTGTGTTAAACTCCCTCTTTTTTGCACTTTGCACTTTCGTGAGGCCAGTCTCGTTCAGCGCCCATTTTGGACGTGCCTCGCGCCTTTCGCGGGCAGCGCTCTAGTCGCTGCACGCTGCACGCCCCATCAGCCAAACCTTACTTAACGGGCTTTGCTTGGGCGAGCAGCGCTTGGTAAAGGCTTAGTTTGCTCTGTCCTATCGTTTTTATAACTTGCTTTTAAATTTGGTGTGTTATTTTTATTGTTCGGGGGAATTGGTGGGAAACGCTTCTACTTGTAATGTGATTTACTTTTGCTGATCTCCTTTAAAAAATCAATATTTTGGGAGAAATGGTGGGGAATGATTTTTACTTGAATTAACTACTGCTGAATTCTTTTTAAACATTTTGAGTATGTTAAACTCCCTCTTTTTTGCACTTTGCACTTTCGTGAGGCCAGTCTCGTTCAGCACCCATTTTGGACGTGCCTCGTGCCTTTCGCGGGCAGCACTCTAGTCGCTGCACGCTGCATGCCCCATCAGCCAAACCCTACTTAATGGCCTCTACTCGGACGTGCAGCGGGCGCGCGCAGCGGGCACGCCTAAGGCAAGCCCGTCTGCGTCCGTCCGCGCCAAGTCAGCGCCCAGGGCCAGAAACGCTGTTTGTGTTGGGTCGTCTAGCTGTAAGATTCTCCATCTAACTAGCGAGTTCCTAAAAAACTGCAGACCTCCGTTATGCCCTTCTCATTGCGGCTACTCGCCGCTTTCAAATTCGGTCTTTGTTTGTCCTGATTGCGGCTTTACGCCTACATGTGAGCCTTTCTCTAGCACTGTGTCTAAAAAATCACTTAGGCCTCCGTTTATTAGAGCTGCCCTTATTAATGCCAGATCAGTAAGGAAGCACTATGTGGACATTGCTGACCTGGTCTCTGACCACTCATTAGATCTTCTCTTTATCACCGAGACCTGGTTAGACGCATCATCTAACCCCATTGTTACGCTGGTTACTCCTGCTGGCTATAAATTTCATCGGGCTGATCGCCCAGTTGGTAAGGGAGGTGGCCTTGCCATCTTGCACAGAGCTAATTGGGCTCTTCATAGCGAAACTTCCAGTCTCTGGGGTGAGTGCGAAGCCTTGGATTTTAGCGTGCAGCTCTCAGCCCATTTCACACTAGGTGGGTCTCTTATCTATCGTCCCCCAGGTCCGCCGGGTGCTTTTCTTAAATCATGCGGGGATGCTGTGGTCAAACGAGCTTTGCGCTTTTCACATTATCTGATTCTTGGGGATGTTAATCTTCATCTGGATCAACATGAGGCACGTGACCCTGCTGCTTTCCTCGACTCCCTTCAATCGGTCCAACTTTGTCAATGGGTCACGCATCCGACCCATCAAGGGGGCCATACATTAGACCCCATCTGCTCAAATCTTCCGATTCAGGTCGATAAACCTTTGCCTGTCTCTTGGACGGACCATTTCCCGATCTTTTTTTCTTGGGAAACCACGCGGCCAGTTCAGCCGGTGGGCTGTCATCGTCCGCCGGCCTTTAGCAAAATCGACCCTCTCCAGTTTATTAGCTCTTTGGCTGCTTCCCGGCCTCCCCCTCAAGACAGTCTGGAGGGATATGTGAACAGGTTTAAGACTTGGATCTCTGATTCGGTGTCTGCTCTTGCGGCTCCCTGCCGGCCTAAGTTGGCAAGAGATTCACCTTCCAAACCATGGTTTCCCCATGAGTTGAAAGCCCTTAAACACGAATGCAAAGTATTGGAGAGGGTGTGGCGCTCTAGTGGCTTCGTTCCCTCATCCAAACTCGCACTTAGGGCTAAACAAAAAAGCTACTACGCCGCCATTGTGGTCGCTAAAAGCCGCTACTACACTTCACGCATTGCCCAGGCCAATAATAATTCAAAGGAAATCTTTGCCATTCTACAAAGTTTTATGTCACCTAGCGCTCAGGTGCGTGCGACGCCAGTTTCAGAGTCCTGGTGCAATATTCTTTCTAAGTTTTTCGTGGACAACATATGCAGCATTCAAGCTACTTTCTCCGTCCCTGCTATGGGGCTTACAGCTTCCTTGTCTGGCCGTTTGGTTGTTGGTCCGGCCAATACGTTGTCAACGTTTGTGCCAATAGATCCATCTGACACTCTCAAAATTCTTAAAGCCTTGAAGTTGGGCTCTCCCAATGACCCTTGTGCCGCCAGACTCCTGGCCGCTGACATTATAAATCCTGAAGTCAACCAAATTATCAACATGTCCCTTCGGGAGGCCACGGTCCCGATATCTTGGAAGCAGGCACTGATTCTCCCTCTTCTTAAAAAGCTGTCTCTTGACCCATCGATACCCGTGAACTACCGTCCAATCTCGCTCTTGCCAAGTTTAGCTAAGGTTTGCGAGAAAGTAGTTACTAACCAGCTCACCAACTTTGTTGAGGCATCTGGCCTGTTACACCCAGCTCAATCTGGTTTCCGAGCGGCTTACAGTACAGAATCGGCATTGGTAGAGGTGGCAGAGGCAATTCAGGAGTGTTTGGATGCCGGTGGGAGGGCAGCTTTGGTTTTGCTAGACCTCTCGGCGGCATTCGACACAGTGCCCCATTCCCTGCTCCTTAACCGCCTCTCGGAGATTGGCGTTGCCGGTTCTGTCTGGGGCTGGATCAGGTCCTTCCTCGAAGCTCGAACGCAGCAGGTCTAGCTTCCTCCGTGTGCCTCTGTGCCTCAGCAGGTGGCTACTGGTGTCCCGCAGGGGTCATCCCTTAGTCCCCTCCTATTTAACATCTATGTTACGCTGCTGGTTTATCTAGCGGAGTCATTAGGGGCTAAGGTGATGGCCTACGCTGATGACACCCAGCTCCTGTTTTCTTGGGGAAGAGATGATGAATCAGTCCTGTCCGCCCAACACTGTCTAGCCTCTGTCTTCCATTGGCTGGCCCAGTCTCAGCTGAAGTGTAACGAAGGGAAGTCGGAGGTTCTCCTGTACGGGACCTTTCCGGTCAACTTCAGAGAGAAGCTGTGGCCCCCTGGCTTCCCCCTGCCTAGTGCTGGGAATAATGCTGCAAAAAATCTAGGAGTCTGGTTCTCTGAGAACCTGACCTTTTCCACTCAAGTCAAGAAGCTCGTTGGGACCTGTTTCGGCACCTTGAAAGCGCTGAGAAAGTTTCTTCCCTTTCTCCCAGGGCCTGCTAAGGAAACTGTGGTTGTGTGCCTTGATTTTATCTCGCCTGGATTACGCCAATGCACTCTATGTGGGAATTCCTGGCTACCTCCTAAAGAAACTGCAGGTAGTCCAAAACTCTGCTGCCAGACTCCTGTTAGGCTTGTCAAACAGGTGCAGTGTGCATGTTCATTTGCGCTCCCTGCATTGGCTCCCAGTGGAGTCCTGAATCCAATTCAAAATGCTGGCTATTGCCCATAGGGCTCTCTAGGCAGGGGCCCCTCCTACCTTCAGAAGAGATTTGCCTTCTATAATCCAGTGAGACAGTTGCGTTCCTCTTCTCAACTTCTGATGCAGACCCCTAGATTCAACCGCCAAAGGCTGGGTGGCTGTTCACTTGTCAGGAAAGCTAGTCTGGCTTGGAATGCTTTTCCCTTGGCGCTGCGGTGCATTCAGGATCACGTGATCTTTAAGAAAAAGTTAAAAACTTTCCTCTTTTAGTTGTCTTCCTGCTACATTCTTTCCTTTACCTCTGCACGCGCCGGGACGCTCTGCCGAGTAGCTGAGCGCGATACAAATATATATAACATAACATAACATAACAATTTATTCCGGTTGTGTAGACTCAAAACAGGGGATAGGTATATCCTCGTTGTTGCACTTCCTTGTGCCCAATATAAAGTGCTAAAATGTGTTTAATAGCATAGAAACTAACAACCCACGCAATAAAGATAGAAGGGGACAGCTTAATCATAAAGTCTTGTCTCATAGTTTTTATCACGTAATTCTCACTAGTATGCAGTGTACAAAATAGACAGGCCAGTGCCGTGTGTCTCCCAGCAAATTCAGATTGATATCAAAGTCAGAGACAGAAATGAAAAGGAAAAATCACATATGAGAAAACATTGTAATGGGTGAGAAATGGATACTAATTATAGAATATATACAAAAGCTTAGTTGAAGCAATCATAAAAGTAACTGCAGTACAGCAATTAGCAGGGGACCATATATTCTTATATCCCAATATGGATTAACACTTCCTCATCAATTTTCAATCCATTAGGATTTTTGGTATTAATCTCAATGATCTCAATTCTGTGAATGCCAAAAAAGCATAGATCCTCACTGATGCTGTTGTGTTTAAGATAAAAATGTTTTGCTACTAGATAGTATGGATTGTTGTTTTGGATGGCCTATATGTGCTTAATTATCCTCTTTTTTAGATGCAGCTTAGTGCTACCAATATACTTCAGTTTGCAAGGGCACTCCAGGGCATATATGACAAAGTCAGGCATGCATGTAATAAACG
This sequence comes from Calotriton arnoldi, assembly GCA_963921515.1. Classification (NCBI taxonomy): domain Eukaryota; kingdom Metazoa; phylum Chordata; class Amphibia; order Caudata; family Salamandridae; genus Calotriton; species Calotriton arnoldi. The sequence continues at coordinate 131,097 of CAWUFW010014197.1, forward strand.
TTGAAATTGTTCTAACTTTCGCAGTGGGGAGTGTGAACACATTGATGTTCCTACTGTTTTTACACGCTTTGCAGGAGCTGCATTTGTAAAAACCCTCCTGTTCACTAATTCATGAGCGGGTTTTGTTAAAATTGAAATAACTATGTACCAGCTATCTCTAATGGATTTGAGTTTTCCTATAGGTGATAGAGGGACCCAATCCTACCTCTTTTCCTATAATGGAGGGTGGCTGTCAATAAGCCCCAATGTCGTTTCATCATATTCCATATTTTGTAGGATTTCATTTTATAGGTAGTAATGAACCTAGTTGTCTCATCTTTAGTTTCGAAGTATTTTGTATTTTCATTAAAAAGAACATCTTACTGTTTTTTGTCCTGCACTTTCTTTTGAGATTGTGTAAGAATTGTTGGGGGTAACCGCGTTTAGTGAAGCGCTGCACAATAATGTGTTGTTCTTCCTTAAAACCAATATCAGTGCTGCAATTGCGGCATGCTCTAAGGAGTTCCCCATAGGAGATACTCCATTTGAGTGAGCTGGGATGAAAGTTTTGGGCATGTAAGCCACTATTTCCTGCTGTCTCTTTTCTATGTATGGAGGTTGTTAATGTGTTGTTCTCAGCCATTATGCATGTCCAGATATTCACTATCCACCTTACTCATCTTATAAGTAACTTTAAGATTCAATTAATTTTCTTCCGGAATCTTGATAAATTCTGAGGCTAACTTGAAGTCTCCACCCCAAATATGGAACAGGTCATCAATATTCCGTATCCAAATGGGAATATGTTTGGTATATGCTTCATTAGTGTCTGTTCAGACCACCTGCTCCTCCCACCAGCCTAGGAAAAGAGTCACAAAGTTGTGGTCGAAGCAGGTGCCCACCAAAAGTCCCAGAGCACTGGTGGTACGAAGTGTTCAAAAAAAGAAAGATATTTTGATTCCGACGAAAGGTCATCAACAACATCAATTACTACTACATTGTTACCCTTGTCGGACAGTTTTATGATTATTGTGGAATCTTTCATTAAATTCTGTAGATCTGATCTCTGTTGTACATTGAGATTATCATGAACATGTACATCATCCCTGTCCCTAAGCTTTCTAAGCTCCTGTATCATGACAGTGTGAAATTCTTCGATGTTGTCAAAGGCCACATTAGGATTAAACTTGGACTTGGGCTTCAGAACACTTCTTTGTGCACAGGCGTAAAGCCCAGACCTCTTAGGGTATCACTTGTATTCTCATTCACAGGTTCATCACAATTTAGTTCCAAATCATGCAGTGCCAAAATAGAATCAATGTCTTGTCAGTTAAAATCACTTAGCATGGACTCATGGGTTGGTCTCACACTGCCCTCACTGAAATCCTTTGACATTCAGTACAACTTCATTAGCTTCAATTTTCTTACATATGGGAATAAATCTATTCTGGTACTTGTATGGTTCATATCCACAAGGGGACAGAAAGATCGTCTCAGTTGTAATATGGACTCCTCCTCCTTGGTCAGTTCATGTGAAGATATATTCAATAATGCTTTGTCCTTCTCATAGATGTATCACTAATATTCCTATATGTTTGCATAGAACTGAGCGGTCTCTTCTGCTTGATCCTACCGCCTCTTCTAGTTCTTCTTTTGTTTGTTTCTGCACCTTCCTCTTGGTTTGTTGAGTATTGAATATTCTTCTTCTTGTTTCAAAAGTTGAAACGTCTGGATAAAAGTTAAAGGGTGCATTCCTAAAGGAGTTAAACCAGATTGTTCTTCAATTTAGAAACTCACATCAGAAATTGATCCCGTTGATAATAGTTACTGTTTACTTAGTTATTGAGTTATTATCAAATCCCTTCAGACTGAGACAAAACATTTAGAATTGGTTAAATTCCTTCCCTCCGCATAGTTGTTTTTATCCCGTACACATTTCTGTTGTTTCGTGGCCTTTATGTCTTCTTCGTGAATGTTCAGTCTTTCTTCCGAAGCTTTCAAAAATTCCACAACACAAAGAGAATTAGCATTCCCTAGCATGATTTTAGGGTGCTAGAAGGGCACCCGGCGAGATTTTCCCAATGCAGGCGGTCACGGGGGTAGCAACCATTTGCAGTGAGAAAGCTGCCACTCGAGTAGAAAATCTACACAAACGTCAGCAAAACCAACACGAGAATCAGTACCCTCTGGCATGCTGCCTGGTGCCATATTTGCACAGATTTTTCTGACCGGATCAAGCTCCCGGTGCTAAAAATCAGTGAGAGCAGCACCTCGTGCCAATTTCCACACTTTCGTGAAGTTTTCATGTAACTCCGTGGAATTCTGTGGAGTGAAACTCCACAAGGTCCGTCCACCCCTAGTGTGGGGTTAAGCCTAGACATGAGTGAACAGGATTCTGATGTGAAGATTTTCATTTGCAAAGTTGTGCATGTTACATTGCAAACACAAACAATGATAACTTGCATACCATTCTGCATGCATTACACTTTGCAAATGTATGCATTGTTACATTATGAATGGGGGAATAGGCAATCATTTGCAATTCAGCCCAATCAGACATAACAGAAAGCAATCAGATATCCAAAAACATACATAGGTAAATTTCCTATTGTCAGTAAGGGCACCCCTAATAACTTAATAAACACACATTCATTAGGTCACTACATAATTCTAAGAAAGACTGCTCAATTCTAGTAACGTTGCACAAGCAGCAGATCATTTCCCAGAGAAAAGTGCACTAAATTCAAATAGGACCAACAACTTTTTTGTCAAAGAAACAACGCATTTAAATTCCCCAAACAGTTTAGAAAAGTAGAAAATAAAATGTATTTATTTATCCATTTATAGAGCGCATGGTTACACTGCCGGTGTGTCCCCACGCAAAAGTGTTGGAAATTACCATCTTTGGCGTGCTATCCCACCAAGCTTTGCCTTATCTTCTTTTCTGGCGTTACCAAACCCCCCAGCGAAAAGATGGACATCACCCCCTCCCAGGACCTCTGCAACAAGCTCGGCTCCTACTTCCATCTGAAAATAAAGGGCCTCTATGACACTTCAACGACCAGACACCTGACTCCGAAACCACTCCCTCCTCCAGCAACGCCAGCCAGCCCACAAATCTCCTCCTGGACCCCAGTCACCACCGAAGACACCGCATCGACCATAAAAGGCATCCACTCAGGAGCCCCCACGGACCCCTGCATCCCGCACATCTTCCACAGAGCCGCCATCGCTCCGGAACAACGGCGCACGATCAATACCACCTTCGAAACCAGTATCTTTCCCGATGACTGGAAACGCGCAGAAGTCAGACCCCTACTCAAGAAGCCCTCAGCAGATCCCACGGACCTCAAGAACTACCGACCCATCTTCCTCCTCCCCTTCGCATCCAAACTCACTGAGAAGACCGTCAGCGTCCAACTAACGATATTCATCGAAGAAAACTCCATTCTTAACCCCTCCCAATCCGGATTCCGCAGCAACCACATCACCGAGACCGCACTACTCGCCACCACAGACGACATCCGCACCCTCCTTGACCAAGGACACACCGCAACCCTGATCCTACTCGACCTCTCTGCAGCCTTCGACACCGTATCCCACCGCACACTCACCGCCAGACTCCACGACGCCGGCATACAGGGAACCGCCCTCGACTGGCTCTGCTCCTTCCTCACCAGTAGAACACAAGGAATCAGAATGCCACCCTTCCTCTCCGAACCCACGGAAATCAACTGCGGAGTACCCCAGGGATCGTCGCTCAGCCCCACGCTCTTCAACATCTACATGGCCCCCCTTGCTGCCATCGGCAGACAGCATGGACTCAGCATAGTATCCTACGCCGATGACACCCAGCTCATCCTCTCCCTCACCAAGGACCCTATCACCACCAGACTCAACTTCCAGGAAGGAATGAAGGACGTTGCATCCTGGATGAGCAGCAGCTGCCTGAAGCTCAACTCGGAGAAGACAGAGGTCCTCCTCTGCATGGACAACACCTGCTGGCCCACCGCCATCGGCAGCCCCCCACCCCCACGGACCATGCCCAAAACCTCGGCATCGTACTCGACTCCTCCCTCTCCAGGACCCAACAGGTCAACGCCGTTGCCTCCACCTGCTTCAACACCCTTCGCATCCTCCGAAAGACCTTCAAATGGATCCCCCCCGAATCAAGGAAGACCTTCACCCACTCACTCATAACCAGCAGATTCGACTACGGAAACGCCCTCTAAGTCGGGATCAACAAGTCTCTGCTCCGCAAACTCCAGACCATACAGAACACCGCAGCCAACCTCGTCCTCGACATCCCTCAACACGAACACATTACCCGACACCTGCGTAACCTCCACTGGCTCCCCGTTGAGAAGAGAGTAACTTTCAAGATACTCACCCACGCCTACAAATGCCTCCACAACATCGGACCCCAATATCTCAACGATGGAATCTCTTTCCACGTACCCAAAAGGAACCTCCGATCCGCCGACCTCGCCCTTGCCGAACCCCCACACATCTGCAGAGCAAGAACGGGTAGAAGAACCTTCTCCTTCATCGCAGCCAAGACCTGGAACGAGCCCCCGATCGACATCAGACGTGCACCCACCCTGCACATCTTCAGGAAGACCCTCAAGAGCTGGCTCTTCGACTGACCAGGGCTGCTCACCCCCCCCCAGCGCCTTGAGACCCTCACAGGTGAGTAGCGCGCTTAAAATCCCCTGATTGATTGATTGGCTTTAAGTGCATTTTATCCCTATTAAACAAGAGTAACCTGGAGAACTTATGCTCCCCCTTTAATCATTGGTCAATTGGCCTAACCATGATTAACATATTTTGTTTTCCTATAGGTCCCTAGTAAATGGTGTAGGAAATGCACCCAGGCCCTAGAAGATAAATGCCACCTGTGGACTGCAGCACGTATAGTGCCATCAACAGAGAGGGCCTATAAAACATGGCTTCAGGCCTACCACTGTAGCCTGACTGCTACAGTCTAAAACCTGCGGTGTGGCTTGTCAAAATACTCCTTTTTGACAAGCAAAGATCTTCCTTATAAATATTAATGTCATCCCAATGTAGACACTGTATACTTCAAGGTAGGGTAGGTGGTATTTAAAAGTGGGACATGTAGAAAAATATTGTCACCATGTCCCTACATTGACAAGGCCCTATAAGCTATTTTCACGATGGTGGACCTGGTTGTCTTACAAAAATTTTTTTTAATATTAATTCTATATCTCAGGTTTGGGAACAGCTAGAAAAATAATTCAGACACTCTTTATAATATTTATTGGAAGCCCAATTCAATGATGAAGTTATATTTTAAAAATATTTAGGAAAAGTAACTTTTAGAAAGTTACCTTTTCCATTCCTGAAGCTCCTGGAGGATAATTTACATTAGCTCTTCAGCATCTGTCAATCATGTACTTGAAGATGATGAGGTGTGAAAACTATTACCAAAGCAGGAATAATGGCCTGGGAATGGGGAGCTGTTTTCTTCACCTGGCATGAATACCAATTGGGGTAGACCCATAAACTGGCCAGACCTGTCTTAAGTAAATATAGGGTGACACCTAGAAAGGCTAAAGCATTTTACCTCTAGTCAGATGGGCACCTAAACCCAGTGGGAGGTAAACTACCCACAAAGTGGACAGGGTTGCACTCTGGAGCTTTTACCCCATTGGATAGGTAGAGGCCAGGAGTTACACGCAGAGGCTAGTGCCAGTCATAAATATGACATCCACAGTACCCTCCTCTGTACACTTTCTGGACCTGTGGAAGAACAGAAGAGGACTGGACCTGCTTTCTGTCACCATAGAAGGGCCCAGGAGATTGGGCCTGCTCTTCCTCACACTTAGAAAGAGGAAAAAGTCTCCAAGGATTGATTTTGTGCAGGAAGGTATCACTTACTGCACAAAAACAATCCTGCCTGCAACACAAATACCCTTGCACCATCGCACAATGGTGCCTGCATTGGCGTTAGGAAGCACATAGTGCACCAGTGCAGTGAGACAGCAGGAATGTACCATATCTTAGTAAACATGGCACATTCCTGCCCTCTCCATTTGACACACTGCAGTGCAGAAAGTTGTCTTGCTGCATTGCACTGCATCAAATATTGATAAATCTGGCCCTCAGTGTCTAGATTTGAACCGTTCTATGCACCTGGTCATTTCTGCTATGCCAATAAGCAGATGAGGAGGGTCTTGCATTCCCTCCACCATAACGATCACATGTCTGAATGCCTTACAATTAAATGTGCTACATATAGTTTTAGTGTCACTGATTAGCAGGGGAATTGCCAATTGTGTTGTATACAAGGTGATATTCAGAAGAAATATGGAAAAACAATACTGAGGAGGAGAAATATCGAGTTTTAAATATTGTGATGCACAAATATCACGTGTAAAAATATCGTTGACAAGAATATCGATTTTAAGAAAGTAATAGCGATGTTAAAAATATCTATGTTAATATCGATGTTAAAAATATCTATGTTGTTAATATCGTTTACAAAAATATCGTTCTTAAATTATTTTTATGAATTTTAGTATATATTTGAATTTTATATGCTATGTATTGTTTGTATGATTGTTGTTAATGTTTTTTAATATAGGTGTAAAATTGTAGTGGTTTTAAAATTTAATTTAATAGTATATTTGTTTTTTTAGTGCCGTAATGGGTTGTGGGGTTTATAGGGGTACAGGGCAGAAAGTAGTTAATTTATTAATATTATTTATTGGATTGATAATTAATTATGTTAATTGTGTCATTATTTTTTTTAATTATGTTAAGTTTTAGGTGCGGATTTTGGGGTTTGTGGGGGTCTAGGGTGGGATGTAATGTAATTATAATTATTTAATAATTCATTTTTAATTATTATTAATTATTTAACTGAGCATTCATTATGTATGTTGTGCAATTAATATACATTTTTATTAATATTTTGGTATATGTTGTGGTTTTTGTAGGGATAAACGGTGTGAAGGAACTTAATTATAATAATTAATGCTCATTATTAATAATCATTTAATTGATAACTAATTATGTACATTTTGCAATTAAGACATTTTTTAAGTTATATATGAGGTGTGGGTTGTTGTTTTTGGTGGTAAATGGTGGGAAGTTCATTAAATATAGGTACTTTATTATTAGTTAATTGGTATTAATTGTTTAATTTATAATTAGTTATGTAAATTACCTAATTAAGATTTTTAAAAAATATATATTAGGTGCGTGCTGTTGGGTTTGTAAGGAAAAAGGGTGGGAAGTTAATTAAATATAATTGTTTTCTTATTAGTTAATAACTATTCATTGTTTAATTGATAGTTATGTAAAATTTTTAATTATTATAATTAAAAAAAGTATTTTAGGTGTGTGTTGTTTACTTTGTAGAGGTATATGGTAGAAAGCTACTTAAATAATAATAAACATAAAAATAGGTATTTATTGTTTAAAAAATGTGTTATTCATTATATTATGGGGCCGATTCCGATTCGGGCCGGAAATCTCTCCGACCGAGCCGGATCCGGAGAGATTTCCGACTGAATCGGACCCGTGCAGCCCGACCGAACGAGTACGATGCGCACGTATGCCATCGGACTCGAGTCGGTCGGACTCCCATTGAAGTCAATGGGAGCCTGTCGTACAACGCGTACGCGGGCTCCCATTGACTCAATGGATGCGAGGCGGACAAGTGCGCCCCCTACAGCGTGTACGCGGCGAAGCGACTCGCGCCGTACACGCACAGGTAGGGGAGACCCATGGGTCCCCCCTGTGTGCGACTCGCGCGGCTAGGCGTACAGGGGGGTCCGACACGGACCCCCAAAGTGCGGCTGCGACTGCTCTTTGGAGCCGGAGTGCGCGGCTCGGTCGGACTGCTCGCGGCGCGCATCGTACTTACCCGGCCGGGGAACGTCTCCATTGCGCGGTGCGAGTCGAGTCCGTGCGAGTCGGTCGGTGCGGTTAGACCCGGGAACGAGTCGGTCGGAGCGGTCGGGACGCCCGGACGAGTCAGTCGGCGATTTCGCATTGTACTCGCTCGCCCGGACGCGCGTACGAATCGGTCGGGAAATAGGGCTCTGAATCGGATCCGGTTAAGCCGAATCCGATTCGGAGCCCTACCGGCCGAGATCGGAATCGGCCCCTATGTGTTAATTGTGTAATTCTTTTTTATTGTAAATAACATTATATTTGTTGGTTGTTATAATTGTGAAAATATAGTGTGGTATTTAAATTATATTATTATTAATTTGCTTTCATTTAAAAAGTTTATTAAACATTGTAATAAATATGTAATGTTTTCTTTTAAAATCAATTTATATATATTTTGAATTGAAATATTTCTATTTGTTGTTATTTAATGTAGTTGTTAAAATATTTTATTTGTTTGAAGTGAACTGCTCTCTTTCTACTGTTGCACAGACTAGAGTGGGAATAGTACATTTTACCCCTCCGCAATCCAACACTTTCCCTATTGTTGCAGCGACTGGAATGGGAATAGTAATTTGTACCCCTCCTGAGTCCAACGCTTTCCCTACTGTTGTACTGACTGGAGTGGGAATAGTACTTTTTACCCCTCTGCAATCCAACACTTTCCCTACTGTTGCACAGACTGGAGTGGAAATAGTAAATTTTGGGGTACTTTTAAATGCTTAGGGCCTCATTACGATGTCGGTCGAAAAGCAATCTGACCGACTCCTTGTCGGAATCGATTTCGACCGACTCTGGTTCGGAGAGTCCGACCGACCGAATACGATGTTTCCGAACACTGTTCGGTCAGACTCCAATTTACTTCAATGGGAGCCTCTGTTCCGACCAACATCAGAGGCTCCCATTGTAAAAACGGGTGGTTGCGGAAATCCTTGCACCCTGTCACAGGCACCCCATGGTGCCTGCCACACTGTGCATGGCTGTAAAGAGGGGACCCATGGGTAACTCGACGGGCCCCAACCGGAGGCCTCCAGGAGAAGGGGGGCCTGCTATGGGCTCCCAAAGTCAATTTCTGACAGCCATTCCGTGTTGGACAGACTGATTCGGAAAGGCTGTCCGAATCCAACATTGTAACACCAATGTTAGTTGAGGGGGAGTGAGTGCTCATATCAAGCAATATTCACAACCCTTGTTAGGGTGAACCCTAAAAGTGATTACATTAACATGAGTTCAACCCTCTGGTAGCTATGGCATAGAGCAGACAGGCTTAACTAAGAGGCAATGTGTAAAGTATTTATGCAACACCAAAACAGAAACATAGTCAAAACACAAAATAAGGGAGGGCAAAGCTACACCACGGAAAAAGATGGCGGCTCACTGAAGAAGCTCCGGCACTGGGGAAGATCTAACTCTGCCTTTCCTGCCATAGACATGGTTCCCAGCTGCAACTCGGTATACATGTTTCTTTTTGGGGTCGCAGGTGTTGAATACTAGTGACGGCTATCATTACCTTTCCCCCACCTTCGCTCTAACTGCTGCCCAGAGTCAGAGACTGCTCGGACCGTCCCGCAGAGCAGATGGGGTACTGTTGATCTGTGCCCAGGGAGACTGGAGAAGTCACACCTGTGAGTACGAACGCTCTGGGGCTGCTGACACAGGCAGTTGGCAGATGGGGTAAGTGCACGGTGCTCCCATTCCTCGATCCCGCCCATGGAGGAGTGGGACCCTGCGTACTCCCCCCTGATTACCTGCTGGTGCCCAGATGGCCCATCTACCAGTGGCTTTACCAGTTGGTCTTCTCTTTCCTCACCGCAAGCAAACTGTTTTGGAGACCCCTGCACCATTTGAGGCCTGGTTTCTAATGCAGTTGCAGCGGGAGCAGGGTATCACAGAGAGGGCCTCTCAGCATCTTCTGGCTTTAGACTCATAAGGCCTCTAGGCAACACAGTCCTCCTCTTGCTTCAGCTCTGCCTGCTGCCCGGGACGGTGGCATACACGGCTCCCTTTGGAATGTGACCCTGCCTGGCGCTCCACTCCTGGGCCCCAGTCGGTAGGTGGTGATTCTCTCTTCCCTCAGAATCTGGATCTCCTGACAAGTTGCATGCACTCGTAAGGCTCTGTTGACCTCATCTGCCCTTTGGACATTAATGTCCTTCACCTCCTACCAGATGTATTACAGCTTGCGTACTGAAGAGTGGCTCATGTTGCGACAGATACTTTACTGATCCACTGACCCCCCTGGGATGCCGTCCTTGTCTATTGCCCTGTAAGGTGACCGATCTCACCCAGTACGGCTCATCGGACCTGCTCATGAACAGTGCTCTATGGTACCCCCCCTGCTGGCTCTCAATTTCTTTACCTCAGCCCCTCGAGTAGCCTGGCCTTCCATGTGGTGGGGCGAGGCCTACATCTGGGACCCTTTCCCGGATAGACTCTGCCTCCATTGGCTGTTCTCCCCCTTCAAGAGCGTGTTATGGTGGATGCATGCTTAGAAGTATTGACAATACCTCACCGTTCCTCTTCGTTCCCGGCACAAAGGTGGCCAGACAGCTGTCCTTTGCAGAGACCCTATCAAGGGGGACCTCACGAACATCTGCCAATACTGACACCATGATTGGAATTATGTTAGCAACAATTCTTAAAGAGGTCACTACCATGAGTGCCAAGTTGTCCTCCTTTGACACCACCATCACGTCCTTCGCTTTTAATATTAAATCCCTGCACACAGACCTCTTACAAATGCACCTGTGACTTGACTCCACAGACAAAAGGGTGGATGTACTGGATAGGCTGTATGGCCAGCAGCCAAACTGGGGGACAAAATTCAGCTATTTGGGGTACAGGAGGGCGACAATATACCGGCATTTCTTGATCCTTTCAGCCTAATCGAACCCACCTGACTTTCACGGAGCCGTTAGAGATCCAGCGGGCACACAGACTGTGAGCCTGCTCAGGACGCTCCTCCATTGCTTCCAGAGCAAGTATAGCATGTCTCCTATGCCAGCAACATGTCAGAACCATCCTACAGGTTGCCAGGAACAATGGAGGACCGTTTCAACACAACAGAGCCATGATTCACATCCCAGAAGATTTCTTGCATGAGACGGTATGCACACGCAAAACACTGCTGGCCCTGAATCCTGGTCTGAGGGATGCAGGGATCAAATTCAGACTACTGGACTAAGCCTTGAGGTTTGTAACTGTACTGGTATAAAAATACTAAAAGGCTAACTGTTCTTATGGTTGTGTGTCTCCTGATGGATATTTAACAAAAAGGAGGGGTCTTCCTTATTAGGAAGTAGTGCCCTCACACACCCGTATGGATATCATACTTCATCATCGGGCTTGGCTTAAGGATCAATTGTACCATCAAATACAAGGAACTTCAATGGGCAGTACTTTTGCGCCGAGCTTAGCTTGCCTCTATATGACGGCCTTTGAGGGAGAATGCATTCTCACAGATGAGAATCCATACAGGACCAATATCATCACACGACGGAGGTTCATTGACGACATCCTGATCTTGTGGCATGGAGATATGGCCACGTGTGCAGATTTCTGCATATGGATAAATGCCCTCAACCTGTTCCTGAAATTTACTAGCATCATGTCAGAGCATTCAGTACCATTCCTGGACCCTATTTATCTCTAGATAGAGAACCCGGCAAATTGTCAACTATGAACTACAAGAAACCTACGGATCAGAATAGTGTTCTTCTTTATGGCAGCCACCACCCAAAAGCCCTACGAGACATCCTACCAGTGGGGCAATTTCTTCATTTATGGTGGATCTGTAATACTCTGAAGGAATACGACTAGCAGGCAAAGGAGCTGAGTACCAACCTGACCGTATGCCATTACCCATCAAGGACAACCATCCAAGCACGCAAGAGGGCAAGGAACAACCACTGCGAATCCTTGCTGGAGACAAAAGTGAAGGTATCTGTCAACACTCTCACCTGTGTCACTACCTTCACTCCCTCGTCCAACAGAGCACAGAAAATCAATAAACACTGGCCAATTCTCACAAAAGGGGCCTTGGACATTGCTAATCACTTGTTTACGTACAAACGGATAATAAAAACCAGAATCACAGAACATCATCGCAACAAAAACCGCTGCAAAAGGGCAACCACAAAAATGTCATCTCCATTTTTAGAATTGATCCACACGGCTGGAACCATCAAGTGGACGATCTTTGAGTCCAATGACAGATGGAGCACCAAATCACTGTTTAACGGAGAACAAGGATGGCTCTTTCGTCTCAAGACACACAACCATGGTCTCAATGATGATATACCCTTGACCGAATGCACTAGATAACAACCAGCCCTCCTGAGTAGAGCATAACCAGATGACCAGTTCATTGCCACCAGCTGAATTTCATACACCCTTGAATAGTCTTTATACTCAGTGTATGTTTAGATTGCCCTGAGGATGCCTCTCCCAGCTTATACATACAGCTTTTCATGACACCCCGATACCTAGTCTCTCGTTACTCACTGGGACTCCTTAATAAACACAAAGCTAAAAAGCATATAACAATGCTTGAATATATTATCTTATGTAGACACAATTACCTTTCCACATGGCCACCTCTTTCAAACCATCCGGTGGATAATAATTAAGAACCATTTTGTCCATTTTCCAAGGTCACTTTCTTCCTGCTCAGGCCCACATTGGCTACTATGAACCTACAGGATTTTCGTTCCCCTTTGTGACCACCTGGGGACCAAGATTTGAGAGCCACTTACTCCGTTTCCTAAGGGAGTTTATTCCATGCCCTGAACGGTGCTGGTGACTAAGAAATATGACTATATATACATATATACCACCCCCCTTTTTTTTCCACCCCTCCAACACGGCCACCACACTTGGGCCTTCATTCTTATCCTTACACCCATATATATTTTATATATTTGTTTCCCTCGTGCTATGCGCTGAAAAATCTTGACCTTTCCGAATGGGGTTCTGGACAGGACCTCACTGGACATCTCAGTCCTACTTACCTTGACCTAGCCTAATTTAGTGAGGTTCGTGCATTGAATTGACTATTTAACACATGCCAAGATGGCCGCCATGGCCATCCTGTAATTCCTCCGTTTTTCGTAACCTCGCCCAGGTGACCACCGCTAGGTGCTGATGGTCACATTGAGGAATTACAATTTACGAGAATCCTTTCAGCTGGTGACTTTGCAGTGTACTTAACTGTGCTCTGCCCCAGCCACAATCACCTCCGGGCTAGCAGAAGGCAGGGTAGGTGACATCGCTGCACACCACCACCATCTATATAAGTACTACGGATGCTGAGCGAGTGGTTAAATCTCCACAAGAACGCCCACTTCATTTCTTGATTTTTGCCTTATACTCGCCTCTGTAGAAATTTCGCCGTAGCACTGATGCACAAAATTCCTGTTGGAAGGATAAGAATATATCCCTACCCTTACAATGGGTCACTTTCTATATGTTTTTGTGTGTGTTTGTCTGTTGTATGCCATGTTTTTATTATCAATGATCAAAAAGTCACTTACCTAAATATTTGGGACGTGTGACACAATGCACCATAGGAGCTTTGTATTACGCTCCTAGCATGTTTTGATTTATACATTATATATCAATGTCATTATGTACCCCCTCTGAACCCTGCCTACATACGTATAATATCGGAATATCAGAATATCATAGACTTTTTTCAGGTTGGATTTTAAAAAATAAACTCATTAGGATTACTCTAAAGTAGGCACTTGTTTGACTTACCACCTACTTAATCAAATTATGGTAATTATCTGATACCAAAACCCGTCCACCTAAACCTGACTTAGGGTAGGGATACTAATTATCACTTTCTGGTCCTGAAGAAACACCATGGATCCCTCCTGGACCACTGAGGCGTGAAACATGTCGACCTACACATGTTGAAAGATTGACTCTCTTCATAATAAGAAGTAAACAACCTACACATAATTTTTACCCTCACCAGGGGGACCCAGGGTTAGATTTATTTTTTGCTACCCCTTAGGTAATTTAAATTCACCACTTCATTCATCCCACACACCCGCACTCATCATCATGGCAATTTTATTAAAAGATCTCCACCAAAGAGCCCTCTTGCTGGGCCCATGGGGTATTGCAGTGCTGACCCCACTAGGAGCCAAGCCTGGTGATGAAGAATGACATCCTTACGGGTGACTGAAGGCACTACTTCCTAAAAAGGAAGACCCCCTCCTTTTTGCTATATATCCATCCTGAGACACATAACTATAGGAACAGTTACCCTTTTGGTATTTTCATACTTGGCCTTGGGAGCAAGGGTTCTGGACCTTTTATTAGCTCCCTGTCCTCCCTCTTTCTGTGACTGATATAACTGTACTGGGCCATACCACATAATCTGATGACCCTGGCTGGCTGAAGGCATACCTGGACACTCTGGAGGGCTCATTGGGCCTCAATTCTACTCCTGACCCACCTTCACCTATTGCAGAGGGAGGTGATGGCTATGTACGAGGTGATGGCTATGTACGGGCCAATGGCCTGAAACCCGCTTCTCCTCATGACAAGGCTCGTCCCACTTTCCATCGTTGCTCAGGCACGGAGGACCTGTTCCGGGTGAACGATGTTCTCAACCAGGACAGGGGCTGGGATGAATGCAGATGACCCTGAAATTTAGACCTATAACCTCTTAGGAGGTGGACAACTAGTGCTGTTTCGGCCTCTGAAATGACATACCCTGGACATTTCTTGCTTCGCTTGCTGGAAAAGCTCACTGTGGCGCTACTCACAATTGTATATCCTTTACTGTAGTTAACATTGCCTTCCCCCTGTATGGGATAATGTTTTGTTATTGTCCAATGCTTGCACTGTTGTTATTTGTCATGTATTTTAGGACTTTTGGGGAGGGACCTCCTGCCATAGTGGAGCGTGGTGATTGGTACTTCCGTGCTTCGGGCCCTGTTTCAATAGCACGTGTAGACTCGGTGCAAGTAGAGAAGTGCGCCTACTGCCTGGCCACCTTCCTCTGCTCTCCTTATCTTATGTGTACCCAGGTGACCTCCTGCACTCTTCCACTTTGTGGCATTTGGCAGGCTGATGAGTTTCCTCAGCGCCAAGAGTCAGGCTTAGTTTCACAAATCACAGTTAGTTAGTTGTTGTTGCCTTCTGGGCACATTGAGAGAGGATTCATATACTTCATATCCTCACTCACTCTCTATACTACAATCTATCCCTAGTTAACAGGTTTTTATCATGCTATCTTGGGTTAGGAATTCCTCTGACTACCCACTTCAGGGCACAGACATCTACACTCACTCTCATTATATAAATGTGGGCACCCTCCTTTATACACAGTGATGTCTCACCCGCCGACACTGGAGCAGCTTCTCTGTGTCTTGTCCATGAATGTTAATGTCCTGTCCAGTTTTGTTAAACGTAATAAGATTCTAAATTACTTCCACCACCATAAAATGGATGTGGCATTTGACAAGGCATGTGGTGAGGTGGACAAGTTATGCAGGGACCTGGTTAGATGGGTGGTGGGGAGCAGTCGCACCATAGCTTTAGATCTTGGGTCCCCTGATTGCCAGACCTCTTTCCAACCACATAGAAAATGTGGAGTTGCCATCTTGACACATAAATTTCTCCTGCATACGCTTTTGAAAGCCTGGACAGACCCTGAGGGCAGATACGTCTTTGTGAAATTGAAACTGGGAACCCATGTTATTATCTTGGGCTCGGTATATGCACCCATGGAGAGTAAGACCACCTACTTTATCCACATGAACAGACTCCTTACAGAATTTGGCAAGGTGAGACTGATAGTGGGGGAGACGAACGTGACACCTGACACCATCCTTGATCGGACTGGCCCTCCTGACCAATGCAATGGCCCAGATAGGGCTCAGCTTATAGACTTGTTGTCTGACCATGGCTTGTAGATGTGTGGCACCTTACCCACCCATCTGATAAGGACTACACATACACTTCAATGATCCACAACACTTCCTCTAGATCTGATAATTTCCTATAGAACCTCTCTCTTCTCTCCTTCCCATTTCACTCTAACATCCTGCCAGGGGGCCTCTCGGACCACTGCCCAATGCTGATAGAGGTGACTTTAAGGACTAGGCTGCTGGCGACCGGTTTGTGACGAATACAGGCCTCCAAATATAGCCTCCCGGTGGATAAAGCAAAACTGAATGCCCATGTTAGAGTCTACTGAATCAAGAATGAACACTTGGTTGCCTCTCCAAAGGTGCTTTGGGCCGCCGGGAAGGGAACCCCGAGGGGCCTCTTGTTGTAGGACGATGGACTAATAGCACAGGTTAGCTGCGGAAGGGGGTTGGCCACAGGGCCCTATGTTTTTTTAAAGGGAAGGGGAGCCACGTGGACCCCCTCCCCGTGACTCATTTGGCCCTGGAGTTCCCATTCCCCAGGGCCTTGTGTATTTTCAAGGGGCTTAGGGGCCATGTGGCCTTCCTACCCGAGCCTTATTAGGCCCTGGGGACCCCATCCCCCAGGGCCCTTTTTTTAAGGGAGGAGTCACAGCCCCCTCCCAGTATAGGTCCCAGGAAGCCCACCCACTGAGCCAAAACGTACAAAAAAGTGAGGGCTGCACAAACAAATCTTCCTGACTCTCTTTAGGCCCTGGGGACCCATGCCCCTGGGCTAATTTTAATTAAAGGGGCAGGGGGCCACGTTGAGCATTTTTTGATGTAGGCCTTTTTAAAGAAGTCTATGGAAAATGCATGGGGATTTCCTGTTTTTAAACCCCTCTTTTATCTTGACCCGCTTAATGGATCACCCCGAGACTTTCTATGTGCAAACTAGTCAAACCGTAGCACCTGTTTGGAAAGTCTTGTGGAGATTCGTCAAATGGTGCCAAAGTTATCAGCAACACAATAAACACTTTCCCATGGAAAATAACTGAATCCCCTTATCCTGTAATAGGGGAGCAACATTTTCCTTAACTTGCAGCCAGTGAGATCACATGGAGCCACGGGACCAGCATCTCTCCTGCAGAACTGAAGTGACTGACGGAAGAAAGGCTTTCTTGGCCAATCAGATTACTCTGTGTTTTAAATGTATGGTACTCCAAGAGTCCAGTGGGACTCCTGTGAGATCTTTCTAGATATATGTAGATTTTTTTAATCCTTCATTACGTAAATGCAAATTTCTGAAAACGGGTGAGCGGATTAACACCAAATCATGAAAAACATGCTTTCTGAGTGAAGTTCTAACTTTCTGTAAAATTAGTTTAACCGGCAGAAAAATTCTGTTCTGCCATTTTTTTGCATCACTTCATTCAAAAAATTCTATGGAAATTAACATGGGGAAATTATGTTTTGAGACCACCACTCCCATTTTCTCCGGCCTCCATTGAAACTTTCCACGAAGTTGCTTAAGTTGGGGGAACTTTTTGGGAATGTTTTGTGAAGATTCAGCAAATGGTGCAAAATGTATTAACAAAACAAAAAACGATCTTCCTATGGAAAGTGTGACCTAACTATAAATACACAATAGTGAACGCCACAGTGTAATATATATATATATATATATATATATATATATATATATATATATATTCACTGAAAAAACCATAGGTTTCAGGGACGTTATAGTTAGAAATTAGCATTTAAAAAACCTTAGAAATTCACTGAAAAAACCACAGGTTTCAGGGACATTATAGTTAGTTGGACATTTCACTCGTACAAAACCAGAGAAATTCGACTGTTATAGTTAGTAGAGATAACTATAACTTTCGCACCCGCAATGCACTGCTGATGATGTCACATATTACATCATTCATGACATGGTCAGTGACATCACTGATGACATCACTGATGACATCTCAAATTATTGTTTTTATTTAATAATTTTATAAGGAGGGGGGCTGCATGGCCCCCCTCCTGAGGCCTCTATTGGCCCCGGGGACCCCATCCCCCGGGGCTGTGCCTCTATTTAAAAAAAAAATATATATTTTAATGACGGAGGGGGGCCGCGTGGCCCCCCTCCCAGGCCACTTCTGGCCCCGGGGACCCCATCCCCTGGGGCTGGCCTTTTCTGTTGGGGACTGTGGGGGGAGCCCCAATGCCCCCACGGTCCCGCCGGCTTCCCGCCTCCTGCGGGAGCTGGCATTGCTTTTGAGCAAGGGGAGCTGCTGACATGCAGCTCCCCTTGCTCAAAAGCAATTCTGCTTTGCTTTGTTGAAGCGAGAGCAGGTTTTCCTGCTCTCGCTTCAATGAAGCAAAGCAGAGTTTGCTATGACAGGGCAGGAGCCGTGCTCCCGCCCTGCCATAGCAAACAGCAATGTCCCAGGGGTGGGCACCCCGGCACATTGCAGGAGCCGGCCCTGGTTGTGGCGGTCCCCAGGGCCATCAAGGGCTCCAGGAGGGGGGCCGTGCGGCCCCCCTCCCAACTATTTAAAGCCCCGGGGAGGTGGTGGTCCCCGGGGCGTGTGGGGGCTCTTTCCCCCCACACAACATTTTTAAAAGGCCAACAGAGCCCCGGGGAGGTGGTGGTCCCCGGGGCAGCGTGGGGGGGATTGGGACCTCCGCATACAATTAAATAAGCCCCAGGGAGGTGGCGGGCCCCCGCAAATTAATTGACGATTGCCCCCGGGACCTGGCCCACCCAGGGGCTTTTTGAAAACGAAGCGCGGGATGCCGCGCTTCATTTTTTTTTATTTTCTCGGCAGGATTCGCGACCCCAACACGAATTCTGTCTTTTATTTTTTTTTTTTAAATAATCTTTTTTTGGCCTTGGGGACCCCTGAGCAGGCCTAGGGGGTCAGGGTGTTTCTACCCTGCCCCCTTTTCTTGTTTTTCACCTTTTTTTTTACTCTTTTCTTGTGACTCGGTTACCGAGTCACAAGATGGCTGCCAACACTTCCTGGTTTGGAGTGTTATCAGCCAATCAGAGTGAAGCTCGTGCCCGGGAGGGTTCGCGAACCCTCCTCGGTGCTCAGATATCGATTTTTTTTCTTTTTTTAATTTCTCAGGAACTACTGAACGGATTTACACCATTTAAAAAAAGGTCGCTTTCTGATACAAGGGCTACCTTTTTGCCAAATTTGGTGTAATTCCGTTCAGCAGTTTTGGGACCCCCTTTTTTTCTCGGCCCCCGCTTGACGAATCACCCCGAAACTTTCAAGACAGGAGCTGACCTGAGCGGGCCATTCGTTTTGAAACTTTCGCGAAGATTCGTCAAACGGCACCAAAGATATTGGCAAAAGAAAAAACGCTATTTGAATAGAAACGAGGTCCTAACTATGACTACCTACTGGCGAGCGCCAGTAGCTAATATATATATATATATATATATATATATATATATCGGAAATGATCATTTTTTTTATTGTATTCCCCCAGATTTTTGCCCTATTTGCTGAAGCCATTGTTTTGGCCATAGGACTCTGCACACTTTACCCCTGCTAACCAGAGGTGCTTGTGCTCTCTCTTTCAAACATATTAAATGTGGTATACATCTGATTGGCACAATTAATTTACTTCTCAGTTCCTAGTATAAGCCTCTACTTGTACCCAGACCCGTGAATTAAATACTATCAGCTCACTGAAGCACTCATTGTGCCACCCACTAAGCAGCACTGTAAAAAGCTGTCTCTAGGCCTGCCATTGCAGCCTGGATGTACAGTTTAAAATTGCAATTTTCGACCTGCCAAAACAATCATTTTCACATGCCTAAACCGCCTAAACATTCCTCTTTAATACATGTAAGTCACCCCGAAGGTAGGCCTTAAATGTCCAAAGGGCAGGGTGCATGGTATTTAAAAGTAGGACATGTATATTTAAAACCTTACATGTACTGGCAGTGGAAAACCTCTGAAGTCGGGTTTTATTGTGACAAGTTTGGCTCTCTCACAGGCTAACATTGGTTACATTATTACACTCGATAATTGCTAAAGTCAGTTTGGGAACACCTAGATAGATAATTCAAGGAGTCATTTTAATAGTAATTTAAAATCCAATTTAATGGTAGAGACAGATTTTACTATTTTTGAAAAGACACTTTTAGAAAGTTGACTTGTTCATGCATAAAACCAATAGTCCTTTCTGCCAGTGTCCAACTGTCACCTGAATACTGATGGCTCCCCTGTGGTGAGATGTGCATTGGTCCAAGACAATGGACATAGGGCCCTGGGAGTGGGGACAAGTTGCCCAGCTCCTTTCTTATCTTCTAAGGATGCTTTCCCTATGCCTGCCTCCCTTTTTGCCTTTCCGGTCAGGTTGGCTTCAAACCCAGTGGGAGTGGGAGTGGAGGGCTGCCCAGCACTGGTTTTATAGGGTGGACAAAGGATTAGCCCCCAGCCACAGGCTAGAACTGGGCATAAAAATTGCATCCCAGAACTCTCCTCACAAGACTCCTGGATCTGAGAAGAATCAGAAGAAGGTCTTTCATGATGTCTGAGGAACCTGAAGGTAGATTGAACCCCCTTGCCCTGACTCCAGGGCTCCATAGTGCTTTGGAAGAATAGTTGCCTGACCTCCTGTTTGAGGTACAGGGCCACAACAGGTTTCCAGAGGCCTTTTCTGCTTTCCATCTGACCAGTCCCAACTGGACCTGACCTGGCCCTACCTACCTGACCCTGTTCATGTAGGTGGGGCATAAGTTGTGTAGTGCCTTGAATGCTTGTGTGTGGATTTTGAAATTAGTGCCTTTGTGTATCGGAAGCCAGTGGATATCAGACCCACCAAGAACGCTGCTAGTTTGGGTTATGTTCATGCTAACAGGGGACACATCAGTGTGCAGAGTACTACATTGTATCTCTGGCTCCTTATTTGCCCATGTCTGGTTCTATTCTGTTGGAGCAAATAAGTGCATGGTTACAGAGGTGGTGGCATTCAGTAACTCCTGATGGATGAGATATTGACTATGTTTATCACTGGTACGTGGTGTCGAGTTTTAATGAAGTCACTAATCTGACCTCTTTGTGTGAGCATCTCATTATTAGGAAAAGTGCTGCTGCAGAAAGGCCAGCATGGATTCATGAAGAAACTACATGTCTCATGATGCTGATGGTTTACGGTGGCCGTGTCAATGCGGCAGCCATTTTTGGGAGGAGCCAGAGTAAAAGGAACAGCCCCGCTAGCATTTCTCCACTCATTATGAGGATCAGATGGAAAGATTTCCAGCATCGCAAGGGTGCACATGCACTACAGTATTTAACAGCCTGATTGGAGACTTGCATGCAAGCGTACTTGGGGCCACTGCCCCTGTGTTCAGGCTAAAGATGCTCTAAAGAAAGTTAGAGAAATACAAACACTAACAGATCTCAAAGACTTGATTATTCGTTTAAGAGTTTAACGGGTTTAACAGACATAAAGTGCAGAACGAAGGATAATAACAGAAACCTCTGCTCTGCCGACCTTGCCCTCGCCAAAACCCCATGCATCCGCAGAACTAGAGCGGGTGGAAGAGCCTTTTCCCACATTGCAGCAAAGGCCTGGAACAACCTCCCGATCAACGTCAGACGCTCCCCTGCCCTGCACACCTTCAGGAAGAGCCTCAAGACCTGGCTCTTCGGCTGACTCGGATCTGCACCCCCACCCCACCCCCAGGGCCTTGAGACTCTCACAGGTGAGTAGCGCGCTTCAATATCCCCTGATTGATTGAATGATTGATTGAATCCTTGTGCATAACTGAGAATTTGATTTGCCGCTTTCAAAAAATTCCTTAATGTGGTGGGTATTGTTTAGAATAGTGGCAATATACAAGATTAAGACAAAACAATACTCAGGTGAACCTTGCTGCGATTTATGTTCCCTTGTTGTTGTGTCCCTTAGAGACGTTTCGCATAAGGAAACCTTAGCAGCTGAGAGAGAAAAATAAAACAAAAAATACATTAAGAGTTTACAATGTTCCTTTTCAGGTAAACTGGGGAAGCAACAGTAAGGTTTTCATTGTAGTAACATTAGGGAAAAACATCACACTAACCCTTTTGTCTTTCCTTACGTCTCCCTCCCAGTTGTTCCCAACCCCCCACCTTTTCCTCGCTTGCCCACACCAATATTCTGTGCTATATTAGCATACAGATTTGGGGCTGTCGAGAGGTGGACTACTTTGAGCTTCAAACTGATCCTGAGGATTCGTTTGGCTGACAATGAAGCTCCCTATGGTGTGGTGTGATGTGTGTTCTTTGTGGGAGGTTGAGGATGAGTCTGACTGCCGAGTTCTGGATGGCTTTGGTGAGTTGCTTGGTGATCCCAGTGTAGAGGGTGCTCCTGTAGTCCAACTTGTTGGTGACTAGGGCATGAATGATTGCTGTTGCTTGGGAGCCATTTCAAGATCTTCCACAGCATCTTCAGAGTGTGGAAGCAGGAAGCAGTAACAGCGTTGATTTGTTTGGTCATGTCCAGTTTGATGTTGATGATGATTCTGAGGTTCCTGGCGTGGGTGGTGAGTGTGGGTCCTGGTTCTTGTCGAAGATAACTACTTATGTCTGGTCTGTGTTGAGCGTGAGAAAGTTGGCTTTCATCTAATTAGCAACTTCGGTCATGCAGGTGGTGAACTTGTTTCTTGCACTGGGGTCTTGTCTGAAAGGGAGAGTGTGAGTTGTGTGTCTTCGGTGGAGGTGAGGATGTTAATGTTGTGTGTGCAGATTATGTTGGCCAGAGGGAACCTGTATGCTTTGAATAGGGTGGGACTGAGCAGTAAACCATGAGGCACTCTGTGGGCTTAAGAGGAGTAAAGTACCAGGCGTGTGTTCTGTCTATTAAGAAGAAGCAGATCCAGTGGCAATCAGATCCTTGGATGCCAATCTCATGCAAGCAGCTAATGAGGATGGGGTGTGAGATGCTGTAGAGAGGTCCAGGAGAATGAGGGCTGCTATGTCTCCTCTGTCAAGGATCATGCAGATGTCATCTGCAGCGGCGATGAGTGCTATTTCTGTACTGTGGTTGGACCTGAATCCAGACTGCGTGACGTTGAGGAGCTGGTGGTTGCTGAGGTGGTTGGTGAGTCATTGGCTAATTAGTTTTTGTGAGACCATGGAAGAGTGTGGTAGGAGAGAGATTGGTCTCTAGTTGGAGAGCATGGCTAAGTCAGCCGATTGTTTCTTGAGCAGGAGTGTGAAGGTGGAATGTTTCAATGTGGCTGAAGGTAAAGGAGGCATTGAGGGTGAGTGCTAGTGCTGTGTTGATTGGTAGGAGTCCTTTGTTGAAGGCATGATGGTGTTAGAATAGAAATTGTTTATGCTTACGGGGTGCTATATGTAAGTTAGCATTCGCTGCGCCATTTTCTATTTGGGTGCCATTTTAGGCTGTTCGAAACTGATCTAGTTTAATTCCTAAAAATGCTCCCCTGTGAGTTTCGTTTCTTCTCTTCTGTTCTGTTTTAGTAATAGGCATACCGTTCATGTTAGCACATAGCTTTCTCACTAGATAGAGGCCCTCTCCCCCTTGTCTGGTGGCGGGCTCCGGATGGAACGACCTTGGACTATGTTACTTTGTGTAAGATATGAGCGCTGAAACCGTTTTTTCTGTATTCCGCTGTTTAACTGCACCTGCCTGGAAAATTCCACTGTGGGCGTGTTTTCGCCCGGTTACGAAATGTACATAATGAATCTTTATGCTTGTCGATTTCAGTTCCCTCTGCAGCACTCCTAGTGACTGGGCAGATTGGGCTCCGCTCTGAGTGTATATGAATAAACAGTTATTGGTTTGTATTCTCTGCTATCTGACCGACTCTTCATTTAGTACGGAAGGCTGAGAGGTGGTCATTAGTGACCCGGGTGACCCTAAATGGGTTACTTCCTTGAGTTGGTGCCCGAACAGGGACTCCTTCGGGCGATTGATCCATCCCCTTTCCACCGGTGAGGGGGAGGATGAGGACATCGTCGGGTCAGACCAACGGCTCAGGGATCCCGGCAAGAAGAGTGTCTGTTGCTCGCAGCTGCTCCTTCTGTCCCACCGGACGGTGCCTCGCCCAGTGGTCATCCCGACTGGAGTCCTGAACGGCGAAACCCTTGGATCTGACCGTTTGGTCTGAAGAATCGGCAGTGGAGAACTGGTTCGTTGTACCACTGTTATCTGGTGAGTTTGTTTTGGTTCTTTGTATATATGGTACCGTTTGGGTTAAAGTTTGGTACGGTCTAAGGACTGTCTTGATAACAAAAGTATTTGCAAATACTTTGCCAGGTAAAAACGAACGATTTGTTCCTCTTTCCAAATGCCTGGCCTAAGCAAACTTTGGAATTTGTGTTGTCGTTGTTGATCTGCAGATGCTCGATTGGAAGAAGCTTAGCCTGCGCCTCCTGAAGGCAGCCCTAATTTTGATATGTATGTGAAACATGGTCTTGGCCCTATTATGTTTAGTACATTATGGCAAAAATATACAAGGGACAATTCCCGAGTTGCAGTGGCCTTTGACAGGCACCTTTGAGGAACAAAAGATTGGGTTCTTGCAGGAACAGTTATTTAAGAGACGAAGTAGACAGTCCATGTTTGACTCCCTTCGGACTTGGCAGAAGGAGGCCAGACAGAGGCGGTTAAAGATGTAGAGGGACGCCCGGAAAGGGAAAATGCAAACATTAACGCAGAAAGCTGTAGCATATGATAGAGAAAAACAGGAGTCAGGAATTGAATGTGAAGATAGGAGATTTCAGTTGCATGTTGACAAGTCCTATCTGGCCAAAGAGGAAAATAATACTTTTGTAGAGGAGCTGTTAGATACTCAACCTCCGCCTCCTTACGCCCTGCAGAGGATATAACCCACTGTTCTTTTACAGTCACAGCAGCCTGTTTCATCTGCTTCATTTGTCCCCGTATTTACGGCTGTTATTTCGACAGCTTTGGCTACGGCGCCCCCCGCTCCTTCTTTGTCCTTGCCATCTTTGATGACTGTGACCTTTAGTACATCTACTGTTTCAACTCCTGTGTCCTCCGTTCTTTCTTCTCTGGTGCAACTGTTAACCATGATTGTACCTGCTACCTCTGTTGCTTCTCCTCCTATGGTTATTTATCCTTGAATACTTTTGAATGCTGAGACGCCACTACAAGGTTTTGAGGACAGGGATCGGGCGAAATTCAGGGAACGAATGGGCCTGTTGGTGCGCTCTCGAGTAGGAGAAGATGAGAAGGATGTGGTAGCAAGACAGGCTATGAAGTGGGCTAGTAATCCGGTTTATGGTACCGAGGCCATTAGGCACGCTGTGCGTGAGTTTGAGCCTTTTCTAAAGCAGCATGTTCTTCAGCATATGTCTGCTAGACTGATTAACCTTTGCGCACACACATTAAAATTGAGGCTCCACAAGTGTTATTTGATATCAAGGACCGTGTTTATGTAGCTGATTTAGCCCCAGGACAGGTGCTTGCAAATATTGCCACTATAGTTTCTTACAGAGTTCGGTTGTATGAAAAGAGTCCCACTAAAATTACTCAGTTCCCTATGCGTGAGGTTCATCCAGTGTATCATCCAGAGATACCTTAGTTAACGGACCAGCTCGGTAATGTCACTAGACCAGCCGTAGCTGCCTGTTTTCAGGAGCAATGGGTTTATACTCCATGGAAAAGAAGTGAGGTTTTAGCCTTTCAGGCTACAGTGCCCGACCCTAGGAAAAATCCCACAGCCTATTATAAGGAATTAACAGAGGCTGCTTCTTCGACTGTAATGACTCTTGCTGATATTGAAATGGTTTTTGGTCTTCTTTTTCCGGTCGATATTTGGAGACAGGTGCATACTCAAGATCATGTCGCGGAATTGAGCGGTACATGGGATGTGATTAAAGGATGGGATCAGTAAAGAAGCCGGGAGATAAACCCCATGCTGAGATACTTGCTTTGCCTGGTCGTATTATTACGTATATGCACACTCTTATTCCACCTAAGAAGGTAAGTTGGGACAGATTGACGGCTTGTCGACAGAAGAAGGTTGAGAGTGTGTCTGATTTCTTTACTCAGTTTTAAGACTTTCTTGGATTATAGTGGACAGGATGTCCACTAAAGGAGGAGTTTGTTTGTTTGTTGATCGGTTTGTTACTAACCTCTTTCCTGAAATAATGATTAGTTTGCAGGTGTCTGAGATTTCTTGGTCTATGTCTTCTCCCTCTGTTATTTTGAATATGGCCCAATATTATGAACACTGCGATCAGGTGGAGAGAGATAAGACTGATAAAAAGCATAAGGATTTAAAGACGAATGTGTTGCTGCAGCAAGCATTTAGGGGAAATAGTAGGGGAGGAGGTGGTCCTTCTAGACAACTTCCGCATACTAGGCAGCCCTAGGCGACACCTTTAGGTCCGAATCAGTGTGCGTATTGTAAGGAGGAAGGTCATTGGCGCAGCCAGTGTCCGGTGCTGTTACAGAAGGTTGAGTCCCCTAGAGGATGAGATTCTGGTGGTAGGGGCCGTGTGAGCCGATAGAAATCAGAATGGTGTGACTTCTGTGGGCCGTTCTGACAATAATTATTTCGATGACCCACGAGATGGACAGTATTATCATGATGATTATGACATGGATGAGGTGACGGGTATGTCTTACAGTTAGGACAGCCAGGGGCAGAGCGAGGGACCAGTTCCGATACTTGTAGATCAGCGTGGTCCTTATGTCACAGCGGATTTGCAAGGCTCGACCAAGGAATTTTTGGTGGATACAGGTGCGACAAAGAGTTCTATTTCTCGGCATATGGTCCCCGGGGCGGCTCTGTCTGGCCACAATAATGTTTCGGTAGGTTTTTCAGGTGTACCGGTTGTAAGCCCCATTTCAGGACCCCTTGCGTTGACTGTTGGTCCTTTCACTGTGCAATCTCCGTTCTTGTTATCATCTAACTGTGGGGAAAATTTGATGGGTTTGGATCTGTTGAAGAAATTGCATGCTACTATCTATTGCTCCCGTGCAGGTGTTTATATTACTATGGGCCCGGATGTGAGTACTAGGCAGTGTTTGTCTCAGGACGCGCCCTTAGCAGCTGAATTTGTTCAGGTACCACCCACTCTATGGGCCACAGGTGATACGGATGTGGGTTTGTTGCATATACCACCAGTTTCTATACAAGTTAAAGATAATGCTGTTCTACCCCATATTCCTCAGTATAAGATACCACAGGCAGGTGAACGGGCTCTTCTTTAGATTATTCAAGATTTGATATGCAAGGGAGTAGTTGAGGAAACGTCTGCCAACATTTGTAATAGTCCTATTATTCCGGTTCTTAAGAGGACGCCTTCGGGTTCTCCTGATGTTCTTGGTGATGTTTATCGTTTTGTGATTGATTTGCGAGAGGTTAATAAAATTGTAGTTCCGTGGTTCCTGATATCACTATGCTCCTAATGATGATTCCATCCACTGCTCAATTCTTTTCTATTATAGATCTGAAAAATGCATTTTTTAGTATTCCTATCCAACCAGACAGTAGGTATTTCTTTGGGTTTACTCTGGCCGGCAGAAGTTTTAGATTCGGTCGCGCTCCTCAGGGCTATACGGAGAGTCCTAGTATTTATAGTCAAGCATTGAAAAGTCAGTTGGATTCACTTACCCTTCTTCCAGGTAATGTATTGGTGCAATATGTTTCATTAACGACATTATTTTTATCTGGGAAGGATGTCAAGAAGAACTTGAGGATTTTATTAGTTGGCTTAATTTGGGAGACCCTAATTTGAAATTCACTTCAGAATTCAGCAAAGATAAGGTTAACTTTTTAGATATTTGCATTAAGGAAAGTGTTGGTCATTTGGAGGTTGAACTTTACAGTAAGCCTACTGATAAAAACACCTTGTTACATTATGGGAGTTTTCATCCCAAAGCACAAAGGGACAATATTCCCTTTGGACAATTCTTACGATTACGTAGGAATTGTTCCTCCATACGTGATTTTAACAAGCACTCAGAAACTCTCAAACAAAAATTGAAGGATCGAGGTTACCCCAGGAGATTAATCTACCAATCATACAAAAGAGCGAAATATTATGATCGCGAGTATATGTTGGATCAAAACAGGGTTAGAGATGAGAATCAGAATAATGAGAAAATTGTATTTGTGAGCCAGTTCTGTGAAAGTAGCAATCAGATTAAGAATATTTTAAATAAGAATTGGAAAATTCTCAATGATGGGCAAAATGTGAAACTGGAGAAGCCACTCTTTGCCTATAGGAAGAATAGAAATATCAGAAACAGTTTGGTTAAGACCTATAGGGATTGTAGCAAAGAGTTGCAGGGCACATTACAGGGCACAAAGGCGATTGGCAACCACAAATGTGGCACATGCTCTATTTGTGAACATTCTGTTGTTGCAAGAAATATCACATTTAATGGTCATGAGATTAAGTGCAGCAGTCTTAATAACTGCCGGAGCAAGAACCTAGTGTATTTGCTGATCTGCCCGTGCGGTTTAGGGTACGTAGGTGAGACTAGTAGAGAACTTAGGCTCAGGGTTCAAGAACATAAATCGGCACTGAGAATAGGTAAAGAAAATGCACCCCTGACGGAGCATTTCTCGAGCTTAGGATATGGCTGCAATGATTTGTGGTGGTTTATACTCGAGAAAATATCCGGGAACATGAGGGGTGGAGACCTGAACAAAAAAATAAAAATTAGAGAACAATGGTTCATTTGTAAACTCAGTACTGTACAGAATGGTCTAAATTCCTGTGAAGATTGGATGTCAATAGTCACGTAAGAATTCTTATAAAACTGAACTGTAAGCTCTAATAGAACAGAAGGGCCTAGAAGAATATATAGGATAAATCAGTAGGAGATATATAGGTATATATATTTTTCCATGTATGATTGATACTATAAGAGCTAATTCAGTCATACTGCACTTCTATTAACAAGAGGATTGATAACAGACTAAGCATAGAGAGGTCTATATATTATTTTGAGTGGTTAGGTTATTTTCCCCAATAGTGATATCTTTTGACATATGGAGGATGAAAATCTGTGATATTGAGTAACAATGATGAAATTATAGAAAATAACGGGGTAAAAAAGAAACCAATGTAAGAATATGGGCATGGTACTTCATTCATATGCTAAATAAATGTTATGTGATTACCCCCAATAGCGATATATTTTAAATATATGAAGGATGGAAATCCTTTATATAAGGCCAACAATGACGTAGATATAGGAAATAACGGGGGAAGAAACCAATGTAGAAATAAGGGCATTGTACCCCATTCATATGTTAAATAAAGTTTTTGCTGACAAAAGCAACTGAATTAGAGATCGAAAGGAACGACGTGGAATCGCCTCTAACTCGGAAACATCGGGCATATAATATTTTTTTTTTTTACGCATGGATGATGCAGGCACGTTATGTACGTTAATTATATCACGCCGGAAGGAGGGTTTAAATAGCAGGTGACCGACATAGCTTTTAAAGACTCTAACACGGCACCAGGACGGACGTATTGAAATGCCGCCGGTTTTCATTTTGAACTAAGAAGGTGAGCACTTAACGAAAGGCTATGCCTTTTCCCTTAAGAGCGGGGGTTTAATGAGGAGGGATACATGGGAGTGTTTCACAGCACCATAGGAGGCGGTCAAAACTATAGGACAAAAATAGACTTAAAACCGAAGTATAGAGATGCCCTGCCACTACCGTATTCGTGTAATTGGGGCAGTAGTGGAAATTAGGTTTCATAAAGAGTAGCATTTCCTTAGAGTAGCGGAAATTATATTTTGAAAAGAGTAATATTCTTCCCCCATTTTTTACTTTTATTTTAAACAATAAGAACTATCAGCGTTAACAGACCACACTCAAGCCAAGAGTGTTTTGAAACTATCGCTAGATATATTGTAGCACTCTCCTTTTGATTAGACATAAAACGAACATATTATTAACTAAGGCTTCATTTTTCGTTTTAGAGCTTGATATATTTAAAAAGCTCCACTTGAAAAGGAAGTGTAAGGAGTTCCTTCCGAGGAACAGTTTGAAGAAAACGTTCTTTTTTAATATATTTCTCACAACAACAAGAGGAAGTTGACCTAATGGATCCTTGAACAGTGGTTTTAATATAAGGTAGGCATTATGATTAAGGAAACAAAATAATTGGGAAATAAGCAATACATTTATGATGGTATAAGTTTAACTAAAAGTACAAATTTTATCTATGAAGCTAAAATTAGGGCTGAGGCGGTTGCTGTGATCCCTAAACCGAAGCTGGTCAGCCGCTGTGTATTAGATGCCCTATTTTGGTACAGACTCTATGAGGTAAACATCTCGTATAAATGTTATTAACGTGAGAAGGTGTGGTGAAATAGAACTCCATACTAAACAGATCAGATAACACATTGTAAGTTTTATGTGTGTCTTTAGATAAGAAATCGATCAACTGGGACCACTCTACTAGAAGTACCTTTGAGACTATACTGTCTGCATGATTCTGGGGCAGACTTGTTTATTATCGCCTCAAGTAAGTTACAATATACCATCCGATATAGCTCCTTAAGGGAGGGGTGGAGACATGAATGAATAATAGAATACATGCAGGGCTGAGACACGTGCTACCCTATAACCTTAAGAGTGGAGAGTGGAAGAGAAAGTGTGATTGATGGCCTACTATGGTTAAGACAGAAAGAGGGTGTTTGTGGGTTTGCTGTACTGGCATAAAATGTTCCATCCTTTTCCGATATAGGTAGTTTTTTAGATTATTGAATGTATTATAAAGATGGTTTTAAATTAGATTAAAACATAAATTTGTTTGTATTTTAAATACATTTGTTTATGTTCATAGACTTTAAAAGAACGGGAGTAAAAAGATCAGTGTCTTGAAAAAGAAGGAGTTATGTGAATATACCTTCGAAACGCGTCGACGCCTATATTGTAGCCACAAATCCATCTGTATGAAAATTACCTTAGATGTGTATGACTCGAAAGGCATCAGGGTTTATGTGTACAAATCTTATTTATGATTGTGGCAATTGATGACAAAGGTTATTGTTTGTTTTTAAACTCTCGTGTAAAAAAATGTTTTTGGATTGATTTTTAATTGTGATTAATTGATTTTATATTGAATGTATTACAATTGCTTCATTGTGATTCTTTTGATAGAATTGTTTTTTACTGTGTAATGTTTCGCAAAATATTTTGTTTTAATAAATTTTAACCATCATTCTACTAACTATAGGTTTTTTGTGCCAATACGTAGCAGATTCAAAGTTTTGGGGGAACTGGTATGATTGGGTTTTGAATATATGTACTCTGATTATGTGTGTGAGTGAAGGTGTGGATATTAAATAATCCCAGAGGACGTCTTTTTGCAATATGTTGATGACCTGTTGATTGCTTCTGATACGGATCAAGGTTGTAAGAACAGTACGGTGAAATTGTTATTGCATTTGGCACATCATGGTCATAAGGTCTCTCTTTCCAAATTTCAGTATTGTCGACAGGAGGTTACCTACTTAGGTCACCTACTGTCAAAGGAGGCTAGGAGATTAACCCCTGAGCGTATCAGTACTATTATTTAAAATGCCCATTCCACAAACTCAGAAAGACGTACATGCTTTTATAGGTATTACTTCCTACTGTCGACAGTGGATACCAAATGACTCGCTACTAATCAAACCCTTGCTTGTATTAACAACAAAAGCAGTGCATGAGCCTTTGCCTTGGACGCCCGAATGCCAGCAGTCGTTTGAGCAATTAAAAACTGCGCTTTGTTCGGCTCCGGTACTTCTCGCACCGAATTATAACAAACCGTTTGTGCTCTATGTCAACGAGATGACTGGCTGCGCACTCTGTCTTAACACAAAAATTGGGGGATAAACAGAGGCCTTGTGCTTATTTTTCTGCTGTGCTTGACCCTGTTGCTAGGGCGCTCCCGAGTTGTCTGCGAGCGGTCGCGGCTGTGGCCACTTCAATCAGGCAATCGGCTGGACTCGTACTTGATACTGACCTCACAGTTATGGTACCCCATGCTGTGGATACACTTTTGAATAAGACAAAGACACAGCACCTCACCAGTGCACGTCTTACTGGCTATGAATTGACATTGTTTGCTAAGCATATTACAATCAAAAGATGTGCCACTCTGAATCCAGCCACGTTAATACCTCTCCCTGTATTTTTCGAATGGAAGAAGAGACGAAAGGACGGGTAGACCTGACTGATGTTCCCTTACCTGACCCTCAGGGGAACTATATGTTGATGGCTTTTGTTTTAAATTACCAGATGGCACCACCACCACATCTTATGCTATTACTACATTGCGGACGGTAGAAGAGACATCATGAGTTCCCTATCAGTCAGCTCAAGCTGCTGAGCTTACGGCCCTTATTCGAGCTTGCAAATTGAGTGAAGGGTTGGTTGTCAATTTTTATACTGACAGCCAGTACGCATTTGGGGTTGCACATAATTTTGGCTGGCTTTGGGCAGAGAGAGGGTTTCTTACCTCCCATGGTACTAAGATCCAGCATGGCCACCTGATATTGCGGCTTTTGTCTGCTTTAACGCTCCCCAAGAAATTGGCAATAATTAAGTGCAGTTTCCATAGAAAGGTTACAGATGATGTTGCAGGGATTCTGCACATACACAGAACTATGCGCAGGAAAATGGGACCTTGGTGTATAGGGGCTAAGCCTTTCCACCACCTTAGTGCCCACTAACCCAGGACCGACTAGCTATAGTGTCTCACTCGCTCTCCTACACACTCATGAAGATGCAATTGATTAGACACCCCAGACCACAACACTCCCGGATCTCTCATGAATCACGGTAACAAGACACACCTTTTCGCTCATTCTCTCGTACTTGTCAACAATAAGAACTGACCGATACACGAATATAGTTTAAAATGTTTATTTCAACTATCATGCTCTAAAACGCAGTATACAAGCCACAACCAGCAGCGAAATTATAAAATCAATAAAGTTAGCATTGCAGCAAGGCCATATATCATAAAGGGAGATGTCATCATATAAAGACAGTGGATAAAGGACTATAATGCCTAACCACCCTCCCCTTGGTAAGAAGAAGTATTATTATATAATAGAAGTTCTCTGGGCTTTGTCAGCAGACCCCATACCTTAGTGCCTAGATGGTATATCCACATCAAAGGAACTTGATGGCTCTTCTCCCTAGAAAGATCCCTCTCCAAGTGTGTGTTTCCTAAACATGCATCCCCATAATATCAAAGCACGAGTTTCCAGCAGCAGCTGTGTTTAGCATGTTTTGTCTAGGTGCTAGGGACTGACCAGAACAGAATAACAAGGGGCATTGTTTATCGACCTTGCTGACCGTGTTCAGACTAAACTCCAGGAACAGGCAGAGAATGAACAAAGCAGACGGTTCTCATGTGAAAGGCGTAAACAGAGTCTTGTAAAAATAAAGCCATGTAGTAACGTGCGCAAAAGCAGCATCATGGTTGCCGGGCCCATGCTAACTTAGCGATGTCGACAATTTCTCTATCGGCCACGTGACACCCTCCCCTTGACCAGATCTTAGCAAATAGAAAAAACAGAGTGCAAAAGTAAGCAGAGTCACACACAAAATAAACATTGTAAATGAGCCAAATTGAAAAAGTAAAAAATCGAGTTTAAAATTTTAGCAAGGCGAGTCCGCAAAATTCAACAGATTACGTGAACCGAGGAATGCAATTTGTTCTAAAAGGTCATCCCTGTCGTTCATAGCAAAGAGCAATGCCATCCAGTTGAGCAGATCAAAGGAACACACGTGGTCCTCATAATCCGATGCTTCCAGGAGCATAACCGGGCAACTTGCGTGATACTTGATGAAACACCGTTGCAGGAGGCGCTGTGCAGCTGCACAGGTATTCTAGTCTGCCAACACTCCAAGTGCAGCCGCACACATCAAACAGCCGTCCCCAGAACAGGCCTGGTCATGGGCAAGTAACGGACCCATTAACAGATCATAATCCGGGTCAGTGCTGGACGCATTGAAGAGGCATAAATCCAAGGCCCAATAGAAAGGGCACCGTCGGCAATAGAACACAGGATGCACGCAAGTGAAGCAAGCGAAGCAAAAAGTAGGTCCATAACTCACACCAAGCGTCGCCAATGGCAAACATCCAAGCAGTTGTTGCATTCGGTCATGGTACAGTTGCAATAGGCCCGGTCTGTGCAGTACCACAAGATGGGCAGCCATTGCCTAACAGGAGCAGAAGTACCAGCAAGCCACAAGCCAGCAAGAGGATCAATGGGAATCCTCCAAATGTGCTGGAAAAAATAGAATGAATAAATGCTGGTATTATTCCAAAAATCGTCTGAAAAGAGGACACAAGGCCGGATCCCACAAGTTTTACACTCTTGTACCTGTCCACAATAAGAACTGACCAAAACACGAATATAGTTTAAAATGTTTATTTCAACTATTGTGCTCTAAAACGCAGTATATGAACCACAGCCAGCAGCAAAATACATAAAATCAACACTGTTGGCATTGCAGCAAGGCCATATATCATAAAGGGAGATGTCATCATATAAAGACAGTGGATAAAGGACTATAATGCCTCACCACCCTCCCCTTGATAAGAAGAAGTATTATTATATAATAGAAGATCTCTGGGCTTTGTCAGCAGACCCCATACCTTAGTGCCTAGATGGTATATCTACATCATAGGAACCGCATGGCTCTTCTCCCTGGAAAGCTCCCTCTCCAAGTGTGTGTTTCCTAAACATGCATCCCCATAATATCAAAGCACGAGTTTCCAGCAGCAGCCTTGTTTAGCATGTTTTGTCTAGGTGCTAGGGACTGACCAGAACAGAATAACAAGGGGCATTTTTTATCGACCTTGCTGACAGTGTTCAGACTAAACTCCAGGAACAGGCAGAGAACGAACAAAGCAGACGGTTCTCATGTGAAAGGCGTAAACATAGTCTTGCAAAAATAAAGCCATGTAGTAATGTGCGCAAACGCAGCATCATGGTTGCTGGGCCCATGCTAACTTAGCGATGTCGACAATGTCCCTATCTGGCACGTGACAATAATGTGGGTAGAGGAAATGCTCTTGCAGATCAGGTAGCTAAGGAAATGGCCCAAAGTAAAATGAAACGTATGTTCGTTGCAGGTCCAGCTAGGTGGGTTCCCGAAGTTGTCATGTTTGAAAATACCCTTGAGAGTGTAAAAGAGATGCAGAGCGAATCCACAATAGAGAAATTGGCGAAATGGCAGGAGAGTACAGCACGGTTGAATGAGGAGGGGTGTTTGATTGACAAATCGGGGCAACAGAAATGGATGTTGCCGGATGCATATCTTCTGCCTGTGGTTACTATGGCACATGGTCCAGCTCATATTAGTGTAAAAGGCATTTGCAAATTATTAGCCCCTGTGTGGCATAATGATAACATTTCTAAGACAGCTGCGCATTTGGTGAAATATTTCATGGTCTGTATGATGCATAATCCAGGGAACGGTAACCCTACACCACCCGGCAATTTTGCACCACCCACTTTTCCTTTTGAAGTCCTTCAAATGGACTACATTGGTGGTTGTATGTGCATTTAGTAAATGGGTTGAGGCCTACCCCACTAAAGATAATACGGCTATTACGACTGCGAAGGTACTCCTTAAAGAGTACTTTCCTCGTTTCTGCTTGCCCCGAGTTATCTGGAGTGACAACGGAAGTCATTTCAATGGGAAAGTGATTAAATTGATTTGTGAAGGGTTACACATTCAGCAGAAATTTCATGCTGCCAGTCACCCTCAGTCAGCTGGCCTTGTTGAGAAGTACAATGGTACTCTCAAACTGAAATTGGCAAAAATTCAAGAGACAAAAGGGTTGAAATGGCCAGATGCTTTACCGTTAGCTCTTTTGTCAACAAGAACGACAGCTCATTCTAGAACAGGATTGTCTCCTTATGAGGTTGTGTTTGGGCGCCCGGCGAATGTCTGGGGCGTCCTGCGTCTTCGTAAATATTCAGATATTGAATATCCTGTGTTGCTTGATTATCTTGGCCAGTTAACAGAAAGTTTTATTCTATTCACCAACAGATACTGGAATCCCTACCTTCTGTACCAGAGGGGCCCAGCCACGACATCCAGCCCGGGGATTTTGTGCTCAACAGGAATTTCCAGCGGAAGAAATGTTTAGAGCCGCGCTGGCAAGGTCCTGAGCAGGTTCTGTTGGTGACACGGACGGCTGTAAAGGTTGCTGGCCGAAAGAACTGGGTTCATGCTACGCATTGCAGGAGGATTCATTTGCCGTTGCCATACGATCAGTGGGTGAAGGAGGGCGTTGGCGACACAGAGAGCGAGCAGGTGCCCAGATTTGTTCCCTTCAGCGATGCCCAGCTGATCTGGACCCAGACAGATAAGGAGAATGATGATGTTTTGAATGAGGCTGTTCCCCCAGAAATTCGAGCTATCCAGGAGCCTTTGTTTATTGAGCACACGGTGCCTGGGGCTACCAGGTACAATTTGCGCCCTCGGCTGAGGGATACTGAGTCGAAGGAGAAGAAAGATTAGGGATGGACTGCGCAAGATAGGTAGTATTGAGTCATAGTACCAACAGAATTAACTGAAATTAGTGGAGAATTTTGTACTCACTTTGCCTTTGCTGTTTGAACATTAGCTAGGGAGACCAGAAGTATACCCCGAAGGTAAACCATCTTTATCGACGTGGGATATATTAAAAGAGCTTGGACAGAGCAAACTCCACCGCCAGTGCTCAAGAGTGCCAACTTATTGATGGACGATAGGAGCCTGTACCAGTGAGGCTCTGACGGACACTGGGAACTTGTATATCTCCTTTGCATCTTGCCCTCTTTGCCATTCATTATGCATCCCTTTGGTACAAAGGTTGCTGAAAAGGAGCAACCAATGGTTCTTGTTGCACAGCATATTATGATGTGTACACAGAAAAACAAAATGATATGTGTTGCTCTTTTGGTTTTGTTGATAATTGTTGCAAAGTCATCCTGTGCCCTGGGCACCCCCCAACTTTTTGGTGACTGCTACTGGTGGTAACTGACTCTGACTGACCCTGGGCTCTGCCTAACCAGGCCCAGGGCCAGTGCTCTGCTGAAAACACTTAGATACAGTTAAAACACCTACATACACTAGGGTACACAATGGTGGGGTACCCCTGTGATTGGCATGACCTACCCTATAAGCCCTTAGTATATAATAGGGCAGGGGGATTGAAACTACCTAAAATTTCCTAGTACCCTAAGGCATGGCAGTTTAGAGGCCAGCAGCTCTTTTTGCACTTGCATGTGTGCACTGCTGAAGCCTGAGGTCAGTTTAAA
This sequence comes from Calotriton arnoldi, assembly GCA_963921515.1. Classification (NCBI taxonomy): domain Eukaryota; kingdom Metazoa; phylum Chordata; class Amphibia; order Caudata; family Salamandridae; genus Calotriton; species Calotriton arnoldi. The sequence continues at coordinate 168,152 of CAWUFW010014197.1, forward strand.
AGCAGCCCTGGGTGCCAGGACTGCTTTTAAAAAGTAAATTATGCCCAAACTCGACTTTTGGGTTTGGGGCACTTACAAATGGATAACCTACAATGTTATGGCATATTAGGGACCCCCAGGGTCTCCCCTAGGTGTCCCAGGGGTGGGGGGTCAGATATTTATAAGGTACACCCTTATAAAATGAGTTTTTATATGCCTGGGTAAAGTGAAATTGCACATTTCACTCCCACATTGTGGTAAAGTGCTGCCCAAATTCGACTTTGATGCTAGGAGCACTGTGAAGTGAGGATCTGCAATATTTTTACAGATTCAGAACCCCTAAAGTCTCCCCTAGTTGTCCTATGGGATGGGGGTCCTGTAGATATAAGCAAAGTACTTATAAAATATGTTTTTGTAAGTCCTGGTGCTGGAAAAATGGCCCAAGTCATTTTTCCCATTGCAAATCCCCTGTTACATAGGTTAACATGGTAGGAAGTTATTAATTAATAACTCTTGATAGGAGAGGGCTAGAAGTGCCATTCAAAGATTTCCCGAATGGTATTAATAAATCCAACAATATGATATTGTTGAATTTCTCCTAAAGTGTACCTACAAGAAGTTATAAGACTTTCTTGTTTGTAAGTCCAGATTCAGCCTTCCAGTGGTCTGCCCTGATTGGTCAGAGTTAAGTGGATTAGCCAGCCTGCCTGGAGAGGTGATAAAGAGCCCCTGGGGTTATGCAGCTGGGCTGGGAGGGCAGTGTGCTGGTCCACAGGAATGCCAGGCCAGGGGGAGGGGTTGTAAACCATGGGCTTCAAAGAGAAAAGCAGAACCCAGTGACATTTACAACTCTGAACTTTCTACCTCAGGCAGATGGGGGGATTAAGAAAGGTATGAGCAGATGCAGGGGGGAGAGTCTAAGTAAATTAGCCATCCTAGGGGTGTGTTTAGCCAGCTCTTGCCTCCTTGCTGGAAAATCTGCCATTATGGATTTGGAAGATTTGATGCACTCTGGGACAAAATAATGCCACACTCTACAGGAAGTGGTCATATGTTTGAGGAGTTACCCTGCTCCCATTGGTCAGGAGTGACCTCCTGTCTGACCCAGAGAACATGGAATAAGTATCTGAGAGGGGCAGAGCCCTCCAGATCTGCTGCTTGAAACTTACTGAAGCAAGACATTGCCAAGCTGAGAAGTTTTACTGTGCGAAGATTTCTAAGGCCTGACCTCTGAAAACTTCACCATCTGAAACTACAGCCCTGTGGATTATTTTGCTGAAAAAGAACTAAAGAGTGGACTACCTGAAAGCTACAGGTTAAAAGAGCTCATCTGGAACATCACCAACTAAATCTGCACCTTGGAGAACTACCAGTGGATTTGTAAGGGTGACGTCCCAGTGGATTGTGGGAACTGAAGTCCTCAACTTTCAAGGACCATCTTGGAGCTTCCAGACCCTTGGAGTGAGTTTGAGACACTTTGGGACCCTTTGAGGAACTTTAGGAAGAAGTTCAAGAAGTTTGGAGAACTTTGGAGGAACTTTGAAAAAAAGCTCCATAGAGGGACCGACTCAACCTGGTCAGCCAAGCCGCCTGCCTTCAACCGCGAGTCGGCCAAGCCACCCAGGTTCGTCCCGCTAAAAGCTCAGTCGGTCCAACTTCCAGAGTTTGACCGGGACTAGAAGAGATCTGAAGCCGGCGAACCCTCACCGGATCTAGCTACATGAAGAGCATCAAGAGACCCCACGAGAAAAAGCTCCAGGAAAGTTTCTAAGTCCGCTCGTAGAAAAGGTGACCGGGAGCAACCGCGAACGCCAAGCCGCCTGCCTTCCATCGCGTGTCGGCCTGGGCTCCTGGATTGCCCCACTGAAGCACTAAAGAAAAAGTTTCTAAGTCCGCTCCAGGGAAGTTGACCAGGAGCTCGTCGAAAGGCAATCCGGCACACCCTCACCGGATCCGGACTGGCTGGGAGCTTCGAGGGGCCTCGAGGAGAAAAGCTCCAGAAAAGTTTCTAAGTGTGAAGGTAGAAACTGAGACCGGGACCTGCCGCAAGCTGTAGCCACCCAGGGCTCCATTGCGGTCGGCCTGAAACTTTGACTTTGCCCCGGTCTATCGTGAGCAGGTATCCCAATATGGTGCTATAATCTTCTAAGTGCTATATTTTATTAAATCTTTGAAAATTCATATCTCCGGTTCCCTACATTGGATGTTTGTTGTTTTGGTGTCATTTTAAAGATAAAAATATTTCCTATTTGTATAATTTGGTGTTGGATTTTTATTATGTGTTGTGTCTTAATTATTTACTGAATTGGTGTTTTTAAATGCTTTACATACCTGTCTTTGAAGTTAAGCGTGTCGGCTCGCAGCCACGTTACCAAGGGTTGAGCATAGGAATAATTTTCTAAGACCTATGCTGAGTCCTACCAATGATTAGTGGCCTTATTGCCAGTGGCAGACCTACATTTGCCCCTACCAATAATCCACTTTCCAACAATAATAATATTGTGTGGGGTATCATGGGTTTTGGAAAATGATCAAAGTGTACCTTTACGTAGTAAGGGTAAGGTTATCTCCCCAAAGAGAAACAAAAGAACAGCCCTGAGTAATGTACTCTTGGAGACACATAAGAGGTTCTTCGGAGAATGGACAGCTTGTTACCCCACCCAATCTGTCACTAGCCTGTGGACTGCATATCCATTGTCACTTGTGAAATATACTTATACTTGGCCACCCCAATTCACTGAAGTGAAAGGAGTCTTTGGTTTTGGTTATCCGGGACCATGTCTATAGCATAGAAAACCACTGGGAATGGGTTATCCAGGTTGTGATAACAATACATATTGCGACAACTTCTATATGGAAAAACAGAATGTCACATTGGTGGGTTGGCATTACAAGGAATTGATAGTCACTCGGGAGGCTGGTTATTATCCTGCTTGCTGCCCCACTGTGAATAGCACTGACACTTCACTGTATATAAATTGTTCAGGGATAGTGCTGTACAAAAACACGATCCCCTTAGTGAATGACAAAGATCCGAGTACTTTTGGAATGAACACCAGATATGCTGCAGTAGATTATGAAGGACCAATTTATGGACACCCGAGGTTTTACTTTTTGTCTAACGGTACATATTCCAACTTTCATAATGGCACAGATGATGTAGCTCTTGGGCTGGTGTTGCCCTTAGGTGTGCCCTGTAAATACGCTAAGCCTAATGTCCGTTGGGTTAAAAGGACTTTGACAAAATAATTCTGTGAGGGAGTGATGGATATAGAGGTCAATAATTATAGTAATGGGATCACTTTTGGATACATCCTTTCTTCCATTTTCACTTTGGGTGGTACCTCGATGGCCAGGGGTGAGAAAGCTAGAGAATATTTCAGATGCAAGCTGCAAATTTTATCCAGTAGCAGCCTTACATGACATCACCACTCAGTTGGAGAATATATTTGGAACAGACCAGATATGCAGTTGATTTTATTTTGGCTAAGAGTGGAGGTGTATGTGCTGTAGTGGCAATTAGTGTGTGGTCGGGATCAAGAATATGGAAAAGAATATTACCAAACACATACTAGATTTCCTTGAAAACGTCAAAGGAATGGAAAGTGGGAATTGGTGTTGGTCTCTCTTTGGCAGCTGGGGCTGGATTCTTGAAAAAGTGACTTATCTGATCGTGACATTGGTGCTCTGCTGTGCCCTTATTCAGTGTCTACCCCTTCTGTTGCTCCTATTGTACCACTATTCTCACCTCTAAAAAGAAAATATCAATTCATGACACCAATGCTGCCATAATGATTCAAAAGGATATTGAGGATCTGATGAACATTGATGAAGGAAGTTTCGAGAATTCCTCCCTCCTTACTGTTTCACTTCCTGATGGTGATGGTATGGAGTGCTCATAACTGTTTATTCATGAAATTTCTTATTTCTGTTTGTAGTTTTGTTTCCTCTTGTTGTTGTTAGAAAATATTTTAGCTCATTCTAAAAGGAGGGTCTGTTAGACTAGAAATTGTTTATGCTTACGCGGTGCTCTATGTAAGTTAGGATTCGCTGCGCCATTTTCTGTTTGGGCGCCATTTTAGGCTGTGCGAAACTGATCTAGTTCAATTCCGAGAAATGCTCCCCTGTGAGTTTCGTTTCTTCTCTTCTGTTCTGTTTTAGTAATAAGCATACCGTTCATGTTAGCACATAGCTTTCTCACTAGATAGAGGCCCTCTCCCCCTTGTCTGGTGGCGGGCTCCGGATGGACAACCTTGGACTATGTTACTTTGTGAAGATATGAGCGCTGAAACCGTTTTTTCTGTATTCCGCTGTTCAACTGCACCTGCCTGGAAAATTCCACTGTGGGCATGTTTTCGCCCGGTTACAAAACATACATAATGTATCTTTATGCTTGTCGATTTCAGTTCCCTCTGCAGCACTCCTAGCGACTGGGCAGATGGGGCTCCGCTCTGAGTGTATATGAAAAAACAGTTATTGGTTTGTATTCTCTACTGTCTGACCGACTCTTCATTAAGTACGGAAGGCTGAGAGGTGGTCATTAGTGAACCGGTGGCCCTAAACGGGTTACTTCCTTCAATGGGGCAAGGGTAAGATGGGCCCCCCGAGTGGATGGTTCTACATGGGCGTGGTGATGTCAATGGTGGTGATGGAGGGCCACCAGGACAGAGTTTGTTCTTCAGCTGTTATGGAAAGTTAAGTTGTAATGGTGACAGGGACCGGTTGAGGTTTGAAGCTGCTGTATATGGGGGTGTTTTTGTTGCAGATGAATTCCAATAGCTTGTTGCAAAGCTCTTGCAAGGGCTGATGTTGCTGGAGGAGGCAAGGGGCGCAATGAAATCTTTGATGGTGACTAAGATTTCTTTGCTGGTGTTTGTGCTGGCCTTGATGCAGTCTGCAAGAGCTGTTCATTTGGTGTTCCATATCTGCTGATGGCAGAGTCTTAGGGTGGATTTGAAGATGGCTTTATCGATGGTGACTTGACTTGTTCTCCATTTGCACTCCAGTAGCCTGCAGTGGTGTTTCGTCAGTCTGAGTTCTTCTGTGTACTAGGTGGCCTGGGATAAGGCTATTGCTGTTGGGTTACATTTGACAGCAGCCAGGATGTTGGCACAGAAATCCAGCTCTTAAGGTTCTTAATAGCTTTCGGCAAGTTGCTGGTATGCTCGGGCGAGTGCGGAAGCACGGTCCTCTTCTCCAATGCTTTCCTGCTGCAGCAGGCAGGAAAATTGGGTCCAATAGTTGACCGGTGGTGTGGGTGGGTTCAGTAATGTGCTGGGTGACACTGAGGTTTACAATGTTTTCTAGAAGAGTCTTAGAGTCTGTGTCATGCCAACTCTGCATCTGCGATCAAGGTCAGGCCTGGCAATCTTGTAGCCAGTGGGGATGGCTGTAGCAACGTCCATGGCAGAGGTTGGATTTAGCCATGTTTCCATGAGGAACAGCAGGTCCAGAGCATGGTCAGAGGGGGAGGACCAGAGTTCCTAGTGCTGGGCACTGTCTAGGCATGGACAGGTGTAGACGTGCTTGCCTCCGAAACAGTGGGGCATCCACTGTGTGTCCGTGAGCGGCAGTCATTAAGTAAGTTCCGGGAGAGGTGAGCAGCGCAGGCAGCAGTGTGCAAATGGGTGATGGAAAATTAAGTCCTCTTGCTTGGCTTCTTCTTTTCAGATGGTTTTAGTGGGAAAAAGTGAGGATACTTCAGAGAGATCTGGTGCAGTTGGCTCACGCCCTGGTCAGTGATTAAATCCTCTACATAGTGATTCACAGCCACCAGAGTCCAGGTCCTGTGCCACTTCAGCTGCAGAAAAAACATCGCAAGAATTAAGGGGGGGTCTCGGTGGGTAGAAAAGAAAAGCAGAAGAAAGGAAGTCACTGGGTGCAAGCCTCATGCGGCAGCCTCATGTACGCATTAGATTATAAATTCATCCAACAAAGCATATCCTGCCTCAATCGTTGAGTAGATTTGAAGGGCTGGAAGAAAGCTGTTTACTTTTTTCAATACTGATCATCAGGCGCGCAACGCCCATAGGCCTCAAAGGGCTTCAGCACCCCCCCCCCCGTCGTGTGTGTCAGCCCGGGCTGAGACAGCTTCCCTGGCACACACACAGACAGTTTTTGAGCTGCTGTGGGCTGGCTGGGCTGGCGTCTTATTGCAGCCGCACCCGAGTACTTCACAGGTTTTTAAAAGACCAATTACTTGTTAATGAGGCTTTGTTGTTTTTCACCCCTTCTTAGAGCCGCTGCATCTCTACTCTGCCTATTGCTTTAACAATTAGCCCCCCCTTTTATTAGGGCTCCCCCCATCCCCCCCCCGAAATGTGGCTCTTGTTGCTCCACTGCTGATCATCATCCCTATCAGTGGCTCTCGTCACTTCTCTCAGCCCTCTACGATTCAAATATATATCAGTCACCTAACTCTACACCACTGATGGATACGCTGGGGCTTATTTATGAGCCCTTGCGACAGTTTTACGCTTCCGTTGCGTCACTTTTTGTGACGCATCGGCGGCGTAAGACATGCCCCCTGTTGCGCCCTATTTACAAAGTGACGCATCTAAGCAGATGCGTCACTTTGTAAACCCCTGCGCTACATTATACCTGCGTCAGGTATAATGGGGCAGATTTACAAGCCCCATGCGCCACATTTACGCCGCCGTTGCGTCACTTCTGTGACGCAGCGGCGGCGTAAACCATGCACCACATTGCGCCTTATTTACAACGTGACGCATCTAGGGAGATGCGTCATGTTGTAAAACCCTGCGCCACATGAAACCTGCGTTAGGTTTCATGTGGGCGTTCCGGCGCAGGGTGGGCGTTCCGTCGCAGGAACGCCTCGTAAAAGTGACGCAGTGAAATCTACAAGATTTTACTGAGTCACTTTTACGTCCATGCTACGTCAAAACCCTGCGCCTGCTTGAAGCAGGCGTAAGGAGTGACGCAGCAAGTTAGGCATAGGGCGCCCCTGAGCATTGCTGGAGCCGCGTTGCGCTTGCGACACGACTCCAGCAATGCGCCGCCCTTACGCCACAGGATGCGACACGCATCGCCCTATCCTTGCCCCATGGTGCGCTGCATTGTAAATGCGACGAAGTCGTGGTGGCGCAGGGAGGGAATTGCGTGTCGCATCTTTTCTGGCGCATCCCTGCTGATTTGCAGGGATGCGCCAGAACTCGTAAATCTGCCCCAATGTATGCAGGGTGGGCGTTCTCACGTAAGTAAGCCTCGTAGAAGTGACGCAGTGAAATCTACGAGATTCCACTGCGCCACTTCTAGGGTGCAAATGCGTCAATATCTTCTGACGCAGGCCCTTTCACATGGGGCTTGCCCCATGTGAAAGGACACATTGCTGGAGTTGCGTCACTTTTATGACACACTCCAGCAATGCGTCACTTTTGTGTCTACAGATATGTCAGAAATACTGACGTATCTGTAACTCCTTGCGACATGATGCGTCATACTGTAAATATGGCGCATCCATCATGTCGCAAGGAGGCCGCACTGTGAAGTGACCCATCGCTGCTTTCACACAGCGATGCGTCACTTCTCATAAATGAGGCCCTCTATCTTTTTTTATTGGATACACGTGTGTTAGTTGGGAAATCTGTTTCGCTCCCCTCAAATCTAAATGGCTCCAACACTCCCCTGCTATTTGTATACATACAAAGAACGTTGCATTGCGTGGTTATTTAATTGGACCCACAAGGAAATGCTAAAACATAGGAGCATTCAATGAGATTTTCGTTTGTTTTGTTTAATGACTGTGTGAGGTCAGTATTGCCATTGAAAATAAATAAAGCTGTGTAAATTCAAACATAAGTACTATACACACACTCTTTTTATTCTATCTTTAAAAGCCACTGTTTCTTTAATTATCTTCTTTTCCATGATCAGCTAAGAGATCACATGCAGTTTAATTGCATCTTTTATTTGCCGGGAAGACTAAATAAAACGTATGCACTGCGATTTCTTCCTTCTCCTCTGATTAATTTAAATGTAATCCAAAGTTCTTTGCTTTTAAATGAATTGTTTGAATACTAAATTATGCAGTTTTATGATGCAGGAGATAAGCAGAGCTTTAAAGACGCCTCTGAGACTAGAAAAAAGCGACAGTGGAAGCTCATTATTACCGGCACATTTACCGAAGTTAAAGTAGGGAAAAATAGCCATTAACTTAATGTAAGAGTTAAACTGCATTAATTTGAAAAACTGGCTAGTGAAACATTTGTATTGGAGAGCATTTTATTTCCCCAAATCCCACGCAAAAGGGACGTGTTAAAGGGTATTTCAGGTGATTTAACACTGCTTTTCCACATGGAGAAATGCAGAAAACACCGCACAATTACTGTTTATAGCAGATTTTGCATCTCTTTAACGAGAAATGCCTAACCTCTGAATTATTTTAGATGTGGCTAAATCAGCTTTCATGTGGATGCTGAATTCGCTGCGCTTGGAAGCCTGCCATCTGCAGGGGTGAACAGTTTTTATTTGCTTAAGTTAATCAAAAACATGCTATTCCGAGGAGGAAGATACGCTCTTGGGTGAGAGCTCTGCTCTTTTGGCCCCGATGGAGGATAGGAGCCCTTAAGTGGCACATACAGCAACAGGCCCGCTGGGAAAAACGCTGTCAGCCCTATTTCTTGTGCCACAGCATAATGATGGGAATTAGAGAGGCAATGAAGCAGATCCGAGATGCGCTGCCTCTAGCTGTCTGTTCGATATGTGTGAAGGAGAGAAGCAGGGAAACGCTGAAGCAATGCTATGTGAAAATAGAAAGAGTAAGAACCGAGAGAGCGAAAGAGAGGACTTTGCATCATATTAAAATCCAGTAACATTTGCTGATGTCCAGAAAACCTCGCTGGAAAACAAAGAGGGCTCTATATAGGGATGTTAATAAGCCTTTTGTGAATGTCTCATTAGTATCATTAAAGCTTCTGAATATAGCCATCAGTAGGTAAAAGGTGACCAGTTAACTTTGGCAAAGGGCTACCACTGCACAACATCACGCCTGCCTCTTTTTAGTACATTTTGTTGTTTTTTTTTTGTTGAACTTTGCAAGTTATGCAGGAAATGGTGGACTATGGTTCAAGTTTGATTCATCCACAGTTATGCAGAAAATGCCACAGCGGCACTATCGTGTAAATCCAGTGGTCCGTACCATACGTATTTACAGCTACCAGTGAAAATAAATTTGTCTCCATTACAAATATGTTTGCAACAAGTGTACCAATAAACATAGAGCCTCACATTTATCACCACATTGCAAAAGGCAAATTCCGAGTTACTACCACAGTCACAGTACAGCTTAAAAGTCTTGCAAGAACTCTACTTAAAGCCTAAGATTCCATCTGGAATCACTTTACAGAAGGAAACATTTAGGCAACATACACACAACATAGTTATTAATTGTAACAGAACAGATGTTCTGGATGTTTAAGTACATTTGCTCATAACAATAACAATATGGCATAAACAGTATATACAGATTCGCTAAGTGTAATATGCAATGTATTACCATTGTTGAGGGAGGAGTGGGGAATCATGAACTCGAGATCTCGGCTTGTGAATTTTAACCCCACGTGCAACTAAATAGGGATATACAATATCATAGTCTGTCTAAAGGGGACGACGGCAGCCTACCCTATGGCTGGATATCCTACCAGGATTTAATCAGAAGTGAGAATAAATTCTGTTCCATAAACATTTTCCATTTGCTTGATTCCTCTATGTCCAAATAACTAAACACCATCTCATATTCATTGAGGTGGTACAAAGCGATCAGTCCAATTAACCACCTCTATTATTGTATAAATGGGGGACTGGCCCCAATTTACCCAGAATCCTGAATGACAGCTATACTACAAGAAAATATACATCAGTCCCTGAATTGTGTGTGACAAATACCAATGTGTTGCCTACTTACATAATATGACCTCATCACCACTCCCCCGGTGGAATCCATTCATGAATGGATCACTTGTGATTCAGCATGGCAGAGGCTTGATCTACAGTCATCGGACATGTATACAGCAGGTTAACCGAGAAATACAATTCTGGCACCCATTCTCTGAGTACCCTCAGCAGGAATCTCAATGCCAATCAGTTGGATGCTTTTTCAGTTTTGAGTCACCACTGAAGCAAGGGGTTCTCTATAGGGATCACTCTGCCCAAACAGTTAAAGGACTTTTGCCAATTTAACATAGAGGCTTTACAAGGCATAAACATTGATTGATCAGGGTGTATCAACAATGCAATAACAGCCCTAATTTATTTGCAAGGACTTTGGCCCATTGGGGTACTAGAAAGAACACTGCTCAACAAGTTGGCATTCACTATGTCTCACAATAGTCACTTGCGTCATATCGTCCAGTAACTCATGCACATTTTTTACTTACAGAGACAGGTCCAGGAGCTGGTGGTGAAGCAAGCCAACGAAAATGTAATAAGTGCCACCAGGAGTCCATTAGGACCCTGCATCATAGTCACCCTCATCTCTACTCAACATTAACTCACCTAGGATCATCTCACAACAGTACCTCTATGGCCAACACTTCCTCAGTTATCCAGGTCTTATAGAGGTCTCAGTTTTATTCTGAAAACATCCGGGCCTCTCCCTCCACTCTGCTTTCTAGTTTACCCTTGGTGTTCTCCACCATTGTTTGGCATTTAGAATCCTCTTCTCTCTATATTATTTCTCCAGGCATTTTAATGGCGGCAGGGCTGTCTAGCTGAGTAGCTCTCATTGCCATTTCTCCAGTATGGAGAGCAGACTGGTGATGTGTCAGATTTTGGACTCTCCCCCAGGTTTTGCAGCAATCTTAGACAAGCAGGGCTACTAAGGACTGTCTAATATGCTCCACATAAGGTTACTTCAAAATCAATGGAGCACTCATTGCAGTGAAAAAAACTATTTGCTACCTTGGACAGGTGATTGATCATGTCAATTCCTCTCCAACCCTCACTTTGCATACCTAAGTACAACAGGATAGCAGAGTAGTCTTAAATGTTCTCAGCTTGATTGGCTTGGAATGCCATGCCTGTAAATGGGCAGATATTAATCCTTAGGGCCAAGAAAGTAATGCAACTTGGAGAACACTGCAAGTGCTCTGAAATATAAGGAATATTGCATATCACTAAATTGATAGGGGCCATCAAATGTCACCCAAAGACTTGCACCAACTAACTTTGCCAATCCTATGTTCATATGCCCTGACCTCAGCACAACCTATCACAGTCAATACTCACAACATTATTACATTATCCCCAACCACATGATCTGAATTTGGGCATTAGTCAACATGGATCCTAACTTTGGCAAGACCCCTTTTGAGTCTCTAAGGTGACAAAGAGCACAATGGTCAACAGACTCCCCTAGTAAAGAGTGCCAAGCAATGCCTGAGGCACAACAATATCAGGTTTGTCTCAAGAGGTCTCAGTAACTACACAGTGATGGGAACAAAAATGCTCGGTTGCAACAGGCAGGCAATATTGACACCCCCCTCCTATACCACCAATGTGCCGTAAAAACGGTCCACCATTTGCTATAAGGACTATCAGTGCAATACTCCAACCCACATAGTTCCTCTGACCCACCAAGAAGAAAGAGGTGGTTAAGAGACAGTTAAGAGACTCATCCCACCGTCCAACCCAAGTTGTCCGTCTCACCCAAGTTCCAGCACCTGGCTTACCTCAGGCTTGATGTAGACACGAACTTGCTCCCAATCATACTGGGTCACAGTCTCTTATTCATGGAAGAAATTAGGATAGAAGGAGACTTGACCCACGAGCAGGTGCTCAGAAAAATCCTCTTGAGGCTCTTTTGTCAGGAAACAATGTGTAATATCTCCAGGCCATCTGAAACAAAAAAGGGAATGAAGAAGTGTGGGGTACTCATCCTCCATCTTGCCCTTTAATCCTACAAAAAAGTAAATCATCTTGATCAGTTGCAGGTAACCCTGGAAGGAGATGTTCCTCTAATGTCGGCTTTCATGATAACTCATACACACACGTTTCTGAACGGATACACCAATGACAATTATGTGTAATATCTGTCGAAATACCCTTTATTAAAACAGTAAGTGTTCATCATTTGCTCTTCAGCTTATATAGGGAGGACAGTAAGGAGCCATCTTGGTTGTCACTGGGCACTCCACAGATATAAGTCATGCTCCCACTAGTCAGGGTTCAAGTTGAATGGCTAAAGGGGGGCTACCCCTCCCCACTACTAACATCCCCCTGTGGGTCTACCACCTTTGTAAGGACACTGGCACACACTCCATCCTCCTTTCCATGTCGCAAAAATGAGTTGGGCAGGTCTGGAGGTGTGATTTTGCCTATCGCCCTCTATCTCGTTCTCCTCCACATCAAGAGGCTGGGTATTGGCTCACATCACTAATCAGCACGGGGTTGCTTACATACCCCTAATACACCATGACTAAATAACAAGTACTCCTCTGGAATGTTCAGGGAATGGGGACAGCGCATGAGCAACACTTGGTCCAACAATGCATACGGTGGTGCAACACCTACATTGCATTCCTCCAGGAAACACATGTGGAGGGGGGGTGAAGATTTCAGTTAACAAAAAAGATGGCGGGGACATTGTTACAGCACTACCTATTCTGGGTTTGCCCGTGGGGCGTTAGTCTGGATACCCAAAAAATATACCCCGAGGGACGATATGCATTTGTGAAGGGCTAGCTGGATGGCCGCCCACTCCTGTTTGGCAGCATTTATGTACCGAATGTAGCACAATAAGCCTTCCTAGTCAATCTTACAGTTATCCTCATGAAGTGGGAGCATAGCCCATGCATCATTTGCGGGGACCTTAACAGCATACTTGACCCCGTTCTCGACAGCTCCACTATCGTCTTCCCCTGTAATGACAACTACGACAGGGCTCACGCAGTGACTCACACACTGGTCTCTTCTAGACAGCTGGCGCACATTGTACCCAGGTATGAAGGACTACTCCTACTACTCCCTGCCCCATAGCTTACATGTGCATCTAGACTGTATTCTCTGTCACCTAGACATCCACGCATGGGTGGTGACCAGAGAATACATTGGTCTGACTTTTTCTGGCCATAACTCACTGCAATTGCATTTGGACTGGGGAACCTCTCACGCGCCCATCCCCAACTGGTGTTTTCAACCAGCCATGTTGGAGGACAGCGTGTTTCGAGGCACAACCTAGGAGGTGTTGACCCAGTATGTGGTGGAGAATTGGGCCACAGCAACATCCAAGCCCATAGAATGGGAGGCACTTAAAGTGGTATTGCCGGGGCACTGCATTAATGCTGTGGTGGGAGTGCGGACAGACTTGCATACGGAACTAACAACTCTAGAGCTGTCCCTGGGCACCGTGGAAATGGAGTCTCATGGAGCCCCTGCAAGCCACCATGCATTTGTGTATGCCAGGGAGTGACATACCCAACTAGTCGCCCAACTGCGATGTTTTGATTTTAGAGCCTATCAGGCTAAGATGCATGCCGGGGGACAGACAAGTCTGGCCGACTATTGACCTGGCTGCTCCGCAGCATGAGTCCGCCTGCACCAGTTACCATGATTCATCAATCCCTGAGCTGCACCATCACTAGTCAGTCAGACATACACACTGCTTTCACATCCTATTATAAGGCATACGATCCACCTGCCATTGACCGTGCTGCCAACATACAAGTTTTCTTTGTAAGCCTCGTGCTGCCCACTGTTGATCAATTGGCCCGAGAGGACTTACAGCTGCACCTCACAGAACAAGAGCTTATGGCATCCATAAGAGGCTCAGCTACATGCAAAACTCCCGGCTTAGACAGTCTTCCAGTCGAGTTTTACAAGGCTTATGAAGACGTCCTAGTCCCTAAGTTGCTGGAGTTCTATGAGGCGGCCTTGGAAGAAGGGAGGTTACCTCTGACAATTCCCAAATCTCTCACAGTCTTGTTGCAAAACCTGATAACGACCCCCTGGAGGGGACATCTTACCGCCCTCTGTCCATGTTATGTTTAGAAAAAACAATGCTTCAGAGGTGGCCCTAAAAGAGCTAGACAGTATTGTGATAAAACCATGTGATAAGGGTGGAGGAATAGTTCTTCAGGACAAAGCCTCCTATGATACCGAAATCTACCGGCAGTTAAGCAATATCTCACATTATGAGCAATTACCAAATAACCCGCTTCAGGAAATTAGTGACCTCATTCTCAACATCCCTAAAAATGGTCTTGATAAAGGATTTATCAGTAAAAACGAATTTCTCTTCCTGAATAATAAAACACCCCGTACCCCGGTCCTATATACCCTGCCCAAGGTACACAAAAATCAGGAAACACCTCCAGGTAGACCTATCCTCTCCGGCTGTGGCTCTATTCTAGACCTAGTACAGGGCACCCCAACATATGTCAAGGACACGACTCACTTTATTAATCTAATTGAGTCCCAACCCTTTAATACACAAACTGAACTCCTTGTCACACTTGACATAGAGTCATTGTATACTAACATTCCCCAAAACAAAGGCATTGATGTTATTAGGAAACATCTCAATAACCGAGGGACGCCCCACCAAGTCCCCACAGAATTCATCACTTCTTTATTGGAAATTGCCTTAACTAAAAACTATTTTCTTTTTGAGAACAAGTACTATAGACAGTGCAAGGGCACCTCTATGGGCGCGATTTTTGCCCCAAATTTTGCAATACTGTTTGTAGACGACATTGAAACCAACATTGTCCTTAATATTGTGAACCCATACCTCTGCAAGATCCGCCTAAGGCGGAGATATATAGATGATGTTTTCATGATCTGGGGAGGTAATCAAAATGAACTACTGGACTTCTGTCATTGGCTTGACACCATTCAGCCAGACCTAAAATTTACCTACACCTATGACAATAACAAAATTGACTATCTAGACGTCACCGTAAAGAGCCTAAATGGTGAGCTCTATACAACCCTATTTAGGAAACCCACAGAAAGGAACACCTTACTACAGTACAATAGCGCGCACCCAAGGGCCCTTAGAGACGGACTACCCTATGGTCAATTCCTCCGCATCAGGAGAAATTGTAAATTCAAGGAAGACTTTTTCCAAGAGGGTGAAACACTTTGCAAAAAACTCCTAGCGAGAGGCTATCCTAGACGCCTGGTTAGACGAGCAATGAAAAGGGCCTGGTATGCACACCGTGAATATCTCCTACAACCTAGAGAAAAAACACCTCTCTCCAGAATTACAACCGTTACGACATTCTGTCCAGCTAGCAACAAACTCACAAAATGTATCAAAAAACACTGGGCTGTGCTTGCACCCTTAGACATAGCAATAGGGACACCCTTGTTTGCATTCAAACGTGGCCGCAATATTAAGGACCACCTTGTGAGGGCCCACAAGCCAACTAACAGGGACCAATCAATCCACTCCTACCTTAACCTCCCCCCACTACAAGGTCATTTCAAATGTAATAATTGCATGGCATGTGACTCCACGACAAATACTAAAGTTTTTGAGTATGGTGACTCAAAGCATGTTTTGAAAACCTTCACAAATTGCAATTCACAAAATGTTATCTATTGTATCGAATGCCCTTGTAAATTGCGTTACATTGGCCAGACAACTCAGAAAATCAAGGCCAGAATTTCCCAGCATAGGAGCAGGATCAGATGCAAAATCATGACGGCACCTTTAGCTGAACATTTTTGGGAAAAAGGACACTCAGACACCGACTTCACCTGGCAAGTGATTGAAAGTCTACAAAAAAAAGCCAGAGGAGGAGACCAACAGATGATCCTAAACAGACTGGAGTGCAAATGGATTTTGAAATGTCGCACAATAGAAAATGGACTCAACGTAACTACCAACGACTCTGGTTACTGCACTCCGTTAATTGTATTCTGCCTATGCCATAATGCTATCGGTTCTCCTTAACTGTGGGTTGACCGCTCAATTGTCCAGTGCCACTAACTAGTACGATGGTCCACTTCCAAACCCGAGGGCCCCTTCACTCTTGGACCCCTCTCCTTGCTCCTGGGGCTAGTTTACACAATGGAACCATCAGTCACATACGTGGTTTGAATCATGTACCTTTTCTGCATCAAACACAGTTGCCTAAATTTTTGCAATTCTAGTGTTAAAAATGTCACCTTTGTCAATATTGTGAATCACGTTTTGAACCATGTAAATGTAGATGCAACACGAGTTTTAATTCTGTGTTCTTATCTGACTTAGTCTGCTTCGGTCTGTCCTCTAATTTCTGGTCGCTTTCACATCAAGCACCTGAAACAGACTTCCTTCTGTCTAAGTCTGTCTTTCATTCCTTCTGCCCTCTCAGCGCAAGACGAGCACGCACCGTTTCTCAATCAAGTTTCTAAGCCCCGGGCTATGCCTTGGCCACGCCCCCTTACATGTTTATCAGCGCTCACACATTGTGCTTTTCAGTCGCACTTATCGCGTCCCGAGCGCCAGTTGCAATTTATACGTGGAACAGGATCCTTAATTAAGTAAGTGTTCTCCCAGCCACAATTAATGTAGTTTATCATAAAAGGGACCCGTTTTTTAACCACTGCGTGTCCTTTAAACTTGCAGATACGTTCACAGCGGGCCATCAATTGTGAGTATCTCGGCTATGCGCTCGCACCCCTCTCCCGCTGCCTCCAATTGCTACTTACTAATTAATGAATTGTCTCCCCTTGCAGACAGTGCCCGTTTTGTAATCAGGCCGGCTCCCAAATGCGGCGAATTATGCCCCTCATTAGTAAGTACTCGCACACACACCTTGACGCTCCTCCTGCCCTTGCCCAATTAATTTTATTTATCTTATCCCTTTAGATCCTTGGCCCTATTAATTCGGTACTCTGCATTCGAACCTTAGACTTAACCTTAAAGTCTAATGTAAGTACCCTGCGACGAGCCCTTTTCTACCTCGAGACTCATGTCTGCATTAATATTCCTAAAAGCCACTTAATTATGCTATTTATTCCTTACACTTGCAGCTGGTACCTGTCCCGGCGGTACAGGATCAACTTATTCACTAGGAGCACCTAGCCTCACTGGCTCCCCCTATATTATACAGTTTCTCTTTGAGTTGCGGTTGTTGTTGCAATTTACGACCCAGTTGCCCACTTCCTTTCTCCATAAATAATTGTTTTTCTGCCTTTTTAATTCGTTGTGGCTCCCCATGAACCCGCTACAGTTATTACCTACCTGATTTGCTATAGGCACCTTGATTATCCCGCCATTAGCCAGACCCACATCTGTAAGTAATTACCTGGGGCACTCTAGCATTGTTCCTTCTGGTTATCCCTCAAGCGTCTTATATCATTTATCTGCTTTTCAGTACAAAGTCAAGTGGTTAGCCCGTTTAAATTCCCCCTCTGGCTGTGATTTGGGCTCCAGCTTCCATCCTGATGCCAGGCGCTACCATGAGATAATTTAGTAAGTTCAGTCCTGGGTTTCACCGATTAGATTAACATGACCCAGGGGTTGCCTAGACCTACCCTAAAATTATTCATTATTTTAACAGAACTTAATTCCTCCCGTACTGGTCGCGCATTCCCATGAAAATTGACAGGATCACCACTGTTCTATACACTACCCTGAGTTACTCCAGTAAGTTTTTACGCCTGATTATTACCTACCCCATTATTATACCTTAAGGATTACCTAGGTTGACCCGTATTCATTACTTTTACAGGGAATTAATTCCACTGATTCGCTGCTGTGACTGATCCTGCTGTCTTTGCGCCCCCTCCCATTGTGACTAGTAAGTCCAGCTGCTGCGCGCACCCCGCTCACATATATTGCTGGTACCTGGCCCAACACGCCAACCCCTAACTAGGTATGACTACTCACAGGTCACCTGTCTACAGGCTGCATACTCTAGCCCACTGCTCTTAAATGATCCTTCTTTCTGTCTCCCTTCCATCTGTCGCAGCTCAGGGTCTCCTCTCACAGACCTTTTAACTAGTACATATGTTGTCACATTAAGTGTATCTCCGTGTAATTAAACTCCTTTTTTAGCAACACCACTGGGCGTACACCCTCACTAATTATTGATGTGGCAATTAAGTATATACGTACAGGTTTTGATTTTGATGCATTGTTACTTTTTTAGATTCAGACTGCTCACCTATAGTCCTGAAGATGATCTTAATGTCATGAGATCGAAACGCCATCGACCCCCTACAACAGGAACTCCTTGCAATTTGTTAATACGTGTGGAGTTCCTTTTCTTGTTGTCAATGCGATGTCAAGATTTTAATTCACCCTCACTTTGTCACCTCACGCTTTTTTCACTTATATGTGAGCACCTGAATATTATTTAAGAATTCTCAATTGTAATTTGGAAATAAATACCTTACCTTACAAGACAGTTTTGCCCCTGTACATTATTAGATACTCCCAACGTGATTAATTGTCATTGTATATGAATTTCCTGACAGTGTCTCCCCTGGAGAGCACTAATTACATTTATGGACCCTTAGGGCCACCTCTGAACCATTGTTTTTTCTAAACATATATTCACCCCAGGTTCGGTAACTTTGTTTTCCCATACTCTCTGTCCATGTTAGGCATGGACTATAAGATTCTTAGTAAGGCCATTGCAGGCCGTCTCTTTGAACAAATGTCCCAACTAGTGCATGCCGATCAAAACGGTGTTAGAGCTGCCCCGTCCAATTGGCTGTATGACACTTGCCTAGTGATTGATCTGGAACTAGCGTTGGACACCATAGACTGGGCCTACATGTCTGCAGTGTGTTTACTGCGCCACATTCAATTATTTTATACAGCCCCCATAGCCAGTGTTAAGACAGGCCAACTCACTTAGGCTCTGATAGAGATCTGCCAGGGCAGATGCCAGGGATGCCCACTGTCGCCGCTTTTATTCGCACTGGCAGTGTAACCGCTGGCTCAACACTAAGGCGAGACGGGAAGGAATGGGTTTGTGTTTTGGGGATGAACTGCAAGATGTCTCCCTCTATGTGGACGATGTCTTCATTTACATAAGACAAATCAAGTGAGGACTCAGAAGCATTGAGATGGCACTTGATGAATTCTGAGAAGCTTCAGGACGGAGTGTGAACTGGGCGAAGACCTGCCTGTTCCCCGTGAGCCCAGATTGCCCACCACACCATCTAGCAGTGGAACCCCATCTAGTGAGCTGGGAGCCATGCATGTTCTGATATCTTGGTATTCAGGTATACCAGGATACCCAGGACTTAATAGACAGTAATCTCACCCAGGCTATTGCCTCCCTGAGACCGCAAATGGCATTCTGGAGCACACTCCCACTTACGGTGCAGGGTCGGGTCTCACCATCCAAGATGGTGATGCTCCCCCTTCTCCTTTATTATTTTCATAACCTAATGGTTCACGTACCAAGTTCCGCTTTCCATACTTTACATGGTATGTTAGGGACCTTTATTTGGAACAAAGGACGTCGGTGAGTTGCTCTCCGGAAGCTCCAACTGCCAGTTGACAAAGAGCATCTGGGGGCTCCTAACTTCGAGGATTACTATCTGACAGCGCAACTGCAATGACTGTCCTGGTGGCTGGCGGGTCGCCATTTGACAGAGCTGAGCTTCCCTATGCCAGACCTTGCAGGCCGAGTGATCCACGAGTTGTTGCTACCAATGGGTAAATTCCCTCCACAATCAAATAAGCTCCTGACCATAGCACATACCAGCTACACTAGGGGGCAGATTCACAAGAATGTGCGATAACCATTGCAAAAGTTACTTAACGCAACCTTCAACATCGCAGTCCATCGCGGGAAATTTACGCCGTGTTAACCAAGTATTCACAACACGGCGGTATCATGCAATAGTCTCCAGATAACCCGAAAACTGTCCTCGTTAAAATCAACGCCACGCCTCAAAAATGCGAAACACGAACGCAAAAAAAGCTGCGATGAGGCCAAGCGCGATACAAAAAGCAGCGAAAACCATCGGCAGGCCTGTAAATCCCACGCGCCTGGTGGGAAAATGCACCATAGAAGCATCAAAAACAACACACCAGAAACAATCCAAAGTGCCTAACAACATGGATGCACCCTGACCCAGCGCAGAGGCCAACGCGAACCCCACAAGCCCCACAGACCACCAGCAAGGACCAACGGGGTCGGGGAAGGCCAAGGAGAAGAGGGAGAGGAAGACAGGGTGCAGTCCGTAGGAAAACAAGACCAGCGTCACGGATGTGACAGAGCACTACCAGCAACTGACCCACAGTCAGACCACCTTGAATGCAGCCGGAGTGCCGAGGAGGCCAATGGAGGAGGCCAAGAGGCGCTGGCATGACGTGAATACCAAAACCAGGCCCAAAGACGCTGCCAATAGGAAGGCAGCTACGGCGACAGGAGGTGGGTGTCCTGCGCCACAGGAGGAACTGGAGGAAATGGAGGCCAGCCATCAGTGTGGAGACGGTGCAAGGAGGCGGGAGGACGGACACAGCACGAGAGGATCTGACACAACAACAACAGGGTAAGTAACTAACAGGTCCATGGGGGGACGGGGGGAGACGTGCACAATGGCACACATGCACAACGATGTGTAGCACACTGCACACCCACAACAACCCAGGGTCCTGTCCCCCATCCCCGTGGCACACTGCAGCACACACACATGGCAATCACAGCACATCCCATGACAATGTGGCACAAAGTGCAACACCGACACTGCAGAACAGGGGACACAACTGGGTCCGCCCATGCGCAGAAACAGGCCAATCACATCTGACAGAGCAGGGAACTGTGAGATGCATATGTACGGGTACAACCTCACAACAGTCATGTAATCCAAATGTCCACTGTCCCCCCTCAAATTGCCAACACTTCCCAAACAGTCACAATGTACATTGTCACACAGTCTGCATGTCTACAAGAACAATGCGCCAACCGAAATGTCAACACAATGTCAACCTGCATCTCCCCTACACATTGCAGAGGGACAAACAACACCTCCAGCAGGTCAGACCAGACAACTCATCACTGATGCAGGACACGACCAACACACATTCGACACCGACGCCCTACACCAGCCCATGGACATCCCACGCAACCCACCACCAGGACCAGGGCAGATAAGCCACATAGAGGAGAACCCAGCCCCTGCAACAGACCACACAGCATGAAGCACACGCAAGCACGGCTGGCCCACAACACTTCACCGACCCACACATGGCACCCCAATGCCAGGTGGCAGAACGCCAAAAGGAGATGGCCGAACTTGTGCGGGTGTGGTCCGAACCCATGGAAGTCGAACTAGATCACATACGTGGGTGTCAATTACCCTTCAGGGTCCACCTACACCCCACAAAGGAGACCCACACTGCCATAGAGACACACGCAGAAATCATGTTGAACTGGCTACGGGCACGTGCGCCCGGCCCCTTTATTGGCAGGGCCACATGTACAGTGACGCCTGTGCTGGATGTGTGTGGGGTGAGCATAAGCCAGCCCGCACGGAGTGCACGGTGCTGGCAAGAACATGAACAGTGGACACCAGTGCAATGGAAACAGAAGACACATGCATAACAGAGTCAACTGCTGAGCAACATGGAGGGAGCCGGAGCAAGTACAGAGGTCACCCAACATACAAACAGAAGTGTCCGTGAGTTGCAGTGCACTGAGGTTGGGGCACTAAAGCCGTGCGCGCCCGTGTGATGAAAATAACTTGGATTGTGTCCATTCGGGATGTTCCTGCTGCAGATGCAGTGGGGTGTGTCAGACCTGCAGCAACTCCCTCATCAACGTCTCAGGTCTCCTACACTGCCTGAGGTGACACTGCTGCGCAACATCTCCACATCACAAAACTCAACCAGTAACTGTCCATTGGTTGCGGTGCACTGAGTCAGTGGCACCTGGAGT
Source organism: Calotriton arnoldi (assembly GCA_963921515.1). NCBI lineage: Eukaryota > Metazoa > Chordata > Amphibia > Caudata > Salamandridae > Calotriton > Calotriton arnoldi. The sequence continues at coordinate 189,982 of CAWUFW010014197.1, forward strand.
GCTGAGCAGGGGATCAGGCAGATGATGGCATCCACGACAGGTCTGAGCAACTACGTCAGTCTGCCAGTACCATTGTCTCGACTCTGGCAGATGGTGGTTGGAGTTGGCCCTGGGGATGGTGGCGTGTGCCTCCTGCGGTGATGCGACGTCCGGGCCAGTCAGGACTCTATTCGATGTGTGAGCCCTGGTGGTCCACAGTTGAGGCCGGAGACAGCGGACAGCGCAGGGCCACATGCACATGGCGTCGATGACCCCAAGACCACCGTCACAGAGGTCATCCAATATTCATCCAGACAGGGTCCCGGACTTGAGCTGCACAGAGTCAGTGGCCCCGGGTGCACATCGGCAGGCACAGGCACACCGCCACGGGATGGTGACTTGCGGTCCAATGAGATAGGGCCACGCAGACTGAGCGGGTCCTCGTCGAAGTCGGAGGTGAATGTAGCATAGTGTTTCGGGGGACAGTGGAAGGTGTTCTTCCAGGGCATGATGCAGAGGGCAGAAGCTATCCGGAAGCAGCAAATGGAGGAGTGGAAAGCGACTGCCTCGTTGCCACCACCAAATCGGTATAAGCTGCATGAGGATGAAAACTGCCCCCTATTCCATAGACTCAAACGCCACCAATGTACGACCAGAGAGTGTCCATGAATGTCGGGGAACAGACTTAGTGGCACCGGGGCTGAGTGGGGATGCAGTCTGCGATGATGCCGGTACACTCATATGAACTCCGGCATTGACGATTCAAGACTCTGTGACCTACTGGACCGCAGTGTAGGCCGGAGGCAGCGGTCTGCAGTGGGCCACAGCCATGTGTCATAGGCTCGAGATGCACAGAGTAAGTGACATCAGGGCAGTTGTCGGTAGTGTTCGATCACCTCCGTAATGATGATCCTTTTTCCCTCCCAAATGCAACGCATCATCCTCTTATTCCTCTCCTTGCGTGCATTGATTCGTACTCTGCCTTTGAATAATCGATGTTCAGTTCCAATCCTGTGACCTACTCGAGCGCAGCGTAGGCCGAGAGCAGTAGTCGGCGTGGGCCCACAGAATCTTGCGGCTGTGATGTAACACTAAGACCTGTTGGCACCACATCGAAGGGTGTATAGTGACATACACTCAGCCATGATTTATGTGCTCTGCCATGGTGTAATCAAGACTCAGTTCCAAATGTGTGACCTACTTGTCCGCTGTGCATGCCGGTGGAGTACGACAACTTGAAAGGAATACTGCGGGACTGTGTTGCGGAGGCCGTGATGGTCTGAGGGGGCTGCCAGGCTCACAGGCCTCGGGCTTGGAGATTGCACCTACACGTGGTGGGCCCTCATCGACACACGCCGGTGTCGGAAGGTGGGCATTGAGGCCTGGGTGCGCAGGGGCAGGCAGGACTGATTCGGGGACCAGCGTTTGGGGGTGCAGCAGGCGCACAGGATCGCTGGCAGCAGCGCTCACGGCGTCGGCCTCGTGGCGGGGTGAGGGGCGCCGCCCTGGCAGAGACATTGGGCATTCTGGAAGAGGACCACGCCCAGGGTTACGTGCCTTTTATTCACACCCCTACGCTGGCCTGGCATACACCGGGCCAGCCCACTCCCCTCACGCTTACGGGGGGGACGTCACAAGCTACATTTCCGTGACTTCCCCACTGGCTAGGGTGACATGGTTGCGTCCACTGCACTCCAAACACCAGCGGGGTGTGTCGATATGGATATGTGTGTGGTCTGCTTACTGCAGTCTGGCCAGCACATCCACGCCACACTTGGCATTGTGTACATTCCCATTCATCAGTCCCTTGCCTCCTTCGCACATGCCTGGTCCCCACCTCTTCCGACATTCTGCTATTGTGTGTCCGAGGTGCCATGCCGTAGATGGCTCATGTACATGGCTGGGCCAGGTTCCCACAGTGAGTTGTGCTGTTGTGTCTGGTGGGTGTGCATGTTGTATGTGAGCTTGTGACGTGTGCATTTCCTGAGTTGTGTGTTGCATGATTGTGGATTTGAGGTGTGTGGTGTGAGCATTTGGTGTTGGCCAACGGGCAGTGCATTTCCGTGGGTGCCATCCTGGTGGCGCAGGTTGATGATGGACTGTCGGGAGGTGCAGGTATCATGCACACTGCCTGGGTTGTTGGCGACGTCGTTGGCAGAGATTCCACGGTGGTCCACTATTGCCTGCACCTTGGTGGGATCCGTGCGCTTTCTGTAGCGCTTATTGTGTGCAGTGTCGCCAGGGCCCACTAGTAGGACATGTGTGCAGTCACTTGCCCCCTGACACGTGCGGAAAGCCAGCTGTGGCGTACACGCCTTGCTTGGTCTCCGGGTGTTCCTGCGCAGTGTGTGTGAGGTATGGATAGTGGGGTACCAAGCTGATGGTGTCATCCATGAGCGTTGTGGGGGACTTGGATTGGCCAGGCTACCAGAGGCCAACACGTGCAGCATGGCCAGCAGCTTTGTCTGCGGTGGGATGTTGGTTGTCCGCTGTGTTGTTACGGTCAGCCTGTGGGCTATGGTGGTCAGGATGCGGAGGAGGGTTGTCCCTTTGGGCATATAGTGGGCAATGACATTCTCTGGTGTTGGGTCTGTGGGCTTGGTGCATTTTGGGAGGGTCGCTGTCTTTGTCTGCGCTGCCTCAGTGTTGGTCACGGGGGGGGCGGTGGGTGTCTGGGGGGGTGGGGGAGGTGGTGGCGATGGGTGTTGTGGCCCTCTTGGGTGTCCGGCACGCATGTTCAGTGGCTCCATGGCATCTGTTGCCCTTCAGGTGTGGCTCTGGGCTGGGCTCCATTTTGTGGTGCAGGCTGTGCTCCGACTTTGCACCAGGTCAGGGCAGGTGTTAGATTCCTGTTGCTAACGCGCCTTATCGCCTGTTTTGAGGTCTCATCGCTGATCGGGCTGGTCGTTGAGAATGTTGAGGTGTGGTGTTGTCGCGGGTTTTTGCTCGGGAACGCCTACTCTGCATCTCATTAGCGATAGTTGCGGGGGTCATCAGTGGCAATGTTTTTTGCGGTTGCTATCGCAGGTAAACTTGTGTTATGGGCTGTTAACAACAGCTTGTGAATGGTGCGATGAATTTATCGCCACTTTGGCTGCGATAAAGTGCCGCTAACTACGCGATGTGTCCTTGAGAATATGCCCCTCGGAGCTTACGGTTTTCCCTGCCCCTGATGCTGTAGACACCAGAGATCTGCATTAGCTCTATATGTCCCTTCAGGGAGCTCCTTGGGAGGGAGGGGATAGAGCTCTGAGAGTCAGAGGAGATAGATACTCTGGGCACCTTGTTAAGAAATGCTTGCCCTGTGCTATTTGAACAGCTCTGTGCGGATCATAATCTGCCCTTGGACCATTTCTTAGCTTATCGAACTCGGCTAGCTGAGCTACAGTGAAATTGGCAGATTACAGACAATGAACCCGACACACATCCACTGGTGCATGCGATCCACATAATGGGTAGTAGACAGCGCCTCATCACGTGGTTGGCACGTGCACTGGCTCATACACCACACAACTTGTTTCATCGAATCAGACAACTTTGGGAACGCAATATTGGTCGTGTCCTGCAGCATAAAGAGTGGGACAAGGTTCTCATATACCTGTGTAAAGTTTCTTACAATTCGAAATATCCAAAACATAATTTTGCATAGAGCGTCCCTTACGCCTGAACGCTTGCATAGAATATGCGGCAGTGCATCAACATGCCTTAGATGTGGCTCCCAAGATGCTGACATGGCGCACATGTTTTGGACTTGCCCGGGAGTGCAGCTGATGCGTTGGATGGGGAACCATGACCTCACAGCGCCCTGTATTACATGCTGTGAATGTTGCTTGATATTTTCCCTTTCTTCTCTTTTCCCTCCCTTTTCCGCCCCCTGCTGGTTCCTTGACTCCAAATTTGGTTCACTGCATTGGCCTATGCATAACACTGCAAACTGTGTATTGTTAATGTGGGGACTGTGCATTCTTACCCAATACATGATTGGAGTTGGACCTGATGGATATTTTTCACCAGTGCCGAACTGATCATATACTACATGTACAGAGATCTTGCCTGACTGTAACTGTTATGGCCAGTTAGTTGTAGTGCCTGTTTCAAATAATGTTTGTTGATTATGTAAAGTTGAACCAATGTCTCCTGTTGTGACAGTCGCCATTGCCCAGAGTGCATAGACCCTCTGGGAACATATCCATTGATGTTGACTTAACTTCTATTCTGTCATGACTGTAATACTGTCGCCATCATTTAAAAATCAATAGCAATTGGTTAAAAAAAGAAGTAGAGGGGTCTACTCCATAGAGCCAAGAGTGAGGAGAGCAATGGGGATCATCTCTTTCAAGGCGCACCAAAAGTGTGGCCCTGAAGTTACTTACCACACAGAATGTCCTGATTATCTAAATGGGTGAAATCCCTAAAAGGATTTCTGCACTAGTATGGGACGTTTCAACCCTGAACTCAGCGGTTAAGTTCAGTTCCCACTGTAGCAAATTTGGAATATCCCCATTTAAGGCCATCAGCCATTTGAAGGGCTTTTTATTCATCAAAACTGTGATGGTTGTCCCAAAACAAGAAGCACTACATCTCTTCAATTCCCGCAAAATTGCTAAGCATTCCTTGTTAATTATGTCCCAGTTTTGTTCTCTGGGCTGGCTTATAAAACACTAGGGGGCTTATTTATGAGAGCCTTGCATCACTTTTGAACCACGTAAAGTGGTACTTGCATGACGCAGGGCTGGAATCAGATTTATGAAGCCACGCAAAGTCACACTGTGTGGCTTTGAGTAGCCTCATAAATCTGGAGTAAGGTGACTCAGCGCAAATCGCTGCATCGCCTTACTCTGTGCTCGGGAGGCGTTCCATAGGCATTGCGTTGGGTGTATCCACACAACACCCATGGTTTTGACGCTGCCCCAGATTTACAAAATCATGTAAACCTGCGGAAGCGCCAAATCCTTACGCCTCCCTAGGGAAGGCATAACGAGGGGAAATATGTTTATTCTCCTGTTTTTTTCCTCTTTCTATGTGCGCTGCATTCTGCAGCACACATAAAGAGGAAAACACTTCTTAGGATTGTTTCTGTGCAGGAAGGTTCCGCTATCTGCACAAAAACAACCATGCATGCAACGGAGGCACCCTTGAACCAAGGTGCAAGGGTGCCTACATTGGTGCTGGGCAGCCGAAACAGCGCCAGCACAGGGACAAAAGTACAGGAATGCATCATATTGTATAAATACGGTGCATTCCTGCCCTTTCAGTTTGATGTAGTGCAGCTCAGCAAGGTGACTTGCTGCACTACCTTACACCAAAATCCCGTAAATGAGGGGCTAGGAGTTTTCAACCCTTGTCATTAAGCTGGGACAGATATACACTACTTATGTGGTCTGAGGCATCAGTCAGTACAATCAAGGGCTAATGGAAATCTGGCACCTTCCAGTCTGGTGTATCATATAAAGCCTTTTTCAGATTGTCAAATGCCTGTTGTCAATTCACACTCAGATTTTTCTTTTTGGGCTACTTTGAGGATGCCAACATAGTATGTGCAGCAATAACACAACTGAATTTCTCTACAAACATCCTGTTAAAACCTGTGAGGCCCACAAATGCTTGTAAGTAGAACTGGATCTTTGTGACTTCCTAATCCAATCCTTGACGGCTTGAATAATGTAGTTTAAAAGTTCCATCTTTCCTCAATTCCCTTGGTACAACACAAACACTTGGAACCACACAGCCAGACCGATATAGCTCTTAACTGAAACACTTCTTCCTAGGTGAAGAATCAAGACGTACATCAATCTCTAAATACCTGCGGGTATGGATGAATGTATGGATGAATGCATCAAGATGTTTGACCAGTGTTTACGAAAAATGAGAGTGGCTGTATCAGGGATTACCCTGTAGGTGCAGCCAATTCCTGATGGAGTAAGAGGCTTCTCTTAGATCTTCCACTGGCCCCTCTAGCTTAATGATCCCCTGAGCCTTTCAAATGGTAGCCTTGACTGTGTTCATGAGTGCACCTGTAAATGAACTACTTAAGGAGCCTTGAACATTACCTGCACCATGGATAACTGAGAGGTCAGCAGGGAACAGCCATCGCTGGTGGCACCGCTCCCATACACAAGAAAAGCAAGCACCTGGAAAACTCTGGTGATATCCAGTCCTGGAGTATGCTGCTGATGCCCCACTGAGAACGAGGTTTTCACAGAGCTCCAAGGCAGGTGGCTATGACAAATGGGCATTCTACACAACAGGGCAACCCAATCTTCCCCCAGGAAACTGGCTACTATAGTAAACATACTAAAGTGTTCCCAGAGGAATTATTTATACATTACTCAATAATTAATTGGTCAAGAATATGATCCTAATGCATGTCTAAAATCAATCGTTCATAGATTCTGACACAGGTATATTGTTGTTAGCAAAAATATATTTTTATATATAAATGAATCAATATATCATCATGAAGAATTGCAGTACAAAAACAAAACAGCCTTAATACATCAGTATAACAAAACTGACGCCACCTCACAATCCCTCAAGACTAATAAAATTAATTCATAAAGGGGATATAGGGAAGTGCAACATCCTCTTAACCATGTACCCTCATGAATCCACAGTCCCAATATTTTAGTCCCAAATAGTTTTAGAAGGGACTGAAGTCACACAAGATGTATTGGAGTTAAGCAGGATAGACTGTCGATTTTTCCGTCTCAGAGGGCCCAAAAGATCCGCAAGACCATCATCAGGACTCAGTGTTGAAAAGGAACCAATCCTTCAGATACTTGACTTCAGATCATTCCCTCATAAAGGCTCAACAGCCTCATGCATAGAGTTTATCCCAAAAGAAACGTATTTACAGGTCATTCAATTTTGAACTCCGAGCTGGACCGTACCAGCAATTACTTCAGTGTGGCCAAGACAAATGGGCAGCACTGATGAGAGATATGAGAGTTTGATGTGGGGACTGACCCTAGACACCTCTAAAAGCACTGTAAAGTTGTGAATAAATGGACCAACATGGCTGTGAAAGCCCTGTTATCGGAGTTACCACAGGAGGGCAGGAGATGAAAGAGACACTCACAGCGAGCTTCTGACTGGGGTGTCTGCACCAACCCTCCAGGGTGAAGCGAGGTGAGAGGTGGGGGGCGGATAGGCAGCTAACAGAGAGAAGAGAGGGAAAGGACCTGCTGCAAGGTGAGAGAGATGGCAGGAAGCACTCCACCCTTTATAGGAGTGGAATGGCAAAAGATGACCCATGGCAATGAAGATGCGATGTACACGAAGAGAAGAGGACTGTAAATAAGCTAGGCCTACACAGTGGGCACCATAGATGTGCAGTATTTATAATACCCTTGGAACATGTTGTACAGAAGAGGAGTTTATTTTTCATGTCACAAACACTGAGTGCACTGAGACTTTAAATGAGGGCATGGCACAACAAAAGAACACTGGAAATTTGTGGATCTCAAATAATAAATAAAAAAGGGGAAATTGAAACTAGTTTTGAATTAATACTGAGATATGCTGCAGAATATTGTCCCCGTGAAATACCATGATTGGCTGGCACTTGGTACCATATTGGTAATATGAGAATACTGCTAGTGTGTAATAATGGCCAAACTGAGATCCACTAAAGCTCAGGGCTCATCCCACCAAACACAATTTCTGCCCTTGGAACAGCCTATTATGGTGCCATGGTGGATATGAGTGAGTGGCACAAAGACACCTGCTCATGACAAGCTAGTCTATATATTGAAGCCATCACGGCAATCTGGGAATCCCTTGTAACTAACATTGGCACTATGACAATAGACTAAAATTTGTTACTGGGTGACCAAAAGACGTTAGGCAATACAAGCGAACATTGGCTGAACTGAAAACATCCACTGAAAAGTTACTGGAGCAGGCAAAAGCATGTTTGCTTTTTCATAATAGAGGACCAAAGACTCACGAAGGTGCTCATGGCACAATAAAGCTGGCATAGTTGGTCTGCCTGAACAAACAGAGGATCCTTATGTTACCGCTTGTCTCAAACAATGGTAGGTGCTGACATTTCCACCACTTATATTGTTGGAAGTTTGGCCTTTCTGCAGGGTCACTCTGGATTTATTTGCCTTTTTGCTGGCTATAGTACTTTGTGCATGTCACCACTGCTAATTGCCACATTTAATTTACTCATAAATCCCCAGTGTATGGTACCAAGTGTAACCAGGGTCTATAAATTAAATACTACCAGTGGGCTGCAGCACACATTGTTCCACCCACTGCAGTAGCAAAGTAATACCTGCGTCCAGGCCTACCATTGTAGCCTGGCTGTGCTGTTATAAAATGACAAGTTCAACCTAACAAAATAACCCCTTTTGACAAGCCAAAGCTTTCCTTTTAAATATTACTTAGTTACCCCGAAGTAGGCCTTACTGCCCATAAAGAGAGTATAAGGTATTTAAAAGTAGAACTTGTAAAATGTATTGTTACACATGTCCTTACAGTGAAAAAGTTCTAATAGCTATTTTCACGATTGATATCAGTTATGGCTGTTCTATGCAAAAGCACTGGGATACAATATTACGTTTAATAAATGTTATCTTTGGCCAGGAAAAAGCTACAAACTACACCTAGTCATGTGATCCAGGATACAGGCTGCAAGCACCAAATGGTTAGGGAAAGAACATGCCAATTTCCTAAAAGGTTCGTAGAATGGAGGAGTTTGGCCCATATATAGACGACTAGATAGGGCCTAACATAATTGAAGAAACATATTATATAGCCGTCACATTAACTGCTGTTTTTTTACTTAAACAGACTTAGACCATTCACTGATTTCATTGGTCTATTGTATTTGTTTACTCATCATTCTCTATTTTTGATGTGAGTCATTTACTTGTTGTGTAATTGTGTCAGAACAAAGGAACACGTGATTATTCACACATTGAACATACATTTAAATCATAATCTTACAAGAAAAACATTACAAATTACAAACAATACAAACAAACAATAAATGAGTGATAAATTACACTCTTTTAGCCAGTCATAATTTTTAAACAGCAGCAACCTTAATCCTGTTGTACTTCTCAATTGGTTATTCTATTTAAGTGCTACTGCCCACTGGGAACAGGTTAGGGATCCTTCCAGCCATACCTCATCTTCCACCATGGCTGAGAAAGAACTATGGGAACTTGTGCCGGCTATGCAGAGCTGGGAATGAGGACATTGAACATATAATATGCTCCTGCATCAAACTAAAAGAAGAAAGGGTAGGCCTCCTAAAAACTCATTTTAATGAACGTGGCATACGTACCCGGAGACAAGCAGTACTCGCATGCTTTAACCCAAGGGATCCACAACTAAATGGGAAGCTTGCTAAGTTCCTGCTTCAAGTAGCATCACAGCAAAGGATCAGCGGTACTGTAACCTGCGTATAGACTCCAGAGGCTTCGAGCAAAACGAACAATGGACACTCTGCACTTTCATATTATTCATGCATGTCTTGATAAATAAAAATTTAACAGAGTATCGATCGGAAAGGAATTTAACCAAAATGTTTTATCAGAATGTATTTTTGTAATGGTTTTAACTAATCAAAAACAATAAATTTTTTACTTACTTACTTACACTGGGAACATCATTTAAGCTCTTAAGGATAGAAATGTTAACCATTCCCCAAGATTAGATCTTAATCAATTGCATATGTCCCCCTGGTGGTGTAAAATGCTGATGCGTTTCGAGCCTCAATGTAAATTGGAAAAAGATATAAAAACATTAAATTTAGAGACGGTATACCCCTATTTAAAGGACGATTTTTACACAAAAACTGATTCACATAGAGTCTTGTCAGACTATCCTGGCAGATTCAGAAACAGATTCTTAACGTTTTCTGAGACATCGTCACCTGACTCAACTGGAGATTCGGACCTGGGGAGGGTCCTTATAACAGAAATCAACAAAGATCAACTTCTTTTTTAGAAAAAGATCAGCAAAAAAACAGGATGCAGTTCAAACCACAACCATGGGAAATGCGTATAAGACGCCAGTTCTACAAAACATAACTTCGTCATCTATTGTCAATTTGTCCAATAAAACACTAACTAAGGAGGAGGAAGCAGTCCTAGAGTTAGCCCTCAAGTTTGTACCTAGTACACTCACCTACTTTGCACGATTAAAGATAAAAGCGATCTAGTTTTTTCAGAAAATTAGGTTAAAAGTCTTTTTCTTTACAAAAGAGATCAGTATATCTAATGAACCTTCGGGGCTTGCCAATAAATCAAATTTTTTCCCCCGGCACACACTGTTCCGAAAGAAATTTTAGCTTTTGAGCAAGTCGTGCTCTCATCAATACAACAATTAGAGAAAAAGAAGTCCTACAGCAGAAACAATTTGACGTTAGGACAACAAAAAGCTATCCAAGAACTTAGAAAAGACGATTCGATAGTCATCAAGGCGGCTGACAAAGGCGGTGCTGTGGTAATTTGGCCAAGGGAGATGAATCTGAAAGATGGAAGAAATCAGGTTAACAATCCAGCATGGTACAGACTAACTGAGGAAGTCCCAACACGAGAAATACAAGAGTCAATAAAGAGAATTATCATGCACGGACTTGAACTAGGAATATTGGGAATAAAGGAATCTGAATATTTAAACAAAAAACATCCTAGGATCCCAGTCATTTATCTTTTACCCAAAATTCACAAACAACTAATGGTGCCACCAAGAAGGCCAATAGTGTCTGGATGCGATTCACTCATGGAACCAATTTCAAAATACGTGGACATCTTCTTAAAACCATTTCTCCAAGAAGTTTAATCATATTTGAGAGATACTATGGATTTTATTAATAAAATAGAAGGTCTTCGATTTGATGCCTTTCAGCAATGGTTGGTATCCCTAGATGTGGTCTCACTGTATACACAAATCCCACAGGATGAGCCATTACAAGCAATCGACTTCTATTTTGAAACTAGAATACACCCTCACCTAGTACCAAGAGTTCATTTTACAATTTGCAGCAGTAGCATTGAAGAAGAACTTCTTTAAGTTCGAAGATACATTCTATCTTCAAACAAAAGGGACCTCGATGGGATGTCCCTTCGCTCCTGAGATGGCGATACTGTATATGGCTCCGTTTGAAGATAAATTCATTTTCAACAATAACCCTTATTCACAACATTTGATACAGTGGTACCATTACATCGATGGCATTTGGTGTCTTTGGAATGGTTTAGAAAGGGTTTTACATAGGTTCCATGACTGGTTAAATTGTAGACACCCTGACATTCAATTCAGTCTCACCAAAAGCAAGACAAGCCTAACATTTCTTGATGTTGAGGTCAAACCCATCGAAAATGAATTGACAACAACTCTACATAAGAAATCGACAGGTAAGAACACCGTACTACATTATAGGAGCTTTCATCCTAGAAACTTAAAGGACAACCTGCCTTATGGGCAATTATTGAGGAAAAGGCAGAACTGTTCCTGCAAAGACACTTCATGTGACCAACTCAAAGACCGAGGGTACCCGAGAAAACTACTTAAACATGCGATGAAAAGAACCTGGTATACACCTAGAGATTGCCTCTTGACAAAGAAAGTGAAACAGTGGCTAGACAAACTTGTGTGTGTATCAACTTACGGTCCACACACAAATGAATTCCGGCAAATGATATTGAAGAATTGGCACCTCATACAGAACTTTGAATATTCATTACAATCACCATTGTTGACAATGAAAAAAAACGCCAGTATTGGCCAACAAATTTGGAGGGCAGATATTGCCTCTTCTAATAGAAAAAAAGATTTACGAACACAATGAAACTTAAAACCAATTCGTGGGCCATCACAAGTGCGGAAATTGTTCAGTATCTGCAACAACAATAGAAGGAACTGAGTTAGTACATAACAATCAGAAATGGACACAGAAAGACTTCTCAAACTGTAAAACAAAAACGTGGTGTACGCCATTGTATGCCCATGCCAAAAACTATACATTGGGAAGACAAATCAGGAAATAAAACAACGCATTGTGCAACATCGGTCCAGAATTAAAACAAAGGTTGTCACTGCCCCTATGGTCAGCCATTTCATGGATAAGAACCACAGTGAAAAAGATCTTAAATGGACTGTTTTATCTATTATCAAATCGAATTCAAGAGGAGGAGATACTGAGACAGCATTGCTGCGTAAAGAAGCTTATCTAATATTGAAATTCAATAGCATTGTCAGTGGCCTAAATGAAATGTCCAAAATTGGTAGAACTTAATGGATTAGTTTGCCAAAGAACCCTACAAAATGATCAGCATTAAAAGGTTTTAGCTTGAAATCGCAAACTCAGACTCCATATTACAACTTGAGCTCACAAACAAGTAGTGGAATCCCATCTCGCGAACGACGTACTACATATCCCATAATGCAACATCCGAAACATCGTGAATTAGTCTAGTATAAATGAACAGGAAACCGGAAGTCAATGATCCAACCATTTTGATTGAATGCATGGAGAACACCGAAAAAAGAAAAATTATAAGTAAGTGTATGAGCCAGCAGCGCGAGCGCATTAAGAATATGTGAATTGATAAGGAACTATGGAACATTCATGTTGCGTGTCCTATTTACTGTAGAACGCACAAGGAACTGACACCGATTGGAAACAAAATGCAAACTCACATTTACAGAATAAAACAAGGACCTCCAGTTAATCATACCAACTTGTGAACTTCTGCAAAGTAAGTGGCTCTTATTTGAGCATAAAATGTCAAACTGCATAAATTAGGCTGACATAATCATTCACTGTCGCTTTCTCACATTTCAGATTGAACGATCGAAGGAACGAACGCGCACTTCCAATGTAAAAGCAAAGGCATTAAGAGAGAAGAAAAAGAAACTGCAGGTACCACGAATGAGATAATTAAAACAATAAACTTTAGGTATAAACTAAAACAATTAGAAAAGGGGTTAGAAATTAATCACAAATACTTATGATTTTTTTAATTACAGATTGTACCCAGTCACAGCCCTGAAGAGAACCTCATCAATTTCATTGAGGCTCGAAACGCGTCGGCATTTTTCACCACCAGGCAGACATATGCAATTGATTAAGATCTACTCTTGGGGAATGGTTAAAATTTCTATCCTTAAGAGCTTTAATAATGTTCCCTGTGGGCAGCAGCACATAAATAGAATAACCAATTGAGAAGTACAACAGGATTAAGGTTGCTGCTGTTTAAAAATGATGACTGGCTAAAAGAGCGTCATTTATCACTCATTCATTGTCTGTTTGTATTGTTTGTAATTTGTAATGTTTTTCTTGTAAGATTATGATTTAAATGTATGTTCAATGTGTGAATAATCATGTGTTCCTTTGTTCTGACACAATAATACAACAAGTAAATGACGCACATCTAAAATAGTGAATGATGAGTAAATAAATACTACAGACCAATGAAATCAGTGAATGGTCTAAGTCTGTTTAAGTAAATAAACAGCAGTTAATGTGATGGCTAGATAATATGTTTGTTCAATTTTGTTAGGCCCTATCTAGTCATCTATATTTGGGCCAAACCCCTCCATTCTACGAACCTTTTAGAAAATTGGCATTTTCTTTCCCTAACCATTTGGTGCTTGCAGCCTATATCCTGGATCACATGACTAGGTGTAGTTTGTAGTTGGCCTTTTTGTATTCCTCCCAGACAGTATCACAAAAGGGAACTGGGTGGTGGCAGGATGGGCCATCCTGGCCTGATGGGAGGGGCGGAGCTGTCACCTACCATACTTGTACTTTAAAGGAACTGCTCAAGCACTTACACAAAGAACTTCACCCTAGTCTTTTGTGACTCCAGACATCCTGTGACCATGGCAGGGAGGAAGGAAATTCCAGAACCAGATGTGTGGGGAACTCTAGAGGTTTCCCCCACTGCAAAGCTGGCACCAGATATAATTATTGGGCCCTCTGACCAACTCTTTAGTACACTCTTGGACCTGTGGATACTACAGAAGAAGGTAGGCCTGCTGCCTGAGATATGTCCTGCTGCCTGGAAGGGAGACAGAATCTGCTCCCTCCCTTCATCCAAGGCTACTTGAAGTGATTCCAAGGATCAGCTGACTGACCTCCTGTTCAGAGCTACAGGGACATACAAAGCACCAGAGGCCTCACTGCAACTGCCCAGTGGACCTGCTGCAGCTTGACCTACCTGAACCTGCAACTGGACCTGCCTGAGCCCTGCTAGCCTCTGCGAGAGTGAGTCCATGATCCCTAAGAAGCGCCTTTCCAGGTCCTGTTCCCTTGGTTGGCATCAGAGTGCACTCCTCTGAACACAAAGGAGAAATTCTAAAGTTTTGGGCCCCTCATGCCTGTGAACTTGCCTGATCATGTGAGACCACCAGCGATGACCGGCAATGCAAGATCTACACTTCGTTCTACAGCATCGACAGTCCTTGCAGCTGTTAACTGACATTTGGGTAGACCTTCTTTTGCTACCCCTTCCCCACCCAGCTAGGCAGGCCACAATAACAGCTGGCCTCTTTTTGACATTACAATGTCAAAGCCTGTTTGGCAGGTCTACTGGGTATATATTTGACATTTGAGGCACACTTCAAAGGAGGAATACAGGATGCCAAAACAATTCATGTATATCCACTGTCTGGTTGCTGAGTACTCAGCTTTGCTCTGCTGTTGTGGTGGGTACAGAGACTGGTTCAGACTGGCTTTTAAAGTTACATATAGGAGGACACTAGGATTACCAGAGTACACTTCCCACACACCCAGGTCTCAGGATCCAAGTTATGTTATGTTATGTTAATTGCGATTTGTAAAGCGCCTAATACCGGCAGGTCTCTAAGTGCTAAGAGAGAGTAGCCATAGCCCACCCCAGTGAGTGAATGTTAGCCCCCGGTCAGCATCTGCGTTATGACCAGGCCTCTGTGAAGAGGAAGGTCTTCAGTTTTTTCCTGAAGGGAAGGATGGCTTTTTCTAACCGGAGGTGTCCAGGCAGCTTGTTCCACAGCTGCGGGATCAATACCGAGAAGGCTCGCCCCCCTTTAGTCGTATTGTTAAACCGTGGGTAGGCCAGCTGGCCTCCCTCGGATGATCGAAGGGTGTGGCCGGGGACGTTTCTCCCTAGACGCTCTTTGATGTATCTTGGGGCCTGCCCATGAAGGGTCTTGTGGGCGATACAGAGGCCCTTGAATCTAGCTTGCTGTTTGACGGGGAGCCAACGAAGCTTTTGCAGCAGGGGAGTGGCCCGTGCCCGTCTGGGGAGCTTGAAGATCAGCCTCGCTGCATCATTCATCACTACTTGCAGTTTGCCTAGCAGCTTTTCTGGTAACCCAATGTATAGCGCATTGCCCTAGTATAGGCGGGAAGTTTATCTTGAAAATGGCCAATGTGGATAGGGTTATCACTAGGAACCTTTACCTAATTGGTTAGGGAACCCCCAGGGGTTATTCCCACCCACTTGCTTTTGCCAGGCATAAATGTGGCATCTCCAGTCACCCACTTCAGAACACTTCTGGACCTCTGGAAGATCAGAACAGGACTGAGCCTGCTCTGAGACCTGAGAAGAGCCTAGAAGACTAGACTAGCTTGCCCTCTTGTACCCAGGACAAAGACTTGGACTCCAACGGTCCTAACCCTGACCTCCTGTTAAAGCTACAGGGACACAACAAGCTATAAGAGGCCTTTTTCTGCATCTGACTACCTGACCAGTGGTTGATGGACCTGGCCTCTGCCTACCACTCTGTGGGTCTCTATGGGCCATATTATCAAGAACGGCGATAACATTATCGCCGCTTTAGCAGCAGGAAACTGCAGCTAAAGCGGCGATAAGGGGCTTGATAATATGCCCTATAGAATTCCAATAGAAGCCCAGGTTTGATGTCCTTCACACCAGAACCTGGGCTTCTATTGGAATTCTATGGGGCATATTATCAAGCCCCTTATCGCCGCTTTAGCGGCAGTTTCCTGCCGCTAAAGCGGCGATAATGTTATCGCCGTTCTTGATAATATGGCCCCATGTGTCTTCCGTGAGGTCTTATGGGGCTATAGAAGTGAACTCCTGGGGTGTATTGGGACTTAAAGGACTAACGTCAGAAGGGAAATTCTTTGACCAGAATGAACCTGGTTAATGTATCTGACCCTCGCTCAATGTGACTATAAGTTAACTGAAGTGAAACTCACAAATTATTTTATAATAGTCAGTAGAGAGGCAGACAGAGGAGACCCTCACAGATTATGCCAACCCTCATTCCCTACTGCCCGAGATTGAAGCCAGGGAATCCTTGAATTTTTTAAGGAAATATTTGTGTGGGGCATTGCCCTGGTCCCAAGGGGGGATTGGTAGTTGTAGGGGAAAAGAAAATATTTTCTTCATGGGCCTGCAACAGCGGGTTGAATGGATTTGAAATCCATATGATTGGCAGTGTGGGGTATGATTGCAGTAGACAATCTTTGGAGGCATGGGAGTCACAGAAATTAATGGATACTGACCTGTTAAATCCTAATCATGGCCTCTCTTAATATGTAACACTGACGTGGAATGTAAGAGATATGAATAATGCTGCCAATAAATATAACATTTACAACTATCTGAAGTGTTGGAGGCACATTGCTTTATGCTGCTGGAAATGCACCTTATGTGGGAGGAAGGTGTTTTATTGAAAAAGCCCTGAGGGGGCCAAATTCTTTACAATGAGCAATCGTACACTAGAAGGGTCCTGAAATCGGTGGGACCCAGGCTAGCTTTCACACCACTTCATGTTCAGGTAGACCAGGATGGGTGCTATGTGTTGGTCATGTGTAGGCTTGATGAATCAGATTTGCTTTTAACAAGTGTATGTTCAGCAAACATTGACGAGGCCAAAGTCTGGACTTCTTCTCAGCTCTCCTGTCAACACATGCTCATTTACCAATGTTGCTTGGGGGACATTACAGTAGTGTGGGGGATATGAACTGGGACATATATCACCCAAGATAACACTCTCATCTGTAGTACACAATGATTGACTGCATGAGGAAGTGGGACCTGGTTGACTCCTGATGTACACACAATCCAACTATCAGAGATTATTTACATTATGCACGTGCACAACTTTAATGTTAGGATGAGTTGGTTCTACTGTTCTAGTTTAAAAAGCTTGTTTTATTTGTCATGTGTTATTGGTAGCTGTTAAATTGTTTTTAATAAGGGCTCACTTTGCTGCAGCACCGAGGGATCTACTCTCCCGCTCTTCGGTCCACCACAGACGTTTTCCCGATTGTTGTGGAGAGATCGGGGGAGAGGAAGGGAGGAGAAGTGAGGTCTGACCATTTCCGGTTGCACCACAGGGCGATGGTCTAGTGGTTCAGGTCCTCGCAGTATTTAAACCAAATGCCACCGCTGACGCGCAGCGCATTTCCCTGATAGTGTGTTCTATGGGTGTTCTACGAAGGCGCTAAGCCCACACGGCGCTTGCTGCTGTTTTAAAAAGCTTGTTTTAAATGCCATGTGTTATTGGTGGCTGTTAAATTGTTTTTTAATAAGGGCTCACTTTGCTGCAGCACCGAGATCTCCACTCTCCCGCTCTTCGGTCCACCACAGAAGTTTTCCCGATTGTTGTGGAGAGAGCGGGGGGGAGAGGAAGGAAGGGGAAGTGAGGTCTGACCATTGTCGGTCGCACCACAGGGTGATGGTCTAGTGGTTCAGGTCCTCGCAGTATTTAAACCAAATGCCACCGCTGACGCTCAGCGGACGCACGCTCAGCGCCAGCCATTCTGCCAATTTTACCTTGGAACATCTGCAATATTTGCGTGATAAGCTGATTCAGATAAGAAGTATTGTCCTGGGCCAACGTTAAAACCTCTGCATCCCCTGACCCTGAGGTCCTGTCCTCTCTGTCATCTCTCTCTGACTAATCACAAACTCAAGGGAGCACCCCTCTGCACGACCCCTGGGGTCTAGTCTAACCCAAAACCCACTATCTCTGACTCAATACACTCAGAGACAAATGCTAGCTGCTTTAAAGCAGCACTTATCAATGCAAGGTCACTAATAAAAAACGCAGTGGCCTTCGCTGAATTTATTGAGTCCCAGGATCTGAACCTAGCGTTCGTTACAGAAACCTGGGTAGACGCCGGGTCAGACTCAGATCTTATTATGGCCACTCCCCCGGGCTTTACCATCTAGAGATTAGACCGCCCCCTACAAAAGGGCAGAGGCTTAGCTATTATCTCTCAGGGACATCTTAAAGTCTTCTTTAAGCCCCTTCAAACCGCCTCTAATTGTGAAGCATTGGTCTTCAAAATCACCTTGACCAGCCGGTATTCATTCAATGGAGTACTGCTTTACAGACCCCCAGGTCCTAGTGCAACCTTTCTTCACAACAGCAGTCAGCTGCTGGATATTAAAGTCCTTTTTCCAGACTTCACCATCTTAGGGGATTTCAACCTTCATCTTGAAAATGCTGCATCCAAAGACGCAGTCGCCCTCACCGATCGTATGGGAAGTGTGGGCCTGGTCCAGCTAGTGGACAGCCCTACCCATAAGGCCGGCCATGCTTTAGATGGCATCTTCTCAGACAATCCATATCTTAAATTCTCCTATATCCTCCCTCTAACTTGGTCCGATCATTCAGCTGTGATGTTTAACATTTGTCTAGAAGCAGCAGCTGAGCCTGGGCCCTTTCTCCCAACCAAATTAGTAAAACGCCCCTGGCACAAAATTACTCCAGAAAGCCTTACGCGACACTTGGACCACTCAAGACCAGGTCTGCCTGCAGACTTGGGTGAGGCCACAAAAACGTACCATAATTGGATCACCAATAATCTTGACTTTATAGCGCCCCTTAAATCTGCAACCATTAAAAGGACCTCCCCCTCCGAACCATGGTTTGACGAAAGCCTGAGACAACAGAAGCAAATCTGTCGAAGGCTGGAAAGGAAGTGGCGCTCGCATTATGAAATAGACAACAAGGTCATGTATAAAAAAGCCATTGCAGACTATAAAACAACAATTCTAACTACAAAAAAACAATATTTTTCTACCAAAATAAGTGTTTCTCTCAACTCCACCAAAGAACCCTTCTCCACAGTGCAGAAATTGAGTAAACTCCCTGCCCAGAAAAATACAGGAGTAAACCAAGACTTCTGTAACCAGTTAGCACTCTGCTTCCAAGCAAAAGTCAAAGCAGTCTTGGATTCCCCTATCTCCGTTCATGGAGTAGGGGGAGAGCAACCAGGGCCGGACTGGCCATACCAGGCATCGGGCGTTTCCCCGGTAGGCTGGAGGTCAGGAGGCTGATTTTCATTTAAGTGGGCCGATTTTCACCTTTCCTGGCCGCTCTCACTGTAGGCTTGGATGGGACACAGCAATTCCAGCAATGCAGTGCAATGAAAATACAAGCCTCAGCGCAACCGTACGGGGCTGCCTGAGACTTACTATGTAGTGAGGGGGCTGGTCCGACAAAATTTGCCAGGACTGCTTTTGACTATCAGTCCGGCCCTGAGAGCAACCCAAGGGTCCTTCCACCACTAAGACGGAGGTCTCATGCGGGGAGGGTTTTTTAGTAGACACAATCCCTTGCCTCCACAACTTTAGTAACATCTCTGTAATGCAGGTTTTGACTATGCTTAGTCAGACGAGATCAGGTTCACCCTGGGGCCCCTGTCCCCCTAAAATCCTACACCTGGCCCCGGAGGCTACAGCCCATTTCCTTACAGGGATTTTCAATCAGATGTTCTCTGTTGGATATTTCCCGACTGCCTGGAAGAAGGCATCTATTCTTCCGCTGTTGAAAAAAACAAACTTAGATAGTCTGGATGCGAACAGCTACAGGCCCATCTCCCGTCTTCCCCTGCCCGTTAAGATCATTGAGAAGGCCATGAACATAGAACTTACCAAGTTCATGGAGGATAACAGGCTATTAGACTGTGCGCAATATGGTTTCGGAAGTCAACATGGCACCGAGCTGGCCCTGATCAATGTGTCGGAAGAAATCAGAGAGGTTCTGGATAAAGGTGGGAAGTTAGCTCTGATCCTTCTGGACCTCTCGGCAGCTTTTGACACGGTTGACCACAATCGGCTCGTTAGCCGCCTCTCTTCTGTTGGGATCAGGGGCAAGGCTCTGGCTCTTCTGAAGTTCTTTCTCTCTGACAGAGGACAATGGGTGGAGCTGGACGGATACAGTCCATCCTGGTTCACCCTGCCCACAGGGCTCTTCACTGAGCCCATCACTTTTCAACCTGTATGTTGCCCCTCTCTGCTTGCTCATAGAATCCTTTGGATTCAAAATAGTGTCATATGCAGACGACACGCAAATCGTGGCGTCCTTTTCTGGAGATCCCAGGGACACTGCACTAAGGGCCAGATGTATGACCCTTTCATTTAGTGCCTCGCAATTTGCGACACATTGCGAGTCGCAAATTGCGAGGCACTAAATGAAATGTACAACAGTGTGTTTACACTGTTTTGCGATTCCCAATGGGGTCGCAAATTGCGAGGCTCATTAATATTAATGAGCCTCTCTCAATTTGCGAGCCCATTGTGAATGCCAGCCCTCCCGGGGATGGTGGCCTGCTGGGCTCAGCAGACCACCATATCTGGGACTGCTTTTTAATAAAGCAGCTTTTTTTTTTTAAATGCAGCCCATTTTCCTTAAAGGAAAACGGGATGCATTAAAAAAAAAAAATGAAACGTTTTCGTTTCATTTTTTAAGGGCAGGCAGTGGTCCCTGGGGCCACTGCCTGCCCTTAAAAACTTATTTTTCATGCATGCAAAACATATTTAGCGAGTCGCAAAAAGATTGTGACTCGCTAAATGGGCTATGTACATGGCCCAATATGTTTTTGCATGCGCAAACGGGTTCGCAAACCCATTTGCGCATGCAAAAACGGGTCGTACATCTGGCCCCAAGATTCCAAGATTGCCTGCGCACAGTCGGAAATTGGATGTCCCAAAACTGCCTCAAACTAAACGCAGGTAAAACCGAGGTGCTTCTATTTGGACATGACACCTCTTTCTGGCAACCAAGCTGGTGGCCGCAGGAAATGGGCGAAATCCCCACTCCCGTCTCTAAGGTGAAAAACCCCGGAGTTTACTTTGATTCCAAGCTATCCTTCGAGGGGCAAATGAATGCAATCACCTCCTCCTGTTTTTTCATGATCAAAACCATCAGAAAGATCCTTCCTTTCATCCCACTTGAACTCCAGAAAGCGGTGATAACAGCGCTTATATTGTCCAGATTGGATTATTGCAGTGGGCTGTTCCTTAACATACGCGCACGCATTCTCAATAAAATGCAGGTCCTGCAAAATGCAGCAGCTCGTCTGCTGCTTGATATCCCAAAACATCAATCGGAGGCACATGCCCTACCAACTTTCCATTGAGGTTAAAAGAAGGATAGAATTCAAGGCCCTCTGCATTCCCTTTAAGGCACTTCATGGACTCGGCCCTGACTTCTTGGCAAACAAGTTCAAGTGGTATCTTCCAGAGAGGCAGCTCTGCTCCGCAACATCCGCAAATCTTGTAGTCCCCAGGGCCAAAACGGCCTCCTGGGGGGGGAGAAGCTTCATTGCAGGCACAGCTAGATTGTGGAATTCACTCCCACTAGGACTGAAGACAGAAAACAACCTCCTGGCTTTCTGTAAAGCTTTAAAAACTCTGCTTTTTAACAACTAACTGTCCCTTCTCCTCGAACCCCCGTGCAGGCTCACATATCAGGATGAGCCGCCACGCCTAGACACCTCCGGATATTAGCGTGCGTTATAAATCCAAATTTCATTTCATTAGAAGAGTAAAGAAACTAGAGTAAACACACTAATCTCGTTTACTGGAAACCTTTGTAGGAACTTGCCAGATCACAACCAGCTACCCCTGCACTTCTGCTGGGGTAGATGCAGAACGGTGATATTGTTG
Organism: Calotriton arnoldi; assembly: GCA_963921515.1. NCBI lineage: Eukaryota > Metazoa > Chordata > Amphibia > Caudata > Salamandridae > Calotriton > Calotriton arnoldi. Next base: position 211,839 of record CAWUFW010014197.1, read on the forward strand.
TGGAAACTCCAATTAGAGGAATCTAAATACCCTCTATTTCGGAAAATGAAGAGATAGAGATTAAGCATTAAACCCAGGAAAATGATGGGCCATCTTTTAATGCCTCAATTGAATGAGAAGCGTTTAAGGCAGTAGTCACAGAAGAGAAAAATCTAAGGCAGTAGTAAATCATTAAAGAACAAGATGCAAACACTGCAAGAACACCTGAGAGTGCTGAAGTAGACTGTTCCAGATACCCTTGAGGTGCAGGAAAAAATTAACAAGTACAGAGGAGCGCATGTGCAACTGTTGGACACCCTATGTTGCCTGGACTTCAAACCTTACATAGCAAAAGCACACAATGAGGGGGACAAGGCTGGGTGCATGCTAGCCTGCCTGATTGAGCCAGAAAAGAGAGGGGTTCAAATTCCAATTCCATGAGATGACTCTCATACATTTACATGCAGACCAGAATCAATCAAATATTCCTACAGTACTACACAGAGCTCTATATGAAAGGGATGTTGATGGAGCATAAGGATTATCCCAGAATCTAGATAGGTTGAATAGGATACCTATATTACTTGCCCAGATCATTGAAGTAGAAGGGCCAATGACAGTAGCTGAGATTTGAAATCCATAGCTGAATTAGCAAAGGGTAAAACACCTGGATCAGGTGGGTCTCCTGCAGAATTGTATGTTGAAAATATGGGCATACTGGTGCCCAGGTTGCATACCTTATATGAAAACACTGACGTGTACAAAAAAGCGATGAATTGAATGCTTGACTTAATTTCAGCCACTGGTAACTTACTTGGCCGCATCCAGTCCATCGGTATTTTGCACACCATGCCATCTCCGATTAGACCAAGTCATATGCAAACCAGTCTTGGCCCTGCTCCAATGGGAACAGTTCAGCTTGAACTGCCAGACTAGGTCCTCCCTGAACTGGAAAACAAGCAGTCCAAGACTGGCTTCACCCTTATTAGGGGCCATCAGTTGGGGATAGCTTGGTTCCAGTGGCACAGTGTGTACCGAACCCACAACCCCATCATACCTGCCCCACTTAGCGTATTACACTGAAGTACACAAAAAATTCATGGATATAATTCTTGAATTAATCTCAGCCAATGGCAAGTACTCAGGGCTTCATCCCAGTCCATCGTTATTTTGCACAACATGCCACTGCAGTTTGGACCCAGCCATATGCATATCAGTCTTGACTCCAATGAGAACTGTCCAGTCCAAAACCGCCAGGCTAGGTCCTACCTAATTTGGAACACAAGCAACCCAAGACTGGTTTCACCCTTAGACAATGAGTCCACTGTGTAAGCTCCGACTACCTTCATGTGAGAGCTGTGGATTCACTCATGAAAGAAACAATGTGCATGCCAGTAGGATTTTTATTAGATATGATAATTGGCATGCGCCTAGAATCTAGATGGTAGACCTGTCATCCTGATGTTGATCTTCCCCCCGACTTTCTGCCTTTTTGCCTCCCATTTTTGCTGTATTTTTTGTTGCCATTTTACCACTACTAACTAGTGTTAAAGGGCATGTGCGTCACACCTAAACTTGGTAACATTGGTATGTACACAATTGGCATATTTGGCTTACTTGCAAAGCCCCTTGTGAAGTGGTATACCATATACACAGGGCCTGTAATCTAAATTCTACTAATGGGTCTGCAGCACTTATTGTTCCACCCACACATGTACCCTTTCCAAACCTGTCTCAGGCCTGCCATTGCAGGGCCTGTGTGTACAGTTTACTGCCACTGCGACTTGGCATTTAAAACCCCTTGCCAAACCTCAAACTCCAATTTTTGTACACATCAGTCACCCCTGAGGTAGTTCCTACATGACCTTAAGGGCAGGAAGCCATGTACCTGAAAGGGAGGATGTATTTTTGTGCTTTAAATATTCTGGCAGTGACAAACAGCAGAATTTGTTTTTCACTGCTGTGAGTCCTACTCCTCTCATAGGCTAACATTGGGAACTCCCATATACCTCTTTAAGTGCTACTTCCTGATCGGAAAGAAGTAGCCTTATCCTGTTTGGTATGGTTGGAACAGTAATGATAAATCCTCTTTAATGGTAAAGTTGGATTAATTACTACTATTTCAAAAATGCCACTTTTAGAAAGTGGACATTTGTCTGCTTTTAACTTTGCTCTGTGTGCCTGCAGCCTGCCTCCAATCCACATCTGACCTGGGTGACATCTACCCTTTGTGCATATTCTCTAGACAACCACAACACAGTAGGGGCTGGGTGTGACGGGAGATACATCTGCACGTGTCGACATACTGATTGCCTTCCTGGGCAGCTAGAGAGGGAGGAGGTGTGCACTTACATATGAACAGGTTGTGGCAAGCCCTCACACAAAGGACTGATTTACTCCCTGCTGGTAGTCTGGAGTCAGGGCTGGACAGAAAGAGACCATTGTGTACTTCTGAAGATTCTTATGAAGTCACCCCCCCACATCAAAGGCACTTTTTATTATACGCATCAGGGCGCTGGCCCTACAAAATCAGTACACTGCTGGACCTGGAAAAAACTACATTGGAGTAAAGGCTGCTGTGCTAAAGGATTGCCATTTTGCTGTGTCTGACCGTCCCCAGGGACTGCTACTCTGCCTGCTTGCGCTCCCCTGATGCCTGCTGACAAGGAATAAAGGCACTCCCACAGTGACTCCAAGGGCTTGTTGGCTTGCCCCCTGTTCTTCTATAAGGTCTCAGGGCTATCAAAGATTTTCCAGCATCGTTTTGAGCCATCATTCTGACCGCTGACTGCTCACCGTGGGCTCAGTTCCTTAAACTAGAACAGACTTTGTGATCTCGGTTTTTGGCTGCGTACCAGCGTATGCATTGGCAAAACCCCGGTGTGCAGTCCCAAGATACTGGTGTGTATAGATACTGGTGTGTATCGTACAGACACCAGGGTGTGAAGGTTTAGCCCACATGTCTGGGATTCATGCTTCTGCACACACAGACACTGGCATGTGCAACCCCAGCCTGCTGATCACATCTCTGCCAAGGGAGACGGGATGATCAGTGCATAGAGAAATCTGTGTTTGCCCCCACCGGGCCATTTCTGGCTTTATCACTGCACTCCCAGGAACCCCCGAGTGCAACCCCTCCAGTGAGGAGAGGTATGACGAGCGGCGCAGAGAGGACCCCGTACTGAGTGAAGGCAACACTGGGTAATTTTCCACCCCTGCAGCTGCCCGCAAGAAAACCCCAGCACAGCCATACATCAATGCTGCAGCCGCTTCCGATCAGCATTTGGTGCAGCCTCCTCACACAACCTAAAGCAAGAGGTCACAGGCTGTTTGCCCAAACCCCATAGGCTCATGTGAAGACCAGAGCTGTAAAAATCATGGTGGGTGACCCCGTAGGTCCTACGGGCGCTCCCAAGAGACACTGAAGCTCCCCTCAGGGCCCGATCCTGGCAGAGCAGCTTCCGTGCTCAGGAACTGAACTGCTTGTTTCAGGTATTCCTTTCTTGGGAAAACAAGGGCATTTCCCCTTGATTCTCAACCGCTCCCTACCGCAAGTGCCTGTTTGGCCATAGAACTGTGGGACTGTGTGTGCCTTCGGTCGTTATGGTCGCTTGTGATTTGAAAAGTACTGCTTTGATCTTTATCTTGTAAAAAGTGATAACCTTCAAGTTATTGATTGGATTTGTGTCGTTTTGATCATATTCTATCTATATAAAGGTGATATATTGCCAAATGCGATGCAGCGCGCGCAACGAAATTCGTTTTATTTATTTGTTTACTTATCTCTGTTCGACCGTATGCCGTAGTTTACTACCCCCCACCCTGCTCCTCCCCCGCCCCACCACCCCGTGGCACTCCCTCCACGAGCCGCTACTGCAAAAAGGCATGCCTGCGCTTTATATGTAATAAAGGCGGATTTCGAACACAGAAGCCTTCTTATATTGGAATTCATAACCGCTTTCTGCTTTGAAGATGCTTCACACTGTTTCGATTATAATGTGCAATGAAAAGATGCAAATAAAAAAGAACAAAAGAAGGGATGGATGGAAGATAACTACCACCGAAAAAGACGCCATGGGTTTGAAGCCATTATGTTTTAGGTCTGGCTAGAGCATAAGTTGCCAGAGCTCATATAATCACAGAAACAGAATTAAAAAGGAATATAGCAAAAGCGGCATTTGCTTTGCCTACATTTTTATCTTCTTTACCAGCATTTAACTAGGCTGCAGTTGTGTTAGCTCATCTATGAACTATGCACATTTCTCAGACATTCTAATGCATACAACATGCCAACTAGTGTAGGAATGGACTTTCCATGGTGTGACCCCCATAAATATACAGAAGGAAGGGATTTTGCTTTATGAAATCTGAGACAAACACAATCAGAAGAGGTTTTACGCTGATCTCCTTACAAACACCATAGTATAGAGCTTTATGGTGTTTAACATTGAGAGACCTTGACACATATGCCTTGTTTGGGAGGTGGTGGGGAGCTGAGAGATCTGGTTTTCATTGTGTTCATTTGTAATTTTTAGTTTAATATTTAGTTCTGGGGACTAAAGTGCTTTTTCTTTTTATAAGTAAAAGCAAACACTGGACATTGATTTAAGTGTCATTGTGTGCTTTACAGAGTTCTGAGATTTTACTCCATGTCATATCTTTCAGTAAGTCTTAGAGCCTTATTACGATTTTGGCAGTCTTCCAGTGGGACCGCCACCATGGTGAACCCACCCGCCGGATAACAACTTGAATCAAGGGTGGGCGGTGCAGGGGCAGTCCCACGTCAGTGGCATGCTTTGGCTGAGGAATACAGCCAGCAGTCATGCCACCGCCTTGAGACCGCTCCCACGCTGAGTGCACTGTGTGGCATGCGCCATGTTGTGCATGCCACACAGTGCTGCAGGAGCATACGCTCTGTGGTGTCGGCATCGGCAACACCACGAATCCGGCCTACTTTCCGCACAGCCACGGCTGCACGATCCTGGATCATGGCGCATTCTTGTGGCAGTCTCACCGCCACCATCGTAATATGGCAGTCGGACTACCAGGGTGGTGGTGGTTGGACCACCACCGCGACTATGGTGGCCCCAAGGACCGCTGTACTCGTAATAAGCACCTTAGACTGCTAGGTAGCCTCACCAGCCTGAGGGTCAAATGCCAAAGAGGTGTTCCTGGTGTTCAATTTGAGTAAATGTTGAAGTTGTCCTAGGTCTTTGGCTCCACCACTTTGTTCATCTTCATTTGATTGTGCAGCCATTGCGCTAACTCACTTGTGAAATGGCTCCATTGCTCATAGTCGATAGAGACATTGTTAACATAACTCTATATGAAATTCAGTAGAAATAAGCTTTGCTCTGCTTCGCCCAAACAGTAAGGTAGTCCAGAGGACACTGCAGTATAAAGTTCTAATTGAAAGCAGACAGAGGCCCTGGCACACAGTTGTCTTCTCGCCCACACTGCTGTAAGCATCTTGGCACTGGTCATTGAGAATCTATGGCACATTGACCTGGATTTTCACCCAGTATTTATCATTTGCTGGTAGATGACAATGTGAATTCCTGCATCCCTACTCTGTTGTGAGTTATGCCTGTTTTTTGGAGTCACAAAAATAGTTTTAGCTCTACTAATTCAACAGGAAGAGGGGGTAAATGTGAATATGCCCTAACAGGGGATGTGAGACAATGACACAACAGAGAGAGAGGAATTCCGATACTGCCATGCCATTAAACTGGCAGCAGTAGCACATCTTGGAAAGGGGAAACAGGAAGTTGCAGGGGGCTGCATCTATACTTCAAAGCAACGTGTTGCCCCACCAACCCCAGCTAATGAAGCCCTGCTCACTTCAAAGGTGATGCTTTCTCCCAAACAATAAAGGACCTGAGTGGGCTCACCTCAGTCCTTCCTATACAGTAAAACACAATACACACCCCATGCTCATACTACTGCATACATGCACTGTGAAGAAGCACTTTCACCCATGCCCCACACAGCTGAAGTGCAGGACCAGGTTGAGTGAGACTAGCGACCTATTAAGAGGAAAGAGATGTAGGCCTAAACGTGAATGGCAAACATGGCCTAGCCTTTCTACTATAATTAATGCTGTTAGATTATGTTTCTGAAGTTTAAAGTAAAAAAAACTCCCATCAAAAGTAAAATATATATATTTTATTATTTATTAAAAAATATTAAAATTGATGAACAGACTTAAAAGTAATTTAATTATATTTTAATAAAAAATAATGTTACCTTAATTTTTTAATTCAAAATGGTTATTAAAATATGTTAAAATAAAATAAAAGATCATTTTTAATATTAAATTATATATTTTTTTATTTTAAACCATTTCAGTTAAGTTAATTTAATTTAATTTAGCATTATTTCCTATGATGGTCTAATTCAAGTCTCGACCTCTAAGGGTGTGGCGGTAACTCTGAGTGTTGTGGGTAAACTGACAAACGCACACCATGGTTAAGTGTATAATTGAAACAGTGTTCCCTTGTGGTAAGGTTAGGTGGGTGCACAAGGGTATCTCCCTCTGATCATGAGCGTCAATACTGATTGCGGCAATCACACTCGATTGCGTTCACTCTTGTTTTTTCATCCGATTATCTTGACAAACCGGTGCATATGGCACAAGCATTTAATTTTAAGATGACTAACTTTGCGAGTTTGATTCGTTGCACGGAAAATACCAACTCCAGCAGTTCCACAAGTCACGCTTCCATGTGTCTCGATAGTGGAGAAGCAATCACACTTGTTTTTTCACCTGTTTTTTTCACTACTTGCATTATGGTCAGCACACTGTTAGTGCATTGCAGGTCCCCAGGATCATCGCTTGTACACACTGGGGCATATTCTCAAGGACTTATCGCCGAGTTAGCGGCACTTTATCGCAGCCAAAGTGGCGATAGATTTATCGCCCTATTCACAAGCTGGTGCTAACAGCCGATATCGCCAGTTTTCCTGCGATAGCAGCCACAAAAAACATCGCCACGGATGACACCGGCAACTAACGCTAATGAGATGCAGAGTAGGCGTTCCCGTGCAAAAAGCCGCGACAACACCACTTTGCAACATTCTCAACGACCAGCCAGATCGGCGATAAGATCACAAAACATGCGATAAGGCGCGTTAGCAGCAGGGAATTAACCCCTGCTCTTTCCTGGTATTAAGTCGGACGATAACCTGCACCAAAAATGGGAGCCCAGCCCACAGCCACACCAGAAGAACAACAGATGCCATGGAGCTACTGATCATGCAGCTCGGACACACCAAGAGGGCACCCCCCCCCCCGGACAAAGATATTTTACACCAACTTTACGAAATCATGAACAAAACAATTTGCCTGATGTCGCACAATTACAACAATTAACATTCATGTGTGGTCCAAAAAAGGAGAATCAATCATTCATCTCTGAATTTCCAAGCAAATCATTTTATTCAAATTTAACTCAAAACAACTATTTGGAAGAGTCATGGCGGGTCTTCTCTGGACAATCTGTAAGTCACAGCCTGCAAGACAAAATTCAAGATAAGAAGGTGTGTCATGCGCTCATCAAAGGACAGAGAGAGAGAGAAAGAGAGAGAGAAAGAAAGGGAGAGAGAGTGAAAGAGAGGGAGAGAGAAAGAGAGAAAGAGAGAGAAAGAGAGGGAGAGAGAGACAGTGAAAGGAAGAGAGGGAGAGAGAAAGAGAGAGAAAGAGAGAGAAAGAGGGAGAGAGAGACAGTGAAAGGAAGGCTCTTGGCACATACATGCCAACTGTTGTGTGTGTATCGCTATTGGTGCACCATAAGCCTAAGGCCTAGCCCCAAATGCAGCGTGAAAGCCGCATCACATTTCCAGAATGCAAGCAGTAGTCAGACTAACATTAGGGATGAAAGCTCCTTTGTCTCAATACATAAGGCGGAAGGACATCTGCACCTCCGACCTTGGTCTTGCATGCGGCAGGCACCCCCCTGAGAGAGATACCATAGCAGATGATGACGACTCCCACACTACGCACAGCGCTAATGAAAGACCAACGTATCCACACCCCACACACAGAAGTCCTTGCTCGAGGTACTCTTGCATGGAATGCCCTTGACACTTACGTACACAACAACCCATACGTCCAAACGTTGCACACACATACGACTCATTGCTCCGAGCTGTGGCATATCATCCACATAACTGCCGCAGGTCAGAAGAGTGCCGGTTCTACGAGAGCCACCAACGCAATGGCAGAGCATCCCGGGCACATGCACAACCCCTGTCACGTGGAACTGTACCGTGCATGTATGCTGCATTTGTTGGGGGCACTGCCACTGGCAGTGTTGCGCATCAGTTACCGTCTGAGCTTCCGTCTTGCGTACGTCACCTGCGTCCAGCCCTGGTTCCACTGTCGATCATGCATATTCGAGTGGCCCATGGATGTCTGCCTATCCAACACAACGGTAGCTGAACTGGATTATGACTTGTGTGTGCGCCCCCTGTTGGCCCACGACCAGGAGTGTAACCGTGATACCCGTTCATGGGATGTCTTGATATTTGGCGTATGTGCTGGCAGTTGGGCATGGGAGATTGCACAAGTCCTCGTGTGCAGTGACCACATCGAAGCGCTCCCCTATTGGGCTGTGTTGCGGATTGGTGAAACGGCGTGGATGGAGCACATCTGTCCGGACCAGTTAATGGATTAGCTCGCCCTCGTGTTCGTTGAAGTCGACAATGACGTACTCTTGGAACTGATTGCACAGGAAGCTACGCTCGCATTCATGGACGAGTAACTACGTTCCTGCAGCCACAACTGCTTGTAACCCAGAGCACAGGTCCCAACACCTTGTTGCATCTTGGAGAAATGGTCAAATATCCCACCACAACAGTGGACATGGCTGCATTCGCCTGGACTCAGAATGCATGTGCGTGCACCTACGCGTGTTGACACACACCTGTGCAAGGTGAGGCAGTTCCATGGGCAGAGCTGCACAGCGTCGCTTGGCAAGGTTCCTAAATCTGACATACTTCTGGAGGGAGAGTACACACATGGCAATGTAGTACTACAGGTGACCTTGTTGGACCCTTTCACCTGCTCACTGTCAGCAGAGCAGACAATCTGCGCAGTCCGGTGGTACAGCACTATGCAGATCCCATGGGCTGTGAGTCGTGTCCCCTGACACGGGGCAATGAGCATACGCCAAACATCACATGACTCGTCCAGCAAGGCAAGGTGGGCTGAGACCGTTGCCATCAGTAATGATTGGTGTTAATTTTTGCCTCCCCATTTCTTGCACCTCTACATGTTCCCATGCTGCCTGTTAGTGTCTGAAGCATTGGTCTGCATGTTGTGGCCCTTGTCTTGCCCGTACTGACACGCACATGCTAATAAAGTCTACGCCACTTCACTAGTGTTCAACTGTGCTGAGTGTTGATTAGAATGACAAATCGTGTGCCTCAATGAGCATTGTCCGTACACAGGGAGGGACTGACTGACGCATTTCACTTAGGGGTGAGTCCCTATTGCCAGCTCCACCTCTGTGAGCCAGACATTGTGGTTGGGATAGTTGCTGGTAGACCTGTGCTCTTACGTGTCTTCAGCAATGTGAGTATGGTGTCCAACTTCTTGCCATGTGGATCAATGTGATCCATCAAAACACGCTGTGTCCACACAGTTGAGTGTGAGTAGGTATGCGAAGAGATGTTCTGTTGTCACATGTGATGGGGGACACTACTTTAGGCCTGCTACCGAATTAGACATTTTTACACACAGCCCCATTTAATACATGGACGTGGGGCTATGTTGGGGGGTTGCGAGATTGTTGTTCATGAGCGATGAGGCCACAGCTAGTTCACACCTTCACAGTCATCTAATTGGCCATGTGGGTCAGGGTCAAACATGCGCATTGATGTCATTTCCCAGGGTGTACCTTTTTGTGCAATCAATGTCCCTACATTCATCCATACTTTTATACTTGATTGAACATAGACATGACACATCTGTGTGATTTGGAATGTTTTATTCACATTCTGTGGAGTGTCGGAGCTGGAGCAGTACATGGCCATGCAAACCCCACATTACATGGTTGCCCAGTGGAGGGCCAACCAGAGTCCTTTGGGGAATGACAATTTAATCTGAAGAGGAAGAGTTCAGTCCGCAGCCTGATTGCTGTGTCATTGGTAACCAGAGCAGATATGGCAGTCCATGTCGGGGTCCAGGTGAATGTCGCAGAGTGTTTCAGGGGACAGTGGAAGGTGTTGTTCCCGGGCATGATGCAGAGGGCTGAACCAAGCAGGAACAGGCCATATGGCGGGGATGAATGCTACAACCTCCTTTCTCACACAGAGTCATTGCCATCCACATCTTAGTCCTCTCATATGTCTTCTGTGTCAGGTGTGTCAGGTGTGTATGGTGGTGTTATGGCTGCATCACTGTGTGCCACTGACACATCAGGTGGCGGAGGTGGTATGGCTGCATCACTGTGTGCCACTGACACATCAGGTGGCGGAGGTGGTATGGCTGCATCACTGTGTGCCACTGACACATCAGGGGGCGGAGATGTGTGTGTTGAAGTTCCTGCAGCAGTCATCTGGGACACGCTCTGTGGCAGCAATGGCAAGATGAGGTTCTGCAGGGCATGGAAGATCCCAGCTACATCTCGCTGGTGTACAGCCGTGGCAGCCATCCTTCCAGCCTGCATCCGCTCCATGTTCTCCATTGTCCTCCGCATCTGTGGAGCTGGAGCTGGAGCCTGTCTGACTAGACAGTTCTTGTATCCGAGTAATGGCTCCAGCGAGGTCAGCCAAGGATTGTTGTAGAGCATGGAACGGACTGTGGGTGTCCGTTAGGGACTGTAAGTGGTCCCTGATGGGACTCATACACCCACATATGGCATCAAATTTGGCTGCCATGAGGTCGAAACCCACCCGCACCTGTTCAGCCAGCCCCCAGGCAGTCTAACACACGGCGTTGGGATGCCATGTGTCTTTCCGTGAGGTGCTGGGAGCCAGCCGTGGTGGTGGGTGCTTCCTGCTGTGTGGGCTGTGCAGGGGGTGGGGGTCACCTTGATGCAGCTGGGCTGCCCTGCTCCTGGAGGTGGGGTGCGGAGGCTGTCCACGAGCCGTTGGAGGGTCTCGGAGCAGATGGCCAGGGGGTCCTCCTTATCATCACTGAAGAGATGTCTGGTCTGCTCTGCTGGAGGTGTTGATTGTCCCTCTGCAATGTAAAGGGGAGATGCAGGTTAACAGTGTGTTCCATGTATGTTGACGCATTGTACATGTTTACATACAGACTGCATGACAATGTACATTGTGACTGTTTTGGATGAGCTGGCTATTTGATGGGAGACAGTGGACATTTCGACTACATGACGGATGTGAGGTTGTACTCGTACATTATCATCTCACAGTTTCCTGCTATGCCAGATGTGATTGGCCAGTTTCTACGCACAAGCGGCACCAGTTGTGTCCTCTGTTCTGTAGTGAAAGTGTTGCACTTTGTACCACATTGTTGTCAATGTTGATGTGCTGTGATTGCTATGTGTGTGTGCTGCATTGTGGGAGAGTCGCCCCTGCAGCTCTGATTTAGCGGCCCCTTATCCCTTTGAGGCGGTGTGCCTTTGACTTGTGTGCTTTTAAGGTGCTGAGATGTTGGCGACTTGGGTCATTTGTGCTCTTGGACGGTTTTTGTACTCTTGTGCATTGTTTGCCTGCAGATGTGTTGTTGACGTCAGGGGTTGTATGTGCACGTGGATGTGTCAGAGTGTGACCTGCTCCTTTGAGGATGTGATCCACACTGGGCCACCTCAGTGTCGTGTCGTGCACCATGTCATGTAGTTTGACTGCAGTGTCACTTGCATTGTCAGTGTGGCTCACAGAGCCGCTGCTTTGCTGGATTCAGCACATGTGCATGGGTAGGTTGTGAGATTGGTGATAGGGAGGGGGGCCCCTTTGTTCAAGTAGTGGACGGGGGCCTACTTGGTGTTTCTATGTGTGCTGCAGTGTGCCAAGGGTATCAGGGACATGTTCCACAATCATTGTGGGTGTGCAGTGTGCTACACATAATTGTGCATCTGTGCCATTGTGCCCATCTCCCCCCGTCCCCCAGTCCCTGGTCGTTACTCACCCTGTTGCTGTTGTGTCAGGTCATATCGATCTGTGTCCGGACCCCCAACTCCTTGCACCGTCTCCACACTGATGACTGTGGCCACCATTTCCTCCAGCTCATCCAGCTCCTCCTGTGGCGCAGGACTCCCACCTCCAGTTGTGGTTGCTGCCTTCCGGTTGGCAGCGAGTTTCTGCTTGGTTTGGCTATTCACATCATGCCAGCGCCTCTTGACCTCCTCCATTGACCTCCTCAACACTCCGACTGCATTCACGTTGTTCACGATCGACTGCCATATTTCCGTTTGTGTTGCCAATGACACAGTGGAGGTGACGAACAGTTGTTGGTAGTGTTCTATCACCTCCGTGACGATGATCCGGTTTTCCTGTGGACTGAACCCCGTCTTCCTCTTCTCCTTGCCCTTCCCCTACCCCGAGGTTCCTTGCTGGTTCGCGTTGTCGTCTGCACTCGGTCCGGGTGCATCCATGGTGCTACACAGTTTATTTTTTTGGGTCTTTTTTTTCTGCTTTTATGGTGCATTTTCCCGCATGACGCGTGGGAATTGCAGGCCTGTCGCTGGTTATCGCTGATTTTTTTATCGCGATTTGGGGCATTGCAACTTTTTTCGCCTTCGTGTTTTGCATTTTTTCGGCGCCGCGTTAATTTTAACGCGGTCATTTGGCGCGTTATCGTGAGACTATCGCATGGTGCCGCCGGGTTGAGAATACAACGTTAACAAGGTGTTATTTTCCCGCGATAGACTGCGATGTGCAAAGTTGCGTTAAGCTAATTTTGCGATAATTATCACACGTTCTTGAGAATATCCCCCACTATCACCGGTATGCGTTTTGATTTGAGCGAAGACAACGCATGATTTGCTTTTATGACCTGTCACATCGTGGGGTAATCTATTCATATCTTGCATGAAGGGGAAACTTTAGCACCTAGCACCTTGCACATCACGAGCACTGCTTGCTCTGAAACTCGCCGACTTTATTTTTTTCATAATGCCTACAGATGAAGACTGGAGCACTTGGCACTTTGGAGTGGTTTAAATACATTACAAACCTGACTCCTAGCACCTTAATTTCTTCTTCTTAGTCTTATTTTCCCATTTCTTTCACATGCGTACTAGCAATATGTATATGTTTATTGGAGGTTCCATTTCTGCCCCATTTTGAATTGTGGTTCCACCACTTTTTAGGAAAACCATTCCCCTGATGAAGGGCCAAGTCTGAAATGCATTGGGATTATGAGATAACCAAGTTATTTGCATGAAATTATGTGACAACGCCACAGGACATGACTTCAAAGCAAATATTATTTATTCGTTGAATAAAGAAGATCATGAAATTGAAAATGTGAAGGATCTTTTACTTTACATCGCATATACTTCTTTGGATTACCAAATTGACTAAGACTTAAAGAGATTTATTTCTTTTGAGAGTACATTGAGGGGACGTTACTCCCGTCCAGGGGAACGCATTGCACACTTGTCAGTACCTGTAAGTGGCCATGTATGGTGCTGGACCTACTCCAGCTCTGAGCTAGAATACATTTCCCACTGTTTAGTGCCCTTTTTGGCAGTAGTAGAAATAGAAGAGCAGTTTTGGACTAGGCGTGTGCTTACTCATTTGTGGGCTGGTGCATGTTCATACTTAACCCCTCCCTAGCACTTCCTTAATCCCGTCTTACTCTTCTGTAAACCCATCCTGTTGAGTCATAAATATTCACCATTTTCCAGTCACTCTCCCTCTCACATTTACTACCAAAATCTTTTCCTATGTGTGCACAGACTATGCAGTCGGGGTGGAGATCTACAAACAGAAAAAGAGAGGGGCGGCATAGTCCTCCACATGTAGAGTTTATGAACAGCATTTTGTAGTACATTTGTAATATTATTGCAGCACTGCAAAACATACTACAAAGTACAGTTTGTGAATATGCCCCATGGAAATTTGTTTCAATTATACTCAGTAAGTTCGTAAATGATTTAGTGGAGGTTTGTAACAAGAGCCTGCCCTCCCCAGTGTTCAATTGCTCCTGAGAGGTGTAGAAGATGATCTTCATGAAGGGGGAGCCCCTACCAACTCATCCAGTTAAACAGTCGATTAGATAGTGTATACCCCTCAGAAATACTTTCAAACCAACAGACCAATTTAGGCTGAGGAATTCAGCAACAATTGTTAAAATAGAAATTCAGAGGCACCATCTTTACATTTTGACTTACAAATACATTACAAAAACTTTATTTCAATCTTATGCATTTTTTCTTGAAATACAATATTTAAACTTTGGTACATCCTTGAAGAAGTGAATTGTATGCAGCAGCGGCCAATCCTTTAGGGCGGAGGGTCCACACCCCTCCACCTTTTGATCAACAGAAAGAGTGCTGCAGGTTGAGCAAAGGCCAGCCTGCCAAACACTCTTTATTTTCAGATCAGGTAGCCAGAAGCTAGACGTGTGCTTAATGCGCAGCAGCCTGGCTGCCTGAGCTGAACTTTGCTGAACTTTACTGAACTGAAGATGACACTGCACTGTGAGCATGACCTCTTCAGCCTGGCAAAGTGCCTCGAGGCGCTCCCTCTCATGATGAGGGAGAGAGTCACTGATAGCCTCAGACCTGGGCACCTCAGTTTTAAGCACTGAAGTGGCCAGGGCTATGTGTCTATCATTGACACCTCATCACAGAGTAGGGTGGGTTGACTAGTTTCATTGACCCCATCCCACTCTGTGACGAGGTAACACTGCTGCCTCCCCTCATTGGATGACCGAGTCTTCCTTCCCCTAAACTCTGTAGAAGGATAAGTATTATGTTTTTTAATGTTTGGTGTGTGCATGCATGTATGTATGAATGTATGTGTATTTGTGAGTGCATGGTGTGAAAGAGTGTGTGTGTGCTTGTGAATGGTGGATATATATGTGCATGCTAGTGAATGCATGGGGTGTGAGTGAATGTGAATGTAAGTGGGTGAATGCAGCTGGGTGAATATATCTGTGTACGTGTGTGGCCTGCCCACCCCCCTCCTGCTTGAATTACGGCAGCACATGTATGTCAGGAAGCACATGCCAGCTTAATTTAAAGAATGCCAATTGTGAAAAAAAGACAGGATTTTAAGTCCCTAATTTTTAAATTCTGTTCTAGAAACAATTGCGTCCCAGCCAGGAACAAGAGTTCATATCCTGGAGCGCACCAAAAAGCGTGCCGTAGAGCTCTCACAGAGGTTCCTCATATTTAAACAAAACACTTGAAATGTGTTTACCAGCAATGTACCCCAACCTGGGTACTTTTGCACTTCCATATCGATCCCTACTCATATTAGTCAGGAATGTGTTAGCCAGAACAGACAACGTAGTTTACTTCGGGTTCACCTTGGGGAGACAGTGCTATAATGCACATAGGTTTGTGGAAATTTCACCAGACCATGAATTCTTGACACAGACTTTTTTCCACGAGGTGGTTCAAATCAATAAGACTTCCTTGTGCAGGATGTGGACATGGTACTCTGCCTCATAAGTGAAATGCACGTGTGTCAAAAAGCTATAAATGAGCACCTATATAATTCCCCGGGTTTTCATCAGATCGATACGAAGCATTTAATTGGAGAATGTGCGCGTATTTGAAGACTGACTAGTAATAGAAAATTCGCTAATTTCTAAAAGAAGTCCTAAATCCTGAACGGAATCAGCCAGTTACATTCCTTCCACGATACCAATACTATGTGGAGGAAAATTCATTGATAGATTTCCATTTGAATCAGCACTTCCTACAGAGATCAGATGATTGCCACCAAATTTTAGATCAAGCCCTCGGTGACTATCTGCACAGAGGCTCTTGCTTTCAGGTTCATTGACACTTTCCACAAGAAAAAAATATTTTTGGGTCTGGCGAGGCACCTAAATATCCAAGTTGAATGTGGCATTGTTTGGATGTTAGCAGAAAGGTGCAATGAATTTGTTATCCTTTCTTTGGGGGCAATCCCATGCATTAAAGGTTAATTTTGGATGCAACTACATGTTCACTTGCGCAAACAGTAAAATGTTACTTGTCATAGATGCTATCACTGGATGCCCATTTCATACTGCACCAAATTAGTGTCCTACTTGAGTCACACACCACTGATAAGGGAACCTGTGTTCTAAAAAAGGATGCTGAATTATTAAAACGGATTTTTTTCTAAGTGAAAACAAAAATAAAATTCTGTTACCTATTTAATATGTTAATTCGGGGATTTTAATGCACCTCAACTTTAAGCAAAGAAAACACAGTTGATCTTATTTCCTTGTTCATTACTATATCAAAGGTTTCTTTAAAAACTTGGGCCTGGGCATCTGTTGATTTTGATAAATGTTATACCTATGAGTTAACAGAACTGTTCTTCTATATTCTAGGACAATTATAATGTCTTGATTTTGTGTATATAAAACTGTCCAATAAGTATTTCGGCATATTTTTTATCGCAAGCTTTTTAATAGAGCATAAAACACTAAGCTATGTGTAATATTTGGAGTAAATAAAATTGACTAGCCCTGGTAAATACGTTCTTGCACTGATATATACAAAGACAATTCTCGTGTTACAGCAAATGGAAATAGCACACTAATGTATGTTTTAAATGTATTGAGATTTCGAATGAAATATCCTGGAGTTCGCATTTTCTTTTTTAGAACCTCGAGGTTACTTATACATGCTTTTAATGAACTCTGTACTTCTCTGCTGAGGTTGTGCACTGCGGGTTGAAGTTCACTGACCCCAACGGGAGCACAAACATCAAGGAACAGGAAAAACAAATTCTGTCATGGTGGGGGAGAGGACACGTGTTAATTGTCACCAGTTTATGAAAAATAAACAGTGCTGTGGTGGGGCATAGTGTCAAATTAACTTTGCTGCTTCAGGATAAAACAGTACTAGAATCCTAACAGGGGTTCAAGTTAACACAATACGTACATCAAATTTTAAACAAAAACCAGAAAAAATCAAAAAGCCTAATGAAAACATTATAATATGAAAAATAGAAAAGAAAAGAGAAAAGAGCAATCCCATGTGTAAATATATACAATTCATAGAAAAAGTTTTATTGACAATAATGAATAATTTAATCTTAAAACATGTAAGACAAAAGGCGCTCAACACAATACACAAACAAAGACCTATAAACAGTGCAATGTGTAAACAGACAAGTGGCTGAGGAAAAAAGGTTTACAAAAATCAGAAGTTCAAGACAAAACTGAAACAACACAAAGCAAACAATGCGTCCTCTTCAATTTCGGCCACATATGTGCGTCAACTGCGTTTTGACCATAGTGAAACTATATGGTCATCATCAGGACAAACGGTAATTATATGAGCGTCCGTACCAATTTCAATAAAATATCTGAAAACAAAAATATATAGACGTGGGTATCAAACATTCAAGGGTTATATTACAGCATAAAATGAGAGACAAAATCCCTTTCTATTTAAAAAAAGAAAAGAGACAAAAGATAATGAGCCGGAAAATGATTGCCGCCACCAAGTAAAAGGGGAGAAAAGACCCTTAACCATCTTCAGAACCAATATGTGTGGAAGGAATAAATTAATGTGCAAAACTAGCCCATAACTCCAAGACAAGGAGATGTAATAGTCGATTCACCTATTGTTAATGAAGACCCAACCGAAGGTACAACGATCGTATGGAGTCCGCCCGGAAAATGACTCTGTAGAATGAAGCTATGGAACCAAAAAAGGAATGAACAACTATTAATGGCCCTATCCACCTGTGCAAAGGGACAGAGGAGGCAAGAGTGTCACATGCCATACCCACATCCAGAGAAGATGCTGGATTATAATCGCAGTAGCTTATGCATAAATTCAATGGCTCCAGGAGTGGGGGAACTAATGGAGCAGCCTATTCCTTCAAATAATTTTAAGACTGAAAAGGATGAAAGAAATTAGATAAGTAAGTATAACACCTTATAGGTGTAGATGATACAAGACAAGAATCCATTCTAATGCTACGCATCTTATACTTACAGCCAAGTTAATTGGCAGAAGGCTTAACCATCTGTGCTAGTAGATCGCATAATTACAGTCGTTTATTCATGAATAATAAACTAAAAAAAGAGGAGGAAAGATAACATTTATTTTATTATATATTGATTGGAAAGATCAGCAAATTAACTAATGTCTCAGGATGTTACCTGTCAGTCGACTTTAATAAATTGGCACCAACATGTGGGGGACAAGGCTCACTGGCTTAGTCCAACCCAACGGGTTCTGAAATGGAACCAAATATGATATTCAGGCTTTTAACTACATTGATGAAGTAAAAAGTCAATTTCCTGCGTTTAAGCTGAACAAAAATGCTAACATTGTTCAAAGAAGATCCTAATAAATACAGGTTCCCAACAATGTGCAAACAATACAACTATAATCAAAAGAATGAAACATAAATAGAGGATAAGCACTTTATTTGCGAACCCTCTCAGATAAGAGTGTGAAAGACCTTAATAAATATAGGTTCCTAACAGTATGCAAACAATGCTGCTATAACCCAAGGAATGAGAAATTAATTGGAGATAAGCACATTAAATGTTAACCATGTCAGGTAAAAATGACAGCAACAGCTAACACAAGGTAGGTGCCTCAGTTCGATGTCAATCAGATGTTGTCGTAAAACGGGGGGAATAAAGCTATCGATCTTATATTACTATTAAAAACTGGCCCTAGAAACAACACTAGTGCATACTGTATGCACTGTGTATGTGCCCGTGCAATTTGGAGCAAAGAAGCGCAATGCCATCATGCCACACTGTACATGGAATGAATGCCGTGATCCCTGCAAGGCTCATATGCATCTCATCCTAAAGGAAAAAGACCTTGCAACCAAAGCAGGCTATGCCTATTACAAAGTATCAATAACAGAGCATAGAGCTATAATTTCGAGAATTAAAGGGGAAAAAAAACGCCAAGCGTCTTACCTGTAGCACGCTGTCCACAAGAATAACTCCTGTAAGGGTATTCGAGCCCAAAACCCGAGCGATTAAATAACACGCCCATGTGCGAGGTCACTTCCTGTAAAGCTTATACAAAAGTGAGGAAGGACTTACACCGCCCAAAGACAGTGTTGGCCATCTTTAAACGGGTCAATTATACAAAGACCTGAGTATCTCCTAAACTAAATGAACTAAAAGGATGGAACTGCTTGTGTCTTTGGGTTCCGGCGCAAACCAATCACTTTAAGAGGTGTTGTCAGGTCAAAAATCAAAAAACACCACTCGGGAAACAGTGGCGGCCATCTTAAAGTAGACAAATATACATAAAGGCGTGCATAGCTCACCCCCTCAGGATAAAACAGACACAAGAATCAGCTGTTTAAATTTCCTGTTTCGGAATAAATGCCTGCCTCATGTTTGAAGCAAGTCTAGTTTCAAGTTACGTACAAAACCTTGCTGTTTGAAGCAAATCTAGTTTCAAGTTCCGTACAAAACCTTGCTATTTGAAGCAAATCTAGTTTCAAGTTCCGTACAAAACCTTGCTATCCAATCGCCATTTATACGATCCTGGTGCAGGTTAGTAGTAAAACATTTAAGCAAGACTTCCCCTATCGCAGGGCACAAATCGGCACTGCCACTTTAGTGTCCTGCGTGCTCTAATCCTGTAATCACGAGAATTTACTGAGAAAATGTAATGCTCTGTGAATTTTTGAAAATCATCGATGTATGCTAGAGATATTAAGGAATAAAAAGTCATGACACTTTTATATATTTCTATGGCCCTCTGTAATAAAGTAGAGGAGGCACAGGAAAGTAGAATAAGTATACTTTATTGAGTATAAACTCAGAGAAACACCCCACCACCAGGCACCTGGAAAGTCCATCCTTGCTGCCCAACCAAGGGAGGACTCCGTTGGTTGGGATTCCTCTGTGGAATCAACCCTTAGCAAGGAATCCAGTGATTCCACAGAGGAATGCATGACACCTGTGAAAATGAGCTCACGGAGGAACCCTGTTGCCAAGAGCAACCCAGATACCACACACCTCCCCCCCTTTATAACGAACAAAAAAAAAATAAAACATCATGAACCCCCCAAAAAACACAGAAAAGAAACAAAACATCATGAACACATTCCAGAGACTGAATGTACAAAATCTTTCAAGTAATTGGGGGGAACCCCCGTCTCATCACTCTTCTTCAACCCGGGGGTACCTGTGGATTTGCAGCATGCATCCGTGGTCATGTCCATTACAATTCCACTGCAGCCCCCACCAGAACCAACCTAGTCACACTTTCAGAAATACCACCACTCCAAACAACCACCCGATTGAGATTCCCCACTCTGGTGTCTGACGTTTTCTCCGTATTCTTGAATAATTTTACCACCTAAATGGGTTTAGAAAACATTGCTCTCGCACCAGGCAACCTGATTCGTACCCAATCACCAACATTCACCACAGTACACTTGACGCGATTCCTATCATCAAAAAGTTCCTTCCTGGCACACATGCTTTTTTTTTCATTGTCACGAACAGAGGTGTTGCCAACGCTGTCACCACATTTACTCAAAACCCAAAGAGGCGTTAACAAGGAATTCGCCTTCCTCTTCCTAAAAAGTTCAAAGGGAGACCTGCCAGTTACAGAGTGAGGTGTTAGATGATACATACACACTTTCTTGAGAACCTCCTCCCTACAGTCCAAGCCACCCTCTTTGGCAATTCTGATAGTTTCTTTAAAAACTTGGTTGAAGCGCTCAACAACACCGTTCGTCTCTGGATGATATAACGCATACTTGGCATGCACCACACCACTTCCAGATAAAAATTCTTCCATCTCACTTGACACTAACTGAACCCCATTGTCGGTCAACAACTTCCCAGGAATGCCTTCACGTCCAAACAAATCTCATAAAAAAGAAATAACATGACAAGTCTCAATGCCCTTAGTGACAAGAATCTCTGGCCAACCTGAAAACAAATCCACCATGATCAACACATAGTAAGAAGACCCACACCGATCATGAACAAGACCCACAATGTCCAAAGCCACCTCTTCCCAGGGACCCTTTGGCAACCGCCTCATCACCATGGGTTGAACTCTAGGTTTCAGAATCTTATCAGTCATCAAACAACTTACACATTCACAAACCAACCTCTCCGACTCCAAATCCATACCAGGCCACCAATACGTAGATCTAAACCTCTCCTTGCTTTTAGAAATTCCCAAGTGACTCTCATGGGCTAACTCAAGCAAAGCCTTATGCAACACACCCAGGGGAACAAGTCTGGACCCACGAAATAACAATCCATCCTTCTCAGATAATTCATCCCTGACAGACCAGAATTTCTGGGACTCACCAACAACACGATCCTTCTTACTGCATCCGAATCTCAACCTTGCAATAATTTCTTGAAACCCTGCATCATCCTTCACAGTCTTCTGCCACTCCTCCTCAGAAATAGCAGAACCCTCCACAACACAAACGCAAACCTCTTCCTCCATTTCCTCCACAACTGCGTCATGCTCAGGGACCAACCTCAACCCATAACTCCCCTTCTCCCTGACAGCACCTTCTCCTCAGCGCTGGGAAGCCTTTGGGCAGCCATGCGCTCTATAAATCCAAAAACATAAACATGTACTCAACCACAAATTGAATTCCTGTAATGCAAAAACATAGTGGGTAATCCTCCCAGAAACTACATCAATGCCCTTGTTTGAAAATATCTCCTTCAGCGGCATATGATATGTCTTCACACAAAACTCTTCCCCCCACAAAAATGGCTTCATCTTTTTCACTGCACAATGAATAGCCAAAGCTTCCCTCTCAATGACAGAGTATCTCATTTCAGGACCACGCAAGCTTCTGGACGCAAACATAATGGTCCTGGTATCTGACCCTTCACCCTGCAATAGCACAGCACCTAGGCCCTTAACACTGGCATCAGTGATAATAGTACACCTCAACTTGGGATCGAACGCTCGTAAATTGGGTGCCTTCAACAACTCCACAAATTCTTCCTCACACTGTTCGTCCCACCAAAACGAAACACCTTTTTTTAACAAAAGTCTCATCCTAGAGCACTTGGATGCAAAGTTATCAATGAATTTGCTGTAGTACTCTGCCATGCCCAAACGTTTCAACAATTCATCCTAGCTAGACGGAGAAACCAATTCTTTTATTGGTTTGACCAACCTAGATTTTGGCTTAACCCCATCTTTGGACACTTCATGTCCCAAATACTCAATAAACGACTGCCTGAACTTACACTTCTCTCTCTTGATAGTCAAGTTCACCCGTTCCAGCCTCTCAAGCACTATCCTCACTCTCTCGT
Organism: Calotriton arnoldi; assembly: GCA_963921515.1. Taxonomy (NCBI): domain Eukaryota; kingdom Metazoa; phylum Chordata; class Amphibia; order Caudata; family Salamandridae; genus Calotriton; species Calotriton arnoldi. The sequence goes on from CAWUFW010014197.1 coordinate 234,199, forward strand.
CGTGGATGGCAGTATCAGGACCAAAATCAAGATATTGTCTTGGTAAATGTTAATACCATCCACATCTTTCAAAACCTTCTCCATGACTCTCTGGAAAACAGAGGCCACAGACACCAGCCCAAACGGCATTCTGTTAAACCGGTATGTACCAAACGGAATAACGAAGGCCATTAAATCCCGAGACTCCTCCTCCAATTTGATCTGATGATAGGCAGATTTTAAATCGATCATCGAGAACACCTCTGCACACCCTAACGATGTCAACATCTCAATAATGTTAGGTATGGTATACTTGTCAACCACCACTCCCTTATTAAGTTCACGCAAATCCACACACAGACGCAGGTCACCATTACTCTTTTTAGCGATCACAACCAGAGCCAAACAATCTTGCTTCAACCTCCTCGATCACACCCTCACTCAACAGTTCCAACTTCATACCATCTCTGACGGAAAAAGGTACATTACGCACCTTGCTGCACTTGAGTTGTACACCACTCCTCAATTTAATTTTGTGCTTGTAATCCTTAGGACATCCCAACTCAGTCCTGAAAACAGAGAGAAATTTGGAACTCAAACTCTGAACAAACTCTAATGAGTTAGCCCAACCTTCCACCATCAGAAACAGTCCGCACCACGCTCTTCACAATAATGAGAGGATCACTGATAGGGTCAAGTATCACACCAAGATCTCCCTGATGAAACCAACTCAGTATGCTATCACCACGCATAGACACGTACACCTTCCCAGAAATCACTCTGCCGCTGTACTCAATGGTTCCCATAAAATACCCCCTCAGTTCAATGGGTTCACCACTGTATGCTAGTGGCCTAATGTCAGGTTTGTACAGATTCACCTCATTCACCAAGTGCTTTTCATAAACCCATACGACACTAACGGGACCAGAATCAAACAACACATTGGTGGGTTTATCGTTGACTAATCTGTCATCAATGGGGCCCTTGTATGTCACTGCATCCACCTGCAAAACTATTTGACCACACTCAAAATCCACATCCTCGCACTGACACACATCTACCTCCTTTATGTTACCCTTGACACTTTTACACTTGCATTCACTGAACGAAAAATGATCCACTTTTCCGAAGCCCCTACACAACAACTTAAGGGCAGGGCAATCTATAGAAAGCCAAATGGGTAGCACTATCACATCTTAAACATTTCCTCCCATCTTTAAATTTTGCATTGCTGTCCGAACCCTTGTCGATGTTTTTCCGAGTTGATGTCACAAATGTCTTCTTCGACAAATCCGCTCTGTCTTTAACAAGCTGAACATCCACTTTGGAGTCCTTCTTGATAACTTCAACGCATTTCAAAAAGTGTTGATTTTCTTTGCGATTTCCAACACATCCTCCAAAGATTGGTCATCCCTCACCTTTTCAATATTGCATCAAAGCATGAATTGGTCTCTTATTCTTTCTGAAGAGGTAACTGCAAACTTTGACGAAGAAGCCAATTTGCCCAAATCTGTCGCATCATTTTCCACACTCTCCCTATCTCTCTGCACACGCCTACCAAAATGATACCTCTCTAAGATGATACTGACTTTGGGTAAGTAATGGATGTCCAACTTTTTAATAGAAATCTCATATTCATTCATGTCACACACAACCTCATCTGAAAGGGAAGGCAAATGATCAAAAACCTCTTGAACCTCAGACCCCAAACAGTGTAACAGCAATGCTGTTTTGCGTTCGAAGTTCAACGACACACCACACACCCTGGCATAGCGTTCAAAAACTTTCTTCCACTTGTTCCACTTAATCATGGGTTCACCAGGCAGAGATAAGAAAAATGGGGGTGCAGGTACGTTTTGCATTTTAAAGTTAGAGCGTGTGTGACATAAACAAGATAATGTTGAGAAAGCAAGGATCACTCCTTCGAAATAGCAGAAAGAAAGAAATAGTCTCACCAACTTAAATGTCACCAGCTAAAGGGCGTGCGTATCGCCAATAACGACAAGCACTGAAGACACATATAGCGTGCGTATCGCTGAAAAGCTCAGTGCAGCATACGTGGAAAGACTGCGAATGGGCGTGTACGGCAAGATACAGAAATTGACGAAACGGGTGTTTAGCATCGCGGAACACGACAAGCACTGATGACACTCAAAGTGTGCGCATCGCTGAGGAGCTTGAAGATACAACACACGTCTTGGGCATGCTGACAGCGACTATGTGAACTGAAAGGAAGCTGTGCGCCTGTGAAATAACTTTTCCAATATGGCGGCCAACAACTTAATGAAGCGTAGTTTCCCTTGGATCAATTGCTGCCAGCAGAGATCATCCCAATGTCCTAAGATGGCCTCCGAGGTGAAACTTGAACGTTGGTTTCTATGGGAAATAGGAAAATTTGCTTGTGTGAGAGTGCATGTAGCATGAGCGTGAGGGCGCACGTTGCTTGAATCACGCTGCGTTAGCAAGCAATCCAGTCACGCGGCTGGAGAACTCCGCAATTTAAAAGGTAACAAAGTACGTAACTGTTGGGCTTGAGTACGTGCAAAGCACAACGAGTTTTACTTTGGATAGAAGACCAAAGGTTTGCCCAAGTAAATAGCTGTAGAGCTAGAAGACGTGCAAAGTACATGAAAACACGCAGCATACTCACTGAACATCCAAAACTTGCCAGTAAAACGGTCACATTGTGATGAGAGTGGGCATTGCACACCAGCTCAGCATAGTGCACACTGGGTACTCACAGTTCACTTGGAAATAGGTATACCAACAAGCTTGCCTTGTAAAACTATCACGGTGCGATGAGGACGGAGAATCCACTCCAGATTTGCACAGTGCAGGGAACCCCGTTGCACAGTGCAGATTCTTCGCCTTGTGGTGTTGAGGTGTTCTCTTCCTCACAGACACGGGGGTCCTCCAGTTCGCCGCCAGTGTAATAAAGTAGAGGAGGCACAGGAAAGTAGAATAAGTATACTTTATTGAGTATACACTCAGAGAAACACCCCAGCCACCAGGCACCTGGAAGGTCCGTCCTTGCTGCCCAACCGTCTTCTGTGGAATCAACCCTTAGCAAGGAATCCAGGGATTCCACAGAGGAATGCATGACACCCGTGACAATGAGCTCATGGAGCAATCCTGTTGCCAAGAGCAACCCAGATACCACACCCTCATTATGGAACAATGTCATCTGCTATTGCTAATCTGAGACAGGGTGAAGGTTGGGAGGGCAGAGATTACATGAAATAATCCTCTTCCAGACAGGTGGGCAGTAAAAAGGGCCGAGCGGAACAGCTCCCTCTTGTCCTGCATTCTTCACCTTGGGGTGTCATCTGTTTTGATGAGGGTGGGGTCATGTGCTTCTCCTCCAGCAGCAAAATGTCTCCACAGGGAGTAACTTCAAGCCTCGGCTGGTTTCTGGAATCTTCCTGCATATAATAATTGAGATTGAACTAGAAAAGCACTTGCCTAATAATGGATCACATAGGAAATCCATCTTTTCTGTCTGGTCACCCCAAATGATTGACCTTTTTTGGGAGCCTAACTTTGCTGGGCTTAGAACTGTGTGCATTTTACCCCCATTAAACAGGAGCAAAGTGCCAAGCTCCCCCTATAAAAATGGTTAACTTGGACTATCTCCAAATGACTTATTTAACTTGCCTATAAGTCTTTAGTGTATGGTACAGAAAATGTTCCCAGGGCCTGGAAGTTTAATGCCTCCCTATTGTGCCATCCACAGAGTTGGGCTGTAAAATAGGATGTCAGGCCTACCAGGTACAGCCTGATGGCAGTAGTGTGAAGCCTGCTGCACAGACCTGTTAAAATCACCCTTTTGAGAGGTAGGAAAAGTGGGTAGGGCACTATGAGTAGGGTTACCCCGGAGAGCTTTTACCTCATTGGTTAGGGTGAAGGACCCTGTCACCCCACTCACAAGCTAATGCCAACCATAAAGGTGTACCCTGGACAAAGAAGTGGAATCCAAAGGTCATTTGACTGACCTCATGTGCAGCTACCAAGACACAGCCCCCAGAAGGGTGTGTGAAATTTGCGTAATTTGCTTTTGTATAATTACTTGAAATTATGCCAAAATTAGGAGAAATTCTGCATAATTTCTTGAAAAGCAAATTGGTGATTTTGAGCTATATTTTGGTCCGAAATCCATCCTTGCTCCTTAAATTGGTGTGAGCATGTCTTTACAAAAGAGGCCTGTGGAACAACAGCTGCTCAGATTCTGTTGTTCCTGTGCATTTGGAGAACATTTTTACAGCAAATTAACATCAATTGCACCATTCACAGTAAGTTTTTACCCCAAATGGTGCGTAATTAAGCAAAGTGGTGCAATGACCTAAAATTGGGAATTTTAAGTAACAAGTGTAGCATCACATTCCTAAAATTAAGCATATTAGGCCAGCGTAATGTACATTTACTACTGTCCATTTGCTCAGTGGCAGCTGGAACAGGACTGGACTTTGCTGTTGGCCCCTGCCTGATGCTCTAAGTGCTTGCCCTCGAGGTCCTGGGAGTCTTTGAAGTGTTCTCCTGTAATTGTTTGGGCATCAGAAGAAAGTTTGGAAACTTTAGAAAACTTTTCCTCTAGAGATTCAGCAGGACCTCCTGAAAAAGTATTCAACCAGCAGTTCCACAGCATCAGACTGGATTTCACATTCGTCCCACTCAAGCATCCAGTGGCCTCTGAAAAAATGAATAAGTCCCATTCTGGATTCGAAGTTAGAAACTTTCAGCAAGAAATCTCTAAAGCTGCAGAGCTCCAGTGGCACCAACCTGCTTCAGGCATCCGGCCTTGAATTCCACAACAGTGGCTACAATTTCAGCGATGGCCAACTCAGGGAGAATTTTTCTTCTAAAAAAATGACAAAGTCCCAGTCTGCATTGGGACTAAGAAGAAATGTCAACATTTTTCTGCAACAAAGTCACAAAGGCCCACATGTACAAAGCATTTTTTCAGTTTGAAATGGCCAAACCGGCCTTTTCTGACTGAAAAAATACTTTTACATATGTACAAAACACAAATTGTTATTATGTAAAAAGTTACAGTATCGTAATCTGTGTTTGTTATTCGGAATTTGGAAGGGGCATGTTTAGGGTGCACCTTCCAAATACCAAATCTGAATGGGATGTATGTATGATGTGCAACCGAATTACATTAATATTTTACCGACTGCTTGAAGAAAGTGGTAACCCATTCGCAAATGGGAATGGAAAACAAATATTTTTTGGGAGCAGGCAGTGGTCCAACAGACTGTAAAGTTTCATTTTTTTTCTTTTTAAATGCATCCCATTTTTCTTTATGGACAATGGGATACATTTAAAAAAAAAAAAAGATTGCTTTATTAAAAAGCAATCACAGACATGGTGATCTGCTGACCTTAGCAGGCCACCATCACTGTGATGAATGTGATTCCTAATGGGTCGCAAATTGCGACCTACCTCATTAATATGCATGAAGTAGGTCTATTTGCGACTCACTAGGAATATCTAATGAAACTCAAAAGAGTTTCATACATTGGGATACTGATTTCCTAATAGCATTTCGGAGAGAATTCCTAATGTTAGTAAAAATCCCTTTCTGTAGCGGGACTTAAAAGCTTTTTCAAGCGTTTTGATTTCCAGAATTTCAACAGGACAAATCCACTTGATGTGTCTGACCAAGGCACTGTTGTTGTTGGCCTCAAATCATGCCTAGGTCCCAGTATACCACTTCCATGGACTATCAGTGGCAATTAGTGTTTTCTGCTTCATATTTTGGATCCCCTATATGGATTTTTGTTGGTTGTGGGACATTTTGTTTATTACATTTTACTCTATTTTTCTAATTAAGTTTGGGATTTTTATTGCTTGGAATTTTGACTTCATTACTGTTCAGGCACTGCATATACAATTTACACTTTATCCAAAGTTAAGCCTGTATGGTATGTGCCATTGCTTCCTGGGTGTTGAGCTCAGATAAATTTAGTGACTTTGAGGGTTTCCCCTAAAAAGAAGCGTTATTATTCCTTAAGGTGGGTAGTTGCCCACCCCAAATAATAATTAACTTTCCTATGTCCTGTCACGAACCACAACATAATTCTGAGTCAGCATTATAGTTACACTGGTGACAGAAGGAATGATCTAATTTTGATGAGAATGACCAAAAGTACTGAAAATGAGGACACACATGCTTGATCTTCACCCTGTTTTCACCTCCCTAGCAACAGATGGGAGCTTGGGTCTCTTTATGCATTCCTATATCGCTTAATCAACAGCTACCAATTAAATACATATTTTCTTCCTTGCATCATATCTGGCAACTACCCTATTTTTTTAAATCCACAGCCATCAAGACTCCTTCCTCCCCACTTGCCCCTGTAAATCCCTAGCAAAGAGAACAGAGCTACAGAATATCTTAGTCTGAATTTGAGTTCACTCTGAGCACTGAGGTTCCACACTAGGCTCCTTCTCCTTGGAATTTTAAGTTGAGTCATGGACCAATGCAGTGTGTTCATGGGCCCGTTCTGCTGCTTTTTTTCTTATCCCAGAGTGGGACACTAAGAGACGGCATCTTGCAGATAGTAAGGGAACTACAAAAAAGGACTGCTGCGCAACCTTACAGCGGGTGCATCGCTGGCTCTCCAAAGGCATGTCCATCTGCGCCAATACACGCTCCAATCCTGCTGAGCACTAGCCATGCCGCCAGATTTTCAACAGAACAACACACTCAGCCCAAGGTCACTTAAACTATAGAGTCCTTATTTGACATTGGTTTGAGATGGCTAGGCACTGATGAATTTTAAAACTGCATAAATTCAGACTTTACTGCTTTTGAAGATGTGGTTGAGGTGAAAATCACCGTAATTACTAATCTTAATCTCCAGAGGTGTCTGTTTTACGACTCCCTTTCCACCCTACCTTTTTCTTGGGAAGGATGAGCTAGTCACAGGAAGGTTTCTTCTACTGCTTCCTTCTGGCATTTCAATAATATCCATTGGAAACTGGGTTGCTCAGTGCTTAACCATCCTGTAGCTTTGCACAAAGCAGTCAGGCTGAACTTAGAGGCAATGTGAAAAGTATTTATGCAGCACTTCAAACAGTAATAAAGTGAAAACATAACACAAGAATCCCACACCAATTTAGAAAAATAGAGTAAAATGTAATGAATTATTTGAGACCAAAATGACAAAAATCCAATCAGTAAAAGCAGAGATATCCAATTTTAAAATTTTAAGTGAAAATAGTGCCTAAAAGCCTAATATCGCAACTGTGGTAATCTGGTCGCACTGGTCTGGGACAAAGTCACAAATTCAGGCTAACCGCGATGACCCGCAAACAAAGTACCTTAAATCCTGATTGGTGAGTGTTGCGAGATCTAGCGTCCATAAATCCTCTTCGTCCTGCTCCCTCTTTGGAGCTTCTCATATGTCACTTGTCACTCACCTCAAACTCATTTTGTCCCCTTCCATCTCATCTGCAGCATCAATATTTACAAATACATGTACACACACCTCGATTTGAAAGTCTAAGCTTCTCCAGTCATCAATGTCTTCAAACACTACCTGCACCTCATCCAAAACCTGGATATCCAGCATCTACCTAAAGCTCAACCCACTCAAGATGGTTATTTATCAAGGGCAACGGCAATAAGAAGTGCACACATGACTCAATGACATGAATCATGAAGATCTCAAACCCCTATGCCAAGTCACTTGTAATCATTCAGACACTAACCCCACTCTCAAGGTACACATTGCCAAGAAAACAAAGATATAATAGTAACGTCTCTCCCTACAAAAGGAGGGGAAACCATTACTCCCGGCAGTCTACATGCTGAAACAATATGACAATATTACCCCCATCCTGATGGAAGTCAAATATTTTCCCTTGCCAATCAGTGCCATCTTAAAAACCAGTCGCATTATTACAAAGTCATCACGACCAGCATCCCTCCCTATGCGACTGATATAAAATATCAGGTGGGTCTCTGCATACCTGCTTCCCAAGCCATTCCTACAGCTTTGGGGACCAGGAATTGTCTGATTTGTCACACTTGTAGGCTTTCATGGTTAGTACCTGTGTTGGTTCTGTCATAGGTGGTGCTGACAGGAGTAGTGGGCTGGTTCAAGCAGCAGTGTTCTCCTGATGAGGGCCCCGCCACTTGTTTTTTCATAAATTAGGCACCGGTCACAACATGACAGATATTGTGAGCTGCACATGATCACTACTGTGTCTATGCTGCCCAACTTGTACACAAAACTTACTGTGCTTTTGAGTGCATCAACACCAAAGGCCACACGCATCATTCAGAATCATGTGTGTTTGTGCAGATGGACGAAAAGGATGTATCTGTAGAAAAGGCACTCTCTGCAATGCCTGAATTAACTTGCAGAAGTAGTCCTTCGGTGCAAATGCCACTGATGGGATGATTTCTGCAGATCCAGGGGCACAGCCCAGCTCCCTGTTGCAACTGTGCACACCAGTACAAGCGGTCACAATTCAGAACCACCAGATAACCAGTAAGAGAAAGTGATAATAACTGAGCCTAGTTTAAATAGGTTTTTTCATGAAATGTTGTTTTGGACTTTGCTAGAAATTGAGTCTCTAGTTGACAGTGGTTTTCACTCTGTCCAAGTAGGGACCCTCCCTCTCCAGTAAGGGTAAGGGAGTCACACAGCTAAGATAACCCCTGCTCACCCCCTTGCTAGCTTGGCATGAGCAGTCAAGCTTATCTCAGAGGCGATGTGTACAGTATTTCTATACACACACATATACACACACACCCACACACACACACACACACACACACACACACAGTAACACAGTGAAAACACTACAAAAGTAGTCCACACCAGTTTAGAAACATAGCCAACATTTATCTGAATAAAACAAGACCAAAAGGACAAAACTCCAACATACACAAGTCAAGATATACATTTTTAAAGATTAAATGCAATTGTAGTTCCTTGTAATCAATAGATTCGCTTGAGTAGGCCAAAGTACCTTAGATGTGTTAAAAGCCAAAGACGATTCTAGGCGCAGGGGAGGTGAAGCATCGGAAAAGCCGGTGATGCATCAGTTCCTTACTGGTGCAGGAGAGGTGATGCATCTGTTCCTTACTGCTAGGCAGGGGAGTTGAGGCAGTGGTTCCTTACTGCCACAGGTGAGGTGATGCCTCGTTCGCGGCATGATGCATCTGTTGTTTACTTTGGTGTGGTGTCGATGATGAAAGTGGTGCTCCGGGACGATGCATCGATTATGCGTCGAAAGTCAAGTCAAGCTGTGTCAGTTTTACAGGTTGGAAGCAGGCACTGAGTCGGACTCGGAGTGGTGTATCACAGACATCAGTGATGCTGTGCTTGAAACTCATGTAGCGGCGATGCCTCGGGGGCACTGCAACAGAAATCTGGGGCCTGCTTTGTAAGTTGTGGTTGTTGCATCAAGAGGGAGCCACGCTTCAGTGCAGGCAGTGGCATTGCATCAAGTTTTGCGTGGATGCACCGATTCTGAATGAAGCTGTGAGCTGATTAGTTGATTTCTTCTTCCTGTTGCACCAGAACTCACTTCCAAAGGCCCAGGAACTGGATTTGGCACCACTTGGCAAGACAGGACTCTCAGCAAGAGAGCCCAGGTGCTGGTAGGTGAAGTGTTTGATGTCCCTGAGACGTCTTAACAAGAGGCAAGGTCAACTCAAGCCCTTGGAGAAACTCAGAAAGCAGGATATAGAAGGCAAAGTCCAGTCCTTTCTCTCCCAGGACAGAAGCAGCAAGCAGCAAGCAAACAGAAGAGTGGCAGTTCCTCCTGACAGCATCCAGCTCTTCTTCCTTGCAGAATGTCCTCAATCCAGAAGTGTTCTGAGTATATGGTGTCAGAGGTCTAGTACGTATACCCATTTCAGCCTTTGAAGTAGGCAAACATCAAAGGAAAGTCTTTGTAGTGCACAAGACCCTGCCCTTCTTTGTCCTGGTCCCAGACACACTACAGGGGTTGGAGACTTCTTTGTGTGAGGACAGGCACATCCCTATTCAGATGTCAGTGACAACTCCGCGTACCACTCTAGTCAGGAAGGCCCATCATTCTGATGATGGCCCATCAGGATATGCAAGAAATACCTCAGCTCCCTTTCTTTGACTGTCTAGAGTGAATGCACAAAAGCTGAACTGTCAGCCAACCCAGACGTATATTCTACAGACAGGCAGAGGCACAGAATGGTTAAGCAAGAAAATGCCCACTTTCCAAAAGTCCAGTGCTCTCCATGCCACTGGAGTCAAGCTATCCTGGCTGATGAGGGCTGAAAGCCCGAAACCGGTCCTAGGTTGCTTGTTTCCAGTCCATGGAGGACCTGGCCTGGCAGTTCGGGCTGGACTTTTCCCTTTGGGTGCAGGGTCAAGACTGATTTGCATATGGCTGGGTCCAAACTGGAATGGCATGGTGAGCAAAAAAACGATGGATTTAGGCCCAGATCTCTGTACTGGGGTGAATGTATGATATTGTTCTGCATTCTGTCCATCAATTGTTGTTTTTGCACTTTCCAAAAGTGGCATTTTCAGACTTCTAATTTAAAAACTAACTTCACCAAAAGATGTATTTTTAATCTGTGAGTCCAGAGACCCCAAACTACAAGTCTCTATCTGCTCCCACTGGTAAATTACGCTTAAAAGATATTTCAAGGCAATCCCCATGTTACCCTATGTACCCTATGTATCTAGTGATAAGCAAAATGGAACATGTAAAACACACCAGTACATATCCGGACTGCACCCTGCCCATGGGGCTACCTTGGACCTACCTTAGAGGTGCCTTACATGTAATAAAAGGGAAGGTTTAGGCCTAGCAAGTGGGTGCACTTACCAGGTCGACATGGCAGTTTAAAACTGTAGAGACAGACACTGCAGTGGAAGGTCTGAGACATGTTTGCAGGGCTGATGAGTGGGGGGTACAATCAGTGTTGCAGGCCCTTTAGTAGCATTTGGTTTACAGGCCACGGTACCCCTGGTGCACTGTACTAGGGACTTATAGGTAAATCAAATATGCAAATCATGGGAAAACAAATTACTATCATGTTTTGAACAGCGAGCACTTGCACTTTAGCACTGACCAGCAGTGATAAAGTACCCAGAGTTCTGAAAACCAGCAAAAACGAAATTCAGCACAGGATAAAAAACAGTAGGCCAGAAGCAAAAGGACCAGGGAAACCACGCCAAGAGCGGACAGGTCTAACAGTCTCTAATAATCCAGTCCTCATCACATATCAATGTTTAATGTGTTCTTCGAGCGATGGAGTGTGCCACTCGCCAGAGGCACACCAGAAGGTGGGACATCTCAAGTGATGTCATCCCCAGGAGCACACACTGTCAGTTGGAATAACAATTCTGTCTATGGAAAAACAAGAACGTTGAACTTCAAACCGAGTAAAGGGAGCCGTCCACATTTAGTATGAAAATTATTCTACCCGTTCCTTTGACTTTAAAAGACAAAACCATGCTTACAAATGACTAGACATCTCCACTTAAAGCACACAACTGTCAATCAGATAACCACATGGAGAAAACATGCATCATAAACTGCAGAATGATGTCTTTGCCCTACATTAAAAAAACGAACAAAAATGTATTGCCAATGCCAAGAGGTTTCATTGTCACTGCAAAATGCGACAAACAGTCTGATGTATGCATTACTAGCAAAGCTGCAGTAAAACATCCTAAATTTATTGTCACAGCAAATGTAGGCATCTTTTACCATTCTCAACATCTCTACACTGTTGATAGGTTTAAGTCTGATTATCATCACTGAACATCTGAAAATAAGCCTCTTCAAAGAAGTCATACCAACCATTCATTACAACATATTTCTTTCTCCTAAAACATGCCACAGCACAGCATGTAATCTCCGATTTATGTTCACCTTTACTTGCAGGAGACTCTACGGCATTCCACAGAAATCATGTATTTATTTACATGATACGTTCTCGATCCATGTGTTTCATAATTAGTAAAGCAAACACAAGGAGATGATGGACGGAGCACTGACACTTTTCAGACACTCACTCCAGTCACAGATGAGGGATGAATCCATCATCGTTCTGTAGCTCACTTTGCCACCCCAGTTCAGAACCAGCCATATGCAAATCAGTCCTGATCCTGATCCTGTTCCTCATGGGAACAGTCCAGCCTGAACCGCAAAGCCAGGTCTCCCCTAGGCTGAAAACAAGCATCCTGGGACTGGTTTCGGGGTAACGCCGCTAATCAGCCAGGCTCGCTTGAATCCAGTGGCAAAATGAGCAAAGCACCCACATTTGGGCATACCCTGCCAACTTAGGGCGAGCAAAGCAAAGACAAGGAGATAATGGACAGAGCACTGAAACTTTCCAGACACTCACCCCCAGTCACAGATCTGAGTTGAATCCATCATCGTTCTTTAGCTCACTTCGCCACCCCAGTTCAGACCCAGCCATGCGCAAATCAGTTCAGTGGCAGGTCTGGTGAGCCAAAGCTTTACTTTGTCAATGTCAATACTTCCTTCGTTTCTTTTTTGTTTTTACTTTGTAGGTTATCCTTATGTGTTTAAAATATGTCATCAGGGGACAGTAATTCAAAGTCTATAATATTGAATAATGATTTTCTGTGATGAGCATTAAAGCTAAAAAAATGTTCTATACCTTATCTAAGTACACCAGCCCGCTAGCAAGACCCCATACTTGTCTATTACAATTATAAACAATGTTTCATTTTTATAATTTCTCCATTTTTATTGCAAGAATATGGAAGTCATGTTGGGGGGTGACTTTTTTTCCTTATTTTTTTTTAGCATATCTTTGCAGTAAAATAAAAAAAATTAGTCATCCGGCCATCTTGCCAAGGCCAGACCTTTTGGCTTTGCCAGTGCTTGTTGTAGTTCATTTCAAAGTTTAATAACCAAATAACCATTTACTTGCCTGATAGCAAACATGAAGGTGGTCCGGATGCTGACCTATATAGCAGAGGCCCATAGTAATCAATTTTGAGCTTAGTACTTTCAGTTCGGGTTACTAAAAAAGCCATCCGGTGACATGTGTCACACGTAACCAACCCAAGCAGATACCATCAAAACAAGCATTGGAAATGCAATATGTCTCCCATTCATTTGAGTTAGAGCAATTGGTATTATAAATAGCAATGTGTTTTACTGATGCGTTATGGAGTGTATATATGTGGTGTGCAGTGGAATTATGTGGGTTGTATTGGATTAGTTAGTTGTGTAATTGTGTGGCAGGGAATTGTGTGGTGTGGAGTGGACTTGTGGAGTGGAATTATGTGGCATGGTATGCTGTGGAATTATGTTGATAGCAATTATGTGGTATTGAGTGTAATGGAATTATGTGGAGTGGAATTGTGTGCTATGGAGTGTTACTATGTGGAATGTTAATTTGTGTTGTGGAGTGGTATGTAGTGGATTTTAATTATGTGGTGTGATGTTGAATTTTGTGGCATGATGTGGTTATAAACAAAATCCGTCGCAAGCCACACATTAGCAGCAGCACCTAAGGGGCAGGATTGTTAGGAAGCATAGCCAATAGGTCTCAGCAATGAGAGTGCTCGTTTTATCAGAGGACTGAAGAGATCTGGACTACGTCTCCCTCCCTGATCGATCTACATCAGTTGCCCCTACTAGCCCTCAACATATTTAGGAATCCCTTTACAAACAAATATTGCAGCTCCCAACCTGCCCATAAATTAAAGATCTCCCGGAGGCAACAGAACACAAGGACCCAGGACACTATTAAACTAGAGGACAGTGCAATGAAAAAGAAACCGTGAGATGAGCATTCACCAGATACGTAGCTAGACTACAGATCAACCTCTATCTGCACGCCCTGCTCGCCCATTAACTCCTAGAAGTTAGTAAAGAACTTCATAAAAGTTATCCAAAGAATATTTCACTTAACAAAGAAAGGCGTTTGCGCATACCTGGCCTATTTCTTTTTCAGTGTTATATAGTGTGGATTTGCCCCGAGGTCGTCCCAAAATAACCAGACTTCACATATCTTTAGGTAATGGAGGATTAAGAGATTTGCTCACTGTTGGACTTGGCCCTTTTTGCAGGTTTATACCCAAACTTTTTGCTTCTTCCTCCTATTTTTTCCTGACCTGTGTTTGTTGGTTTTAGGACTCTGGGCACTTTACCACTGCTAATCAGTGCTAAAGTGCATATGCTCTCTGTGTTAATTGTTATTATGATTGGTTCTCCCTGATTGGCATATTTTGATTTGCTGGTCAGTCCCTAGTAAAGTGCACTGGGTGTGCCGGGGCTGGTAAATCAAATACTACTAGTGGGCCTGCAGCACTTATTGTGCCACCCACATGAGTAGCCCTGAAAAGAGGTCTCAGGCCTGCCACTGCAGTGCCTGTGCGCAGTTTGCTAACTGCCATGTCGACTTGGCAAGTGCACCCACTTGCCAGGCCCTAACCTTCCCTTTTCTTACATATAGGACACCCCTATGGTAGACCCAAGGTACTCCCCTGGGCAGGATGCAGTGTATGTGAAAGGTAGGACATGTACTGATGTGTGTAACATGTCCTGATAGCGAAATACTGCCAATTTCGTTTTTCACTATTGAAAGGCTATCTTGCCCCATAGGACAGAATGGGGAATGCTTTGTAACATTTTACAAGCATATCTTCCCATAGGGATAAGATGGAAAAATAAAGTTTAGGCTCTCTGAACTCAGAATTTAATAACACATATTTTACTAAAGATGGTTTTTAAATTGTGTGTTTGAAAATGCCACTTTTAGAAAGTAGGCATTTTCTTGTTTAACCATTCTGTGTGCCTCTGCCTGTTTGTGTATTGACTGTCTGGTTTTGGAGTGACAGGGGCTGGGAGGTGCATTCTCTCAGACAGCCACCGGGGGGATTGATGTGTGTCCTGCCTTTCCTGAATGAGTCAGGGCTGGGATGAATAGACCTGGGCTGCATTCAGAGTAGGGAGAGGAGTTCTCACTAGCACCTGAATAGGCCCGGTCTGCATGTAGAGTGTAGGGAGGAGATTTCCCTTGCATCTGAATAGGGCCTGTCTGCCTTACACAATGCTGTCTCTACCTCCTGCTGGGCAGCTGCACAAGAGAGGACAGAACTGGTTTGGACTGGGCTCAGCGACCCTTGCACAAAGAGAACAAAGACATTTTGGGGTATAAGTATTAGACCTAAAACCCCTGAACTTTAGACTACTTCGGGAATCAAGAGGAACCTTTGCCAAGGAGAAGAGCTGGAGAAACTGAGGAGAAGTACTGCCCTTGCTGTGCTGTCTGGGGTTGGCCTGCAGTTGCTGTTTCTGCCAAGGAAAGCAGAAGGACTTTGCTGTGTGCTGTGTCCCCTGCTTGAGGAAAGTCTCCAAGGGCTTGAGTAGAGCTTGCCTCCTGTTTTGAAGTCTTAGGAACACACAGACTTATCCTCAAGCTCCCCTGAACTTCGTTGCTGGGAGTTCTGACCTACTAAGAAGTGGCTGTGACTGTGTGGGGCCCCTGGAAGTTGTTTCTGCTGCTGAGAGCTGGGAAGCAACGCAACAACAAGAAAATCAATGCATCGCTCTTCTTGCCTCAGTTTTCTGACGCAACACCATGGTGCGAGAAGAATCTCCCCGCCTCGCCGCTGCTGAAACCAAAGCTGCACCTGTCACTGCTGCAAGAATTGACGCGTCGAGGGATCGCGGCTGAAGAAATCGACGCAGCGCCGTTCGACGCCGCCGCATCGTTTGACGCCGCATCCCGGATTTCCACGCATCGTCCCTGTGCGGCAAGTTTTACCTGACGCATCACCCACGGATCAGAGTCGTCTCAGAATTGACGCATCGCTTCACCCTACAGACCGGACCCTATGCACCTCTCCCCTGTGTCTAGCGAAACTGTCTCATCGCATTCACGAAGGCCTCAGGAATCGACGCACCTCTTTGTTTTTCGACGCTTCCCATCGCTGCGGCTGTTTGGCTTGAATTTTGTCGCAACTACAGGTACTTTGCAAGAAATCACGCATCCATAGTTTTCTATGGACTCAATTGCTAAAACCCTTTGAAAGTCATTTTTCTTAATACTTGTATGTTGGATTTTTGTCGTTGTGGTCTTGTTTAGTCTAGATAAAGATACTTTATTTTTCTAAACTGGTGTGGTGTCCTTTTGTGGTGTTATCACTGTGTTACTATGAGTGTTGGTACAAATACTTTACACATTGACTTTGGGATAAGCCTGTCTGCTCATGCCAAGCTACCAAGGGGGTGAGCAGGAGTTATCTAAAGTGTGTATCCCCCTTACCCTGACAAGAAGCAAGGGTCCCTATTTGGACAAAGGTACCTACATCTGCCAACTAGTCTCCTCCTTCAGCTTCTCTGGTTCCTCTCCTCAGAAAACGTTTGTCTTGTTTGTTCCAGAAGTGATCTAAAGTCTTGGGGTCAGGGCCCCAGTATTTATACCCATAAATCCTTTGTCCTCTGAAGGCAGAGGGTCCTGTACCTAGTCCAAACCAGTTCTGGGTGCATTCTGCCAGTGCACACCTTCTCTCTTTGTCAGTGTGGGCCAGGGTCATCAGACACACCACAGGAGGTGGAGCCAGCATTGTGGAAGGCAGGCACAGCCCTGTTCAGACCCAGGTGCCACTCCTCCCACCACTCTACATGTAGATAGGTCTATTCAGCCCTGTGCTGACTCACCCTGTCTCCTGGAGTCCCCCAGCCCCTGTCACTCACAAACCCAGACACACAATTCACAAGCTAGCAGAGGCAGACTGGATGGTTTAGGCAAGAAAATACCTTTCTAAAAGTGGTATTTTCAAACACATAGGGCCCGATTCTGATGCGGGTTGGAAAAGCTTCCCGACCGAGGGCCTGATTCTGATGCGGTTAGGAAGGCCTCCTAACGGTTGTATGATGGAACAACTACCACTAGAACAACTACAGTCTAAACAACTACTTCTTAACCACTACTTAGTCTAAACCACTAAAGATTTAACAACAACTATTTTTTACAACTACTAAGCCTTTACCACGATTGCCTTTACCCCATTAATGTATCTATTTTACAGGTAAGAATAAACATACATATATATATACATATATATATATATATGTGTAATGGGTTTGTATGTACCTGTTAAAAACAAATTTCATGGTAAAAGCATGCATGCTAAAGACATATGCGTTGTAAAATTAATATTGGTAAGTATTAACACTATATACATATATCATATATATATATACACACACACACACACCCCTATACTCACTATTAATGTTATAAAATCCCTTTCCACCCAAAAACCTACACCCACCCCAAACCTTAAAAATTCCCTTTTCACCCAAAAAGCTATACCCACCCTAAACCCTATGAATTCCCTTTCCACCCAAAAACCCACACCCACCCTAAACCCTAAAAATACCCTTGCAATCCCAAGAACCCATACCAACCCTAAACCCTAAAATTACCCTTGCCACCCAAAAACCCACACCCACCCTAAAATTACCCTTGCCACCCAAAACCCATACCCACCCTTAACACCCACCCTTAACCCTAAAAATACACTTGCCACCCAAAAACCCATACCCACCCTAAAATTACACTTGCCACCCAAAAACCCATACCCACCCAAAACCCTAAAATTACCATTGCCAACCAAAAACCCACACCCACCCTAAAAAATCCCTTTTCACCCAAAAACCCATACCTACCTTAAACACTAAAAATACCCCTGCAATCTCAAAAACCCATACCCACCCTAAACCCTAAAATTACCTTGCCACCCAAAAACCCATGCCCACCCAAAACTTAAGAAGTACCTTTGCCACCCAAAAACCCATACCCACCCTAAATACTCAAATTACCCTTGCCACCCAAAAACCATACCCACCCTAAACTCTAAAAATACCTTTGCCACCCAAAAACTCATACCCACCCTAAACCCTAAAATTACCCTTGCCACCCAAAAACCCATGCCCACCCTAAACCCTAAAATTACCCTTGCCACCCAAAAACCCATAACCACCCAAAGCCCTAAAACTACCCTTGCCACTCAAAAACCCACACCCACCCTAAACCCTAAAAATGCCCTTGCCACCCAAAAACCCATACTCACCCTAAACCCTTAAAAATAAACGTGCAACCATATATATATATATATACATATATATATTGCACGTAATACTTACCTTTAATACTTACCAAAATACTTGCATTTTAAAATTAAAAAAAATTCTGTGAGTATGCCTTTACCTTTACTGCATTTACAACGAAATTCAAACACGTTTTCACATAATAAACACTATTCTAGTAAACGGTTTCCTAAACCTTATTTTGTTAAAAAAAAAAAACATCCTCTCTACAAAACCATATAAATTACAGCCATCCACCATTTTATCAATAGTAATACATCTGTCATATACAATCCAAGAGTGCCATCTACTGGCCAGAGGTAGTTGTAAATGCATTAGTAGTTAAAAGATTCGTGATTCAGGTTCAGGTCGTTGTTAAGGAGTCGTGGTTCAGGTCCTTCGTTGTCAATGAGTCGTTGTAAAGGACGTTTCCCCTCCTAACGGCATTTGCTCCTTCCAAATCGGATCGGGAACGTGTCTTCCCGACCGAGGGCCCAATTCTGATGCGGTTAGGAACAAATGTTCCCATTGAAGTCAATGGGAGTTCAACCAAATCGTATCTGGAAGCATCCGGATGCATCCTACTCCGCCGGTCAGACTTTCCCGATCCGAGTGGGTCGGACACCATTTCCCAACCGATTCGGTCGGGAAGCTTTTCCAACCCGCATCAGAATCGGCCCCAGAATGTTAAAACCAACTTCACCAAAAGATGTATTTTATCATTCTGAGTTCGGGCATACTAAATTCGTTTTTCTACCATGTTCCCTGGGTCAGTTAGGATTATAAGATGTTATAATCAAACTGCCCATTCTGGCCTATGGGGACAGGTAGCCTTGCAATAGTGAAAAACGAAATTGGCTGTAATTCACTATCAGGACATGCCACACACACCAGGGCATGTCCTACCTTACACATACAATGCACCCTGCCCTAGGGCCTACCTTAGGGGTGACTAATATGCAGGAAAGGGAAGGGTTGGGGACTGGTAAGTGGGTGCAATTACCAAGTCGACATGGCAGTACCAGACGTCACACAGGCTCTGCAATGGCAGGCCAGAGACACACTTTACAAGCTGCTCCTGTGGGTGGCACAACCAGTGCTGCAAGCCCGCCAGCAGCATTTGAGTCACAAGCCCTGGGCACAACCAGTGCACTGTACTAGGGTCTGACAGTGAATCAAATAGGCCAAACATGGAGTCACTAATCCATACATTAATTTACCATAGGGAGCACTTGCACTTTGGCACTGATCAGCAGTGGCAAAGTGCCCAAAGAATCTAATCCAGCAAAAACAGGTCAGTAACAGAGGAGGCATAGCGCAAAAAATGGAAGGGAGACCCACGCCAATGGTACCAGGTCTAACAACCCCTGACACAAAGCCACCGAGGAGTACTTATGTCACCAACCCCGAGTGCCTGAATCAGCACATCTCAGACTTTTACCTCTTAATATCTCATTTACTATGGTCTACCCACTGTGTTCAACAAAACACACATGTGCAGGTCTCACAACTGAGTACACATCAGTATCTGGAAATTAAATGACAAGGCCAGTACTTACTATCACCAGGATGTTACAAGTCCCCGGACATCCGCCCATTGGCTGTGGGCTCCTGCTCACGGCCTCACCTGTAATTCCAAGGAGGCTAGAGGTGCTGGTGGTGTTAGGTTACAAATTCCCATCCCTGCAACGCACTCATCTCACGTTATATTAGGTTAGCAATGTGTGGCTAAATAGATGCCATTTGCATTCACGTTATGCAACCCTCTGAGTTATCCCCGTAATGGGCAGGCTTCAGTTAGCGAGTGTGACTCCATTTTGCATTTCGTAATCCTTATTAGGCTGCTTAGACTGTGCCTGAGTTAGGCCTCATTACTCGTATTGCTTGCCTCAGCAGAACACTGTATTTCGTTATTATTTTTTCTTTCTGTTCAAGGCTGTTTCTCGACTTACTAATGAATAGGCCGTTCTGCCCTCGCATACTTATCTGAATGTGTAGTTTCTGCTCCCATCGCTGCATCGCATTTGGTGATGCAGCGCGCGCAACGAAATTCGTTTTATTTATTTATATGTTTACTTACCTCTAATCGGCCGTAATCCGTAGTTTACTACCCCCCACCTTACCCCTCGCCCGCCCAACGTCAGCGCCCGGCAGCACTCCCACCACGGGCCGCTACTGCCGGCATTCCTTTTCCCAGGGCTCCAGGAGGACAGCAATCTTCTGGGCAGCATGTGTTCCAGAAGCCTAACAGAACCAGTCCTAAGGTCACTGCCTATTTCAGCCTGGGCCTTGAGGAATCCCACTCCCCTGCGAGAGCTGGCAGAGGGCCTTCTTAAATGCGTCAATCATGGGAATAAGAGTGAGAAGGTGAAAGGGGAGAAAGAAAGACAGTACTTTGGGTGATAGAGATTGTTCAATGATAATGTCCTCAGACAGATTGTTTTGCAGTTTCATGAGAGCAAATATTTCGTTAAAAAACAAAATAGTTGTGAAAATAGTGTACTTATTTACCACTGCCTCAATTATTTCTGCAATTATATTTTTACAGTACATACTCTTTGTATATAGATGTTGTCATGATGCTATGCTTAGCCGTTTTTGGTGGTCTATTTTTTTAGAAAACTTTCAGGTGCACTGTTATTCAGAGTCTGAGTAAATGTTGGTGTTTATTTGTGTTGATGCACTTATGGAATAAGTGTGTGTGTTTTTTTTGTGAATCTGGCTTCCTCCTGGCTGACAGCATAACTTGTTGTTGTGTATAATGATTTGCATTGCTTTCCTTGGGCCATTCATTCATTTCCTCCAGACTTGTGTCCATGCATTTGAATTAGGGTAAGTACAAATATTCTACATGGCATGCATAGCAGCAACAAACAGCATGGTTAAGCATGGAATGCTTGAATTAATCTCAGACCCTGGTGATCACTCAGGCTGCATTCCAGTTCATTGTTTTCCCCCCACCATGCCACTCTATAACGTTGCCTTAAGCAGATCAGTACTAACTCTGATCCTCATGGGAACAGTCAATTCTGAACTGCCAGGTTTGACCCCCTCCAGAAGGGACCACAAGCAACCCCAGACAGGTTTCAGACTAACTGGGCCTTACCATTAGGATGCTGCTTGAGTCCAATCATACACTCAGAATGGGACCCATACATAATGTGGACAATGGAAATTGGTGATTTTGAGAACAGAATCATATGTGTTTTGTCGTTAGCATGAGAGAAGTAAACCTTTGTTTTCAAATACTAATCTCTAAGAGTAACTTCTGTGCTATTATTCTAAGCTCTTTGAAAATATTGAAAGAAACAAAAATACAGCAAGACCGAATCTGGGTGGACTTCTCCAATTTGATTGAAACTTTAAGCTGCTGTTTTTCTAAGGAAACCTCGCTCAATTGTGTGGCATTGGCAAGTTATTGCTTAGAAATGGCTTGGCATTGCTTTCTGGATCGATGCACTGGACAATCTGGATACATTATCCTAAATGAAAGATATTTTTTTTACATCTCTGACCACAGAAGGCTAATTTCAAGAACATAATTGAGAAGAATTCCTCGAATTAAAAATGTGTTTTCATTAATGATTGCCCAAAGAGAGTTAAACATAAACCTCGAATATCCAAGAGAGACATAAATACATAAATTGGATGTGACTCCCTCTAGGAAATTCAGAAGGGGAGATACTGGGGCTGGTGTCTCTGCCCTGAATCTAGACATTACAAGCTAAAGTCCCCAGTCAGAACCCCTTTCAGAGGGCCACAGGGTGTGCAGGGGTTACTTGGCTTGACCTTGGTGATTTCAGCCTTTTACTATTAATATCCTGGGGCCTGACCTACTATGGATTGTAGGCAACTGGGCCAAGCACCCTTTCTGCACTTGACGGTCAGTGGTAACGTTGGCGAGCAGTCCAGCGCTCCCGCGGGTGGTGAGGCGGAGGTGTGGACATAGGCTCACAACTCAAGATGAGCGCATCAGCAGCAATCAATCTTTGTTCAGCCAAATACTCTCTTGTATGAAAAAAGAGAAATATTTTATTTCTACCGCTACCCACACAAAGCAAAAATACAACATACACAAACGGCTGCACCGTCCCCATGAGGTCAGGGCTCTAGTGTTTTGTTAGGCGATCACCCTAGTCCCACTACCTCCTCTCTTTTAGCAGTAGTGTTATTCCCCACTCACTATAGGTAACATCCAGGGAAACCTCACTAGCAGCCCAAGTCTCAAGAGTCCACTATGCCTCTATTTTTAAAGTGTTCCAGTGTTGCATTACTAATTAGCAGCAAGTTCCCTAGGGGCCAATTAGCTGAAATCAGTCTTAACAGCACCACGCAGGATTGGAACAACCGGAGTTCCTGAGCACGCCCCTTCCACAGGTGCTGGAGCAGCATCAGGCACTTCAGGTGAGTTTGCTGCATGCAGACCAAACGGGTTGCACTCAGGGGTCAGAAAGTCCTCACAGGTGGTATAGACTCTGCAATGACCAGAGGTTCTCGGAGGCTCCTCTTTGCAGTGTAAGTCTCTGGGCTCTCCCTCAATGGAGGGTGATACAAACATCCTCGTGCAAATCCTTTGTTCCAGGCAGGTGTGCAGGATCCCACAGTGGCCTCACTCCTCTCAGCGACAACTCCAACTAAGTAGTACAACTTGATGGTCCTGGTGACACCTTCTGGCATACGATGTAATTGTATCCTCATAGCACATAGTCTCCGGCCAGATCGGCACAGTGAAGTCCTTCGTGGTGGCCCTTCTGGGCACACAGCCATCTTCTCACTGTGGCCCCTACGTGGTGTCACTGCTTTCAACTGTGCACGGGCTGTAACCCAAACTGTGAAGCGATGCACATGGCTCCATTCATTGGCATATGAGGGTCGCTGATTTTGGTCTGCACAAGGGCAATGACCGGATCGGTGCATCTGCCGTCTCCTCACACCGGGCAAAGGCAGTCTACTCGACAGGGCTCACCACTGGACCTCTCTCCTTCCAATACTCTCCTCTTCCTCATAAGGCACACTGGTCTTTGCAAGCAGGCAGGCGCTGGTGCTCTAGGCTGCAGGGAAGAAGCTTGTGGATTCCTTGGGTGATGTCCCCTCACCCAGCAGGGTGACTAGCAGGCTTTGGCCCACAGTCCTGTTCACAGGCAGAAGTTTTGCAAAGCTCTTCCTCCTCACAGAGCCGACCAGCCTGCTTGACAGATGATATTTTTTGAGGTCCCAAGCTCCCCTTCTTATAGTCCATTTCCAGTCACCAAATATGATTTAGAGTCTATGGGCTAGATGTATGAACGTTTTGCAACTCACAAATCGGTCGCAAATATGTTAGCGACCGAAAAGTGTAGTTTTGTTATGTACAAATGCCATTCGCTAACTAAAATTTGTGATGTGACTGATGTGCGAGTTTGTGAGTCAGTATGTTTTTAAACCAATATTTGTGAATCGTAAATATTGAATTGCTATTTGTGTTTTGCAAACCTTATATTCGGGAATATAACAGTTTGTTACTAGTTGCAAAAACGCCGGTTTGCACATGCAATATAGCACAAATTAGTTTTAGGTGGTAACTGTGCAAACTATAACGGGTGGACCAGAATGCACCTGGAGTTTCCAAAATGGCTGCCCTCTATGTGATTGCAAGGAGGATGTGACTACTGGCTGCACAGCAGAGGAGGAGACAGGAGAGGATTTTTAGAACCAGGGTCACATTTTCCAATAGACAGACAAGGAAATGTTTGAGAAATGCAGGCTAAGTAGTGCAGTGGTATTAGATTTAATGGATTTGCTGAAACCACATCTTGAAAGCAGTACTCTGCACAGTAGTTCCATCCCCACCCATGTGCAGGTGTTGTGCTCACTGCACCTTAAGGCCTCAGGCAGCTACCAGGGTCTTAGCTGTTGCTGGTGGGGTGTCACAAGGTGCACTGTCACGCATTTTTCTGGAAGTTCCTAGATGCCATGCTCCTAAACATCAACAGGTACATATACCTACCCAGAAATGTAGAGGGAATCCAAAACACAAAATTAAAATTTTACCGGGTGGCCAAATACCCCATGTCTTAGGGTGTGTAGATGGAACATGTGCTAATTTGTCCTCCATATATAATACCTGTTTTGGAATAGGAAAAATACACATTCCCTCAATATTCAAGTTGTATGTGATGTACATAATGTAATTACAGACATAGTGGCAAAATACCCAGGGAACACCCATGACTCATATATCTTCAGGCACAGTGGAAAACACCAACGCTTGAAAAGAGAGGAATTTTAGGATGGATATTTATTAGGTTATGTGATGCTGCACAATGACACATATGAATGTGACCATCAAATATCAGGGTTTGCCATGCTCAAACTTATGTTTTTGGTAATAGGTGACAGTGCGTATGCATTGAGGCGTTGGATGGTGACCCAATACCTAGCCCCAGCAAACCAAAACGAAAGGCGTTACAACATTGCTCATCGACGCACCAGGGTGGTGATTGAACCAACACTTGGCATGCTAAAATCAAGATTTTGGTGCTTTGACAAGAGTGGAGGTGCACAACAGTATGCTCCTGAGACAGGCTGCAAAATTATGGCAACATGTGCCATGTTGCACAACATTGAAATCAGGAGCAGACTACACATCACTTTTGAAGACACTGATTCTGAAGATGAGGATCCTGAACCACCTCTTCAGCAGCCTCGAGACCAGAGTAGAGCAGTGAAGGGAGTACGCCGATTGGATCACATTGCAAAAAATTACTTCTCATGGTAAGTTCTATGTGACAGTACCCTCACAGAGATGATCAAAGCAGGATAAATGCAGCAAATTAAAACAGCCTTAAGTGTCGGGCTACTATATGCATTACTTCAGTTTTAAACTGTATGCCAACCAAGTGGTAATTAAAGTACAAGCAAATGTTGGTTATATCAACAAAATAACAACAACTATGCCAAAATGAAAAAACAATATGATGTGTCCTTCAGTGCCTTCTGCAGCTACATCCAACATGTCCTGGCCCTGCTTGTTTTCAAGCAGGAGTGCGGTTGCTGCTGTGTCACAGGGCACTTGCATCACTGGCAGAGAGGCTGCTAACACCTGAGATGTCCTTACTATCCTGACGGGCATCTCCAACACCACCTGCTATCTGTGCTAGGCCCCTGTCAACATCACCACGAAAGTGTCCCATTTACACCCGTGGGGTAAATTCTCCTGGATAGGGTGGAAGTGACATTGAGCAAACGACAAATGAAACGGATTAGGCCATCCATTCAAGCTGCAGCACTTCAGTCTCGATGCCATTGATAGGCAAGGTCATCTTCCATGTGCTGGCCAAATTTATCTGTGTCGTAAGTGAGGCTCTCCATTTTGGTGTTTATGGTTGCCAATTGTTTCCCAATGTTGTTAAAGCCAAATGACATGCATTGCTGCATTCGGTGAATCTGCTTGGTCATGGCTTTCATCTGCTTCATCTGCTTGTGTTGTAGACAGCTACAGTTGGATCATAGATGCCTCAAGGCCCACAAACAATTGTGAATTGGCTTCAGTATCTACAGCCTGATGTGTCTCATGGCGCCGACTGCACACACGCCCTGGAACCTGCTCATGTTGTGGCCTCACAAATAGGTGCTAGATGGGACTGGTAGGCAGAGTGATTTTGTTGTTCTCCATTAATGCTGTCTGGGGTGACAATGAGGCAGTGCGACATTGGCTGAAGTGGTGCTTGGGTGACTGGCAATGGAAATGGGTTCCTCAGCTGCCATGTTAGAGACCTCCACTCCCTTCACATTGGTGTCATCACTATGTTCTTCAGGGAGACCTGTGGGAAATAATGGAAATCTGTTTACTCACTGATATGATGAGATATCAGTGTGTAATATTTTGTAAGCAGTATTCCAATAAATGTATACATGTGACTCCTGTGCTGACCTTTTGACTACATGTTCCATAATGCACTATAAAGGTACATTTTTGACTGACTTGAGCAACAACTGTCTGATGTATGCTACAGTTCTATGTGGACTTAGACATAGATGTTAGGTCTGAGATGTGACAATAGTAAAAATAGTAAAAAAAAAAAAAATCACACTTACTTTGTGAGGTTCCAGATGTTGAGGTGCCAATAGTAAGGGTGGGCGGAATTTGCGTAGTCGCGTTACGCAAAATTCCGCGAAATGGTAAAAAATCTCTGCGAGCACGCAGAATTCCGTGAGCACGCGGAATTGCTTGTTCCGCCCGTTCGCGATGTGTTTTTCCTGTTCGGGGACGCTGTTTGCGTGCTCGGAGGGAAATATCTCGCGAACTTGCCCATACGGTCGCCAATTGGCGCGGCCATCTTGTTTCACTTGTCCCGCCCGCTCGCGATGCGTGTTTCCTGTTCGCGAAGACAGATGTCCGATGGCGCGACCGAATGACGTGTTCGCGATCGCACACTCTTGCGGGATCGCGCGAACGGATAGGAAAACTCGTCGGCGAATGGAGGGATCCCGGTAAGTCGCTACCGCGCGCGCGAACACGCATTTTGAAAGCGCGAACAAGGAAAAAATTCTGCTACGCCACGGATCGCGGAATTATCGGCAATTCCGCGTTCTCCGCGGAACGCGGAATTGCCAAAATTTTGCTAATTCCACGAGCGGAACGGAATTTACCGCCCAGGCCTAGTCAATAGTCCCGATTCCCAAAACAGCCTCAGGTTCCAGGGTGGTCTCAGCCATGGTCTCCAGTACAGTGGGTGGGGTACAGTTGGGAGTCCACCTCATGTTGCCTGGAATTCCGAGAGTCACATTGCCACCTTTTCTTTTGCACATGACCTGAGGTCATACCACCTCTTCTAGATCTCTCTGACGGATTGATGGGTGACTCAAACAGCATTTATTTTTTGTTGCATATCCTGCCAAATCTTTTTCTTTTGGGAGTCTGGGAATGTCATAGATGCCCTTCCACACAATACCTCATGTTTGTCACAGCAATCTTCAGTCAGGATCTCCAACTCCTTCTCTGAAAACTCAATTTTCCTTTTTCTCCCTCCTGCATCCTTTTCTCCACTTTGGCTGACCACTGGTGCTGATGGACCTTTTTTAGGGGCTCTGTACTGTGCTAATAAAGGCAGCTGCACTTCACCTCCACTCCACATCAGGAGCTCAGGCTGGTCTCCAGGCAGGTACTGTGAGGCACTTCCTGGTTCAGGGTTGATTACCCATCACCAGGAAATCTTTTTTCTATATCTGAGGTCCCGGTCGCAATTTCAGACTTCACTCACTATTTTGGAAATCGCTAACAGTGATTTCCAAAATTACGATGCGACTGAGTAACAACTTGCAATTTGTGGCCTCAATTGTATGTACATACAGATTTGCGATTTCCTAATTGCGATTCGCAGAGATTCGCAATTAGGAATGCGCAAATCTTTACGTTCGTACATCTGGCCCTAAGTCTTTGAAGTTTATGTTGGGGCTCTGTTTTTTTTTAACTGCCCACTCCTATTTTCTCTTCATCCTTCTAAAAGCAGCCTGTCACAGCAGGAGTAACTCCCAGACTGATAGCCCCACAACACAGGCCGTGGGAGTGAAACACAGGCAATGGGAGTGACTAGAGTTCACATCTGTATGTCAGCCACAGCATTATGTGTATTAAAAGGTTAGCCCAGGGCCCCAGCCCTACTCTTTATGATTCTCTAACCAGCCCCATCTCCTTCTTGAGAAGTGTTCAGGCCCCTTCCTTGTGACCTGTCACTGAATCAAAGAACACCCTTTGAAGTGTACAGAGGAAGCCTAGCTCTTCCTCTTCAGTGTGTGTCCCACCCTGCTTACACAAATCCAGCAATACACAAATCTGTCTGTAGGGATTTCTCTACATCTCCTCCATGCTTCACCATCGAGGCCTGGGTCTCCCAAAATGGAACCCAGGGTCCTCTGTGTATTGGACCATCCACAGGCACACATACAACCAATACATGTTTACAACCGACACTGTACAGCATTATCCTTCCTGTATTGCACTCATAGGCACATACATGCAGCACATGCATTTACCATGCACGCACTGCACAGCATAACATCCTCCCTGTATTGTACCACTCACAGGCACACATACACTCAGCACATGCACTCACTAGGCAGACACTCGTCAGCACTGCATTATCCCTGTATTGTGCCCTTCCCAGGCACACATACAACCAGCACAGAGACACCCGTCATGCGCTGTGTAGCACAACACACCAAACCGATATAGGGCAATGGTGAGTTAAGCACACAGCTGCTGAATTTTAAAAATGGGTGAGCCTGTAGGTCTCACTCCAGCAACACAGGTTAAAGAGGACCTGTGCACTCCTACATATCACCTCACGGTATGCTTCCACCACCGCGCTCGTGCTGCTTTACTTCTGGAGAATGCAGTATACTCTCACCACTACGAGGGTAGCTCTTTGGGCCCCATCCCAGTCCAACAAGACCTCAATCCATGAGACAGGCCTATTTCATGGTGCACACACATGATCCGTGATCGCCTATGACAACAAAAATCATAATTAGGGATCCAGACATCAGTTCTCTTGGGCTCTCAGGGAAGTGGTGCACGTTCATTACCATGCAGAGGACTTTTCTGTCTCAACATCCCCAGAGTGGGGAATAAAATGCAGACTTGGGAATACCAGGTCTTTATTAATGCAGGCAGATTCTCAGGAGCTTTACCGTGAATATTTTTAATCAACTGTAAACATTTGGAAATTTATGCAGATCCACACATGGCTTTACATTTTTCTTCAAATGCACCCAGTAAAGCCAGGCCCGATATTTCCCCACCCAATAATTTTGGATGGTAGAATATCAGCAAACTCAGAATTGCCTGGAGGGGTATCTCTGGCATTTCCCTCCAATTGACTCATGACGAGGACCTGGGGGCCTCATTTATTAGGAATTGGCGTAGGGCAGCGCTGCAAGTCTTCTTGTTGTGCTGCCCTGCGCCAATGTCAAAGGGCAGGTATTCACCATAATCATGGAATATGTTGCATTCCTGTTCTTTCCCCATGCGCTGGAGCACAATTTGCTGGCTAGTGCCATTGTAGGCACCCTTGCACCATGGTGCAAGGGTGCCTCAGTTGCAGGCAGGATTGGTTTTGTGCAGGAATGGGCATCTTCCTGCACAAAAACAATCCAGAGAAGGGTGTTTCTCTTTTTATGGGTACTGCAGAATGCTGTAGCACACATGGAAAGAGTAAAAAACGAGGAAAAATATAAACATTTCTCCTTGTTACGCCTGCTATGGGGAGGCGTAAGGTTTTGGCAGTGCCCCAGGCTTACGTGATTACATAAATCTGGGACAGCATCAAAATCCATGGGTGCTGCATGGGAAAACCCACTGCAATGCCCATGGAATGTCTCCTTGAAGAAGAGTAAGGCAAGAGAGTGACTTGCTATGCTTTGTCTTACTCCATATCTATGAGGCCATGCAGAGCCATGCAAAGTGGCTTTGCGTCACCTCATAAATATGATTGAGAGGTTTACGCCTCCAGAGCATCAAAAAAAGTCTCTCATAAATAAGCCCCTGTGTTTACATTAGCCTATGTGTGGAAGACCTTGGGCTACTGAGAATCATGAGACATAGTCAGCTTTTGACCTCATGAACTCCATTCATTGACTGAGACAATGAGTTCTAAAATTCCATATGTATAATGATGAACTGGAATCAGGAAAGATAAATGCAATTTAAAAGCAAATAAAAAGATTAAAGGAAAAGTTGAGCAGAATGTTTAAACTGCTACATGGTATGAAAAAATGTTGTGTTAATGTTGCATACATTTTTACTATATAATGCAAAGTCGTCCCCAATTACTCACTGGCTAGCGCAACTAATAAACAAACATGAATATTTGTAAAAGATTATTGAATAGTGGTCTATATAAATGGAGGAGGGGCAGGGCCCTGAACACTTTCATTCAGATGCTTTCACTGACCTCGTCCTTCTGGGGTTCTCTTATCTGAATACATATCTACTTTCTCAGTGGAAAATACGTGCATGAAGTTCCGAAGAATGAGATGGGCGTTATCATTTCATCCTTTGATATGGGCAACTAGAGACGTTTTAAGGCATGGGCAAAGTGGGTTCTGGCCCAGGGCCCCCTCTGAGACAGCTCGGTACTGCAGAGAGTCTTGCCCTGATGACCTTGAAAATTTCTTAAACCAACTGCTTTAAATACCATTTTCCTTTAATTTATTTTGAATGTGGGCATGTGTGAGTCTCTATTACACAGCAGAGAAACCTTGTATTTATGTTTCATGCAACAGCCATAAAAAAAGTTTCTTTTACATCAAAACAGGACGTTGTATATTAGAAATGGGAGGGTGTCACAGACATTATTTGCAGTAATAATAACGAGCTGCTGCTGTGTTATGATATTGAAAACACAAGTCACTATCCCTGAATATTAGATGTAAACACATTTAGAATTTGGACGAGTGTGACTCTGCAGTGTCAGTGACCTGTCCAAAGAGGGCATGAAAGAGTTGAAATTGGATCATAAATTCAAAGCTGTTCCAAACAGGGGCCCCCAAATTAAGCTTGGCCTAGTGCCCCCCTAAATCCTTAAAATGCCCCTACGGGCAAATACTTCTACACCAGAAAGCCGTTAGCGGCAAGTACATGAAAAGGCAGCGTTGTACCGAGAATTCGGTGGAATTTTGCTCTGAAAAGCGAAGTATCACGTTGCTGATTCTAGTATGACGTTAAACAGTACAAATAGTCAGGGATCTGACATGGCATTGGAAGCTACATACTCAATGGTGGCACCCACCACAACCTGTATGAAGATTACACTGGGATTGGTTTTATGTCATAATCTGCATTTGCACTGTTCTCATACAAGAACCTAAGTATATACATACCCATAAGCAGCCGCGGTCCGTGCAGGTAGCAGCGGTGGGGCCGAGTAAGGGGGGATTTCAAGGGACGATGCAGAGGGAACATTAATTATTTATTTAATTTTCCCTCCGCATCGTCCCTCGAAATCCCCCCTAACTGGGCCCCATCGCCCCACCGCTGTTACCTGCACGAACCGCGGCTGCCCATAAGAGCTAAACCAATAAAGCCCTAAGGATGTTGATTCTGTTATGCAATTAATGGGACGGTTTGAGCCGACATCTTTGAATAAAGGAACCGCTGAGAAAGAAGAGAGAATGAAGCATGAAAAATGCTACTATTCTTTACAAACAGAAAAGAAAGATATTGATGACAATCAGAGAATGACAAACAGGATGTTTGATGAATGAGAACAAAGCACACATTATTAGAAAAAAAGTACATTGGGGATACAGATTTGGATTTCTTTCACGCACACCTGGGAACAAGCCACATTTCTATCTTTAAATCTCATTTCATTTAAACATTCATAACAGAAAGTAGAAATGGAAATGAAGAGATGACAACATAGCTAACAAATGTTGGCAAAGCCTATAGGTCTGACTTTATTTTCTTACTGCTTCCGAACAATATTTGGCAAACCTGTGTTTGCGTGTGTTAGCACATTGAAGTCAAATATTTTAGGGGCCTATGCACAACTACATTTTGTAGTATCTTTATTACTACTATAATAGTAATACTAACATAGCACAAAAAGCTACTAACAAACCTACATGCGAAGATTCCACCTCCGCGTTCTCCTGTCTTTTCCTGTGCTGAGATCTCCGCCCTGCCTGTGGAGTCTCCGTATATATAAGAACACTTTTTAATAGTAAATGTAGGAGGGACTGGAAGGAGTGGCAAGAAAATGGGGAGGGCTTAAGGGACAAGTAAGAATGGGTTAAGAGACTGTTAAGGAGGGGTGTAGGGCTGGACCTCCCATGAAAGAATAAGACCATTCCTATTAAAAAACTCCACCTCTAAAGTTATTACAGCCAAATAGGGCCCAAATAGTTGTAAATATATTCAATTTCAGAGCTGTAGTAACTCCAACATCACACATGGCCAACCACTGATACTGCAACACACTCCCAGAGAAAACAGTGGAGGGGGAGGATCAAAATAAAGCCCTACAGCAAATAATCCAAAATTAAACTGAATTATTTAAAATAGTTACAAATATACATTTAGGGGCTCATTACGATGTTGGACGGAAAGCCTCCGCCCAACAGTCATAATCTTCCCGACTGCGTCGGAGCCCTACCGACCGACTTGGTTAGTTTACAGTCTGACCGCCTGATTATGATGTTCGCGTTCAGAATGTAAACTGGCCGGTCATTCCGACTCAGTTCCGACCGGCTCGTGGAGTATTCCTGTCAGTCAGAACGTCACCATAACCCCCTATGGGCGGCGTTTCCGCCGTCGGTATTACAATGTCGGTTTTCAGCAGCCTTTCCAGGCCAGCCTTTCCAACACAGAAAGGCTGTCAGAAAGTGAGTTTGGGGGCCCCTGGCAGGGCCCACTAGCCCCCGCGGCCTACGGTTGGTGGCCGAGGGGGGTACGTAGCACTGTGTGGCAGGCACCATGGGGTGCCTATGACAGGGTGCAGGGTTTTACACGCACACCCCATTGGAGCCTGTGTTACGACCGTTTCTCAGGCGTAACACGAGCTCCCATAGGAAACAATGGGAATCCGACCGCATCGTAGTCCAGCGGGCTGGGGTCGGGATCGGTCCCGAATCCGAGACGGTGTCGCGCGGAGGCTTTCCATCCTACATCGTAATGAGCCCCTTAGTTTAAAGTTGAGAAATTATCAACATTTTCATTTTAACATATTTTAATAACGTTTCTGGGTTTAAAAAACTATTTAGGAATCATTTTTATTAAAATACTACTCAATTTTTTTTCATTCATACATATTTTTACTTTATGTGAGATTTTTAGTTACAATTTCAACTCCAGAAAAATAATTCTAAACTATTTTAATATATTAAAAACGAATAGCATTTTAAAGTTGGTATTAATGTTGTATTTTTTTTATTTTGTTTTACATTTATAATAAATATATAACATTTATTTACCTTAATATGTAATATAAAAATATTTGTAATTTTTTTCAAGTATAATATGAAGTTGAACTTTACCCTACACATTTACATAGGGGGATCTCCGCCACCTGAGACATCTTCCTATGGTCAAGTATAGGCAAAATTTCAAATGTTAAGTAATAAAGTAAAAAATAGATTATTAAAATATGACAAAATAAAAGAAATAAAAAAGAAAAAATATGTTGCCTTTTCAGTTTGGGTTTATTCTTAAGTCCCTAACTACATTTTGTCTATGGGAGGATGTTGCAGTATCTGTGCTACCAACATTTAAGTATCAGTGGTTGGACATGTGTGGTGCTGGACTTCCTACTGCTCCTTTTTGGCTGTAATAACTGTACACTCAGAACTTTAACTTCACCCTCTGTTCCATGGAGTGGATACATGTAAGCCTATGCTTTTGAATAATTTTGCCCTTGTAAATGCTGAATGGCAGAAAGAAGTAAAGTTAATCAAAAGCGCAAGACTAAACTTGCATGTGTAGATTCTCTCACGAGAAATTTTACACTTTTAATCGGGCCCCAATGGCTTTCCTAGTGTTAATTAATTGACATGTGATCCCATGTGTTATGCCTTTTTACTGCCAGTGTCAAGGTCCCACTGTCTCTTCTCCCTAACACAATCCCAAGATCACATTGGGCTCGGAAGATAGTGCTCCTCAACAGTGGTGTTGAGTAAAGGCAATCAGCTCTGCCTGGAGCAAGCTTCATAAAAGGGGCAGTATTATACATTGTGCCCCAGGAGCGCAACTGGCGTGTGTGCCCACTTGGTGCGCCCTGAGGCACAATGGTATTACAGAAGGGGCCGCAGATGCTTGTGCATTCCCATTCTGTAATACAGATAGCGCTGGCGTACATGTTGAGCAAGCGCTATCATAAGAGGGTGTTCACTCATTTGTATTGGTGCATGGCCCAATGCAAGTGGATGTCGCCATAGGGAAGTTATAGTTAGGATCATGTTTCCCTAGGAAAATGTATTTTTTGCGTTGCTAATAACTAAGGGCCTGATTAAGAGTCTGGCAGTCCTACAGCGGCGGAGGTCCTCCACCATCCGCTGTTGGCCCACCAAACCTGTGGTGTGACTGCCCGCCCGATTAGGAGTTAAATTCTGGTCTGGCGGGCGGTATAGTGCCAGTCTGACTGTGGCAGCTGGCAAGGCTCATAGAAGAGCTTATAATGCAGACTGCCGCAGTCAGAGCGCAAACTGCAAATTCCTGCATGGTGTGGCATACATGCCCCACTGTACAGGAAGTGGGAGTGCAAATATTGGGAGGCGCTACATGTGCCCCCCGCATGCACCGCCCGGGCAAAATTGACTTTTTGCCACCTTTTTCATGGCAGGATCACTGCCATGAAAAGGGTGATGAAACTGCAACTCTTAATATGCTTGGCGGTGCCGGCAGTTTCATGGGGGTCCGATCGCCGCAGTTGGGAATACTGCGGGCAGTCCCTCAATGTGGCGGTGGTCGGACTGCTCCCACGGGTTTGGCAGTTCTATGGACCGCCAAACTCGTAATCAGGCCCTTAATTATTTGGCACTTTTTGATAAATCTCTATGAAACTTTTCTTAAAAGTGCTCTTTTTTGACAAATTTGTGCATGGAAAGTTTTGGTGTGATTTGTCAAGCAGGGGTTGAAATATATGAGGGTTTCAAAACCCATTTTCCTCATTCTCCTGTTAATTATTCCATAGGAAATTTAAACACAGCTACAGTCCAAACCACTGAATGGATTTATGCCAAATTTGGCAGAAAGCTAGATCTTGGTCCAGAAGGAATGCCTTTTGTGATTTGCGGTTAATCTGTTCAGGGGTTTTTGAGCAATTAATGCTAAACAACTTGTATATTTCATGCCGCAGAGGATCCGCGGGCCGACAGATCTCATGATGAGATCTGATTGGCTGCCACCACATCAACAAGGATGTGGTGGCAGCCATCTTAGGACTTGGGCTTCCCTGACTCCCAAGGCCTGGGGGCGGTGGGGTTCCCATCTGGGGCCCAAAAAGTTTTTTTTATTATTAATGACAGGGGATCTGTGGCAAAATTGAAAAAATAAAGCCCGATCTGTGCCCCATCTGCAGCACCAGAAAAAGGTCCTTATGGAGAGTTGGGTGTGTGTGTCCCTCCTCGAGCCTCGTGGCGGCCTCAGAGACTTCATCCCCTGGGGCTATAGAGTAAAAAAATGGAAAGGGGCACGCAGCACGATATTATAGTTAGGTGCAACGTGATGTTTAAAAAACACAGAAATTCACCAGTTACAGTTATCTCAAGAACTATACCTTGTGCCCTAAAGTAACTATAACTCACAACCTGGCCATACACAGTGCTGTCATCAATGATGTCATTTCAGGTGTTGTAGTCATATTATAAATGATGTCTTAGAACTTGTCATAAGTGATATAATATGGGAGGGAATCAGTGGTGCAAAGCGAGGGCACTAGTTATGGTTACTTTAGGGCACGAGTTATAGTTACTGGAGATCACTATTACTGGTGAATTGCATTTAAAACTGTATGTTTTAACTAACATTTTGCCTAACTGCAATGTCCCTTTAACCTTATTTTTCTGTGAATTTCTAATTTTTTTTAATGGAAGGCAAGATATTATTGCAGTTCTTAACTATAATGTCACTTTAAACTTTTTTTCAGTGAATTTCTATTGCTTTTTTAACATAAAGCAAGATGTCCGTCGTCGGGAGCAGAGTGGCCAGCCCCTGCACCCAACCCCCTGCTGGCGTCCAACCCCCCACCACACACGGCTAATCGCAGTGCACAGTGTGGAGTTGGGCACAGGACCTGGCCTGCAGTCAGGTCCTGCACCAAGCCCAAGTGCTCACCCTACCCCCTGCAGTGCATGGCTGACTATATGATGTAACAATATAAACGGTGTCATTTTAAGTAAGGCTCACTTAAGAACTTTGACAAAGGGTCAGAACACCAATATATAATGAAAGTCGAAAAGTCACCAGAAATTATAAGCAAGTGTATATTTGACAAATTAACTCATTGCAATTTTTAATAAATGTGATTGGCCTAAAATATTTTCAATTAGGCCTTAATAAAAACCATGCCTTTGAGTCTTTTTTAAACACTTTTCAGGCCACAAAATACAACCTTAGAACCCACCATACAGGGCCCATGCACTCCAGCTGAAGAGCATTCAGCTCAAGCTCGGAGTGCTATAAAAAATATATGGTAAGCTCGCCTGGGACCATAGATTCAATAACCCAGAGGACTTAGTTTTTAAAAAAAGTTTTATGGGGCTGTTGCACTCCCTGCAGACCCCCTCAACATAACAAAATGTTTGGCAGTGCCCCTGCCTCTTCTATATAATTTATAAAAACCCTAGGGCATTATAGGGCACTTCTTACCAGAACAGTGAATTATAAATGAGTGGCTCCTGACGCTCATTTATTATTCTTTTTTTGGAGGAGGTTCTAATTTTATGGGTGCTCTAATTTTTTGGGTGCCCTGGGCCCACCAAGAGCATCCACACTGTTTTACATCTTTTTTTGTAATTTGGGGGCCAGGGGAGGAGCCCAAATGCCCCCGCAGTCCCAGATGGCTCCCCAGCCAGCACCCACAGTGGTGTCAGCAGGAGCAAGCTCTTGTACTTTGCTCCCACCCGGGCAAGTGCCGATTATTATCTCTATGCTCCAGCCCAGGCAAAAGTGAAGCTGTGTTCCCCGCCTGGGAGAATGCAGGCAGGGAATAAATGCAGGCAGGAAATAAAGTTTATATTCACTGCCGACACTCTCCTGGGCAGGGAACACCAGTATCCTGGGGGATGGGATCATCGAGACATTGCAGCAGTTGGGGCTTCGGAAGAGTAGGTCCTTGTGGCCGATCTACTCAGGGAGAGAGGCCACAGGCTCCCGCTCCTCAAAATTCAAACTTGGCCACTGGGATGGGGTCCCCTATGGCCTCCATAGTGCTAGGAGAGTTAGGTTCCATGCGCCTCCTCTAAAAAAAGAATTGGTCCCGGGGATTTGGTCCCCAGGGACTAAAAAAGGCTTATGGAGGGGGCCACACACCCTTATCCCAATTTATTGCAGAGTAGTCCTGGGGGATTAGGTCCCCAGGGCCTAAGGAAGCTCAGGGAGGGGGGCTGAATGCCCCTCCCAATTTATTGAAAACAGGTCATGGGGATGGGGTCCATAGGGCCTAGAAATGGCTCAAGAGGGGTTTGCATGGCCCCATCCCACATAAAAATTAATGCACTGACCCCCAGGACCTGACCCACCCAGGGGAGCTCATTTTTAAAAAGGGACGATCTGCAGCACCAATAAAAAAAGAATTAGAGTATTTGGCCCCAGGGGGATCCCTCTGGGTCCTACTACAGGCCTGGTGGTAGGGCCCATGCCACCATCCCTACCCTGCCCCCTCCCCCCCATATGTTTTTTAATAACTTTTTTGCAGGACAAGGGACTGAGTCCCCAAGTCCTAAAATGGCTGCCGCATATCTTTGTTGATGTGCTGGCAGCCAATCTGATCATTTCTTCTTTGATCCGTCAGTTCTGCGACTCCTCCATGGTGTGATATATACAATATACAATTATTTTGCACCTTAATTTCTTAAATATTACAAAACTGATTTACACCAAATCACAAAAATGCACACTTTCTGGACCAAGATCTAGCTTTCTGCCAAATTTGTTCACCAGTTTTTGCAGTATTGCTGTTTGATATTCCTATGGATTAAGACTTCACGGATTACCCCGAAACCTTCCAGGAAGGTGCCGAAGCTATTAGCAAACCAAAAAATCAATTTCCTGTGGAAACGTGGTGCTAACAATAACTCTGTATAAGTATGTATAAAGAGCCAGTTTGCTAAATTTGCTAAGAATAAGCTTGAAGGTGCTTCAATTGTGAAGTGACTTCTAGTCTTTAAATTCGAAAGCTAACAGCCTTTTATCAAATATTGTTATCTATTGACTAGCTCAAGCCAGATTGCTGAGAATAAACTTGAAGGCCTTAAATTTAGTAGTGACTTCTGGTACTTTATACTCAAACGTTGACAGCCTAGTGTTTTACAAAACAATAATAAATATATATAAGAACAGTCAACCATCTGTATCCATTAAACTGCTCAGTTGTTACTCAAATAATGCCCACCCCTTACACTCTACCATACAACGCATTCACTTTAAAAAAAACTCGATTAAAAACGTAATTACACATTCGTTCACACTGAATTAACCATATACAGCCAAGACTAGCTATTTAAAGGCACTTGCATTTACCATTGAATGCTAGTTCCTACATATAATAGGATGTCATCACATCACAAAATAATTGTGTATTGACATCTGTAAGTTTGACTAATTATTACAAACCAGCTTTGGAAAATTAATTTATCCTAGGGAAAACAAGCCCAAATTATCAAAAGTGTATAAGAAAATGTAAATGTTAAAACCACACCTCCTCAGCTTAGTGAAGGCAATTTGAAGCAGTTGCATCTGACTTGAACTGTAGCTCCATGAAAGAATTTCAAAACGATTGCACCACACTCATGAGGGCCCTTTAGTAATGACTTGTGTAGCTACAGGGCCATAAAGAATTTTATTGCTATTACGTCTGACTTGAGAGGGGACTCTAGTAATACCTTAGGGAACTGCAGCTCTATAAAACGATTTTGAAGACTTTGAGTCTGACTCGAGAGGGACCTCTAGAAACGGCTTCTGAAACTCCGGGATCATGAGGAATTTCAGTGCTCTTCCATCTGACTCAAGAGGATCCTCTAGTAATGACTTCAGGGATTGCAGGTTTGATGTGATGTCACTGACCATGTCATGAGTGATGTAATATGTGACGTCATCAGCAGTGCATTGCGGGGGCGCGACTTATAGTTACCTGAACTAACTATAACGGGGGAATTTCACGGGTTTTGTACGAGTGCAATGTCCAACTAATTATAACTGTCCCTAAAACCTATGATTTTTTCAGTGAATTTGTAAGGTTTTTTAAATGCTAATTTCTAACTATAACGTGCCTGAAACCTATGGTTTTTTCAGTGAATTTCAAACGTTTTTTAAATGCTAATTCCTAACTATAACATGTCTGAAACCTATGGTTTTTTTCAGTGAATTTCAAAGGTTTTGTAAATGACAATTTTTAAATGTATTAATTGTTATATTTATTTTTTTGATACTGATTTACTACATTTTTTTAAACTATTTATTTTTAGATATTTTATTTTTTTAAATACATTGTAATTACATTATACATTACATTACAAAATATACTTTCTCAGAATGAATTACTTTAGTTTAAATACTTTGCAAATAGGCAAAAAACTTTTAAGTACAGTAGTTACAGTTGTTGCAATGGGCAACACAATTTCAAACACAATGCAACATTGAGCTCAATGTGAATTTCAAGTTAAATGCAATTAGTTACTTTATGGATTACTTTTTCTAACCACAGGACTGGATCCTAGATTCAGTCCTGGGACATCTCCTGTAAACAGTTGAGTAAAAGCGTTTTGGTTACAGTAGTGATTTTTAAGGAATATTATTGTATTTTAAAAGTTGACACTTAGAAACTTTTTCACATAGAATCACCAATGTTATCCTATGGGAGGAAATTCACTTAGCAGGTAAGTAGTGTTATCGTTACTTTTTCTTACTCAGTGGTGGATCCTGGATCCAGCACTGGTGCATCTCCTGTAAACAGTTGAAAGAATGCGTTTAAGTCATACAGGCGATTTTTAAGGAATATTTGTAGTTTGTGAAAATCGACACTGAAAAACTTTTCTGCTGAAAACCAGACAATGGATTCCTATGGAAGGAAATACAAGTTACTGGTAAATACAGTTAGAATTACTTTTCAGGGTCAGTGCTGGGCTAAGAGATGCAGCACTGGGTTCTCTCCTGATAACTGGTGAGTAAATCGGAATTCGTAGTTCGGCTGATTTTAGAGGAATATTATAAAGTTCCAAAACTCCACACTTAGAAGAATTTCCAAGTGAAACCAGTCAATGTTAGCCTATGGAAGGAAATTCAAGTTACTGGTAAGTACGGTTAAAATTACTTTTCAGGATCAGTCCTGGGCTCAAAGATGCAGCACTGAGGTCTCTCCTGATACCAGGTGAGTAAATCGGAATTCGTAGTTCGGCTGATTTTAGAGGAATATTTGCACAATGGTGAAGGAAGGGGTTGGGGCCTGAGGTGACATGTCTGCAAACACGCCCTGTGGCGCGTTTTAAGTTGGAGAATTAATTCCTCCTCAATCCCGAGGGTCCCTAGGGGCCAACTAGCCCACCAGATACCTCTAGTATGCGCCAGAGAGCTGCGTTGCAGAGAGGTGTTCAGAGACCACGCCCCTTTTTACAACACTCTGCAACGCAGCTCCGTGGCGCTTACTGGAGGTACCTGGGGGGCTAGTTGGCCCCAGGGACCCTCAGGATTGAAGGGGATTTAATTCCCCATCTTAAAACGCGCCACGGGGCGCGTTTTAAGTCGGAAGATTTAACTCCCCTTGAATCCCGAGGGTCCCTATGGGCCAACTAGCCCACCAGATACCTCTAGTATGCGCCAGAGAGCTGCATTGCAGAGAGGTGTTCAGAGGCCACGCCCCTTTTTACAACACTCTGCAACGCAGCTCCGTGGTGCTTACTGGAGGTACCTGGTGGGCTAGTTGGCCCCAGGGACCCTCAGGATTGAAGGGGATTTAATTCCCCATCTTAAAACGCGCCCCGTGGCGCGTTTTAAGTCGGAGGATTAACTCCCCTTGAATCCTGAGGGTCCCTGGGGTGCAACTAGCCCACCAGCTACCTCCATTAAGCACCACAGAGCTGTGTTGCGGAGAGGTGTAAAAAGGGGCGTGGCCTCAGAACACCTCTCTGCAACGCAGCCCCCTGGTGCATACTGGAGGTTCCTGGTGGGCTAGTTGGCCCCCAGGGACCCCCAGTATTCAAGGGGAATTCGTTCCCCGAGTGCTGACAAGGAGGGGGCGTGGCCTCCGGCGCGATGCCGGATTTTTTTGGGGGATTTTTTTTTTTAAATGGGGCTGTGTGGCCCCCTTCTTTGTAATTATTTTGGGCCCTGGGGACCCCACCTCCCAGGGCCTGACCCCCTTTTTTTTTTTTTTTTTAAAAAGGTACGGGAAGGGGACCGCGTGGGCCCCCCTCCTGTGGCCAATTTTGACCCGGGGACCCCATCCCCCGGGTCATTGCCACCTTATTTTTTTTTTTATTTTCATGGAGGGGGGCTGCGTGTTCCCCCTCCTAAGGCCTCCTTAGGCCCCGGGGACCCCCTCCCCCGGGGCCGGCCTTTATTTCTTTATTTTTATTTTTTATTATTTTTGGGGAGGGGGGCCGCGAGGCCTCCCTCCCGGGCCACTACTTGCCCCGGGGACCCCATCCCCCAGGGCTGGCCCTATCCTTTGGGGTCTGTGGGGGGACCCCAACTCCCCCACGGACCATGCCGGCTCCCCGCCTCCTGCGGGAGCCGGCATTGCTTTTCCACATGGGGAGCTGCTAACATGCAGCTCCCCGTGTGGAAAAGCAATGTGCTTTGGATATTGGAAGCGAGAGCAGGTTTCCTGCTCTCGCTTCCAATATCCAAAGCAGTTTGCTGTGACAGGACGGGAGCCGCAAGGCTTCCGTCCTGTCATAGCAAAGTACAGTGTCCCGGGGGTAGGCACCCCGGGACACTGCAGGAGCCGGCCCTGGGGGGTGGCGGTCCCCAGGGCCATCAAGGGCTCCAGGAGGGGGGTCGCGCGGCCCCCCTCCCAGCCTTTGCACAGCCCCGGGGAGGTGGTGGTCCCCGGGGCTCGGGGGTCCGTAACGGACCCCCATATTGAAATATTTAGTGCCCCGGGGAGGTGGCAGTCCCCGGGGCATGAGGGGGGGCATGAGCCCCCCCACACAGGTTAATTTTTTAATTAAAAAAAGAAGCCCCGGGGGTGGCGGTCCCCGGGGCTGCGGGAGGGCCAAGAGCCCGCCCACACCGTTTATTTTTAAAGCCCCGGGGGGTGGCGGTCCCCGGGGCTTGGGGGGCCTTAGAGGCCCCCCACATTAAATATAAACCCACCCCCGCATGCCCCCGGGACTTGGCCCACCCGGGGGCAAATTAGCATCGAAGCGCGGGAGACCACGCTTCGATTTTTTTTTTTATCGGCGGGATCCGCGCACCCTAAGCGCATCCCGCCGATTTAAAAAAAAAAAAAAAAATGCTTTTTCCTGCCCAGGGGGTCCTTGCCCAGGGGGTCCTTGTGGGACCCCCTGAGCAGACCTAGGGGGTCAGGGTGTTTCTACCCTGCCCCTTTTTGCACTTTGCGCACTTGTTTCTGTACCTCGGTTCTACCGAGGGACAAAATGGCTGCCAACACTTCCTGATTTGGAGTGTTGACAGCCACTTGACAGCCAATTAGC
This sequence comes from Calotriton arnoldi, assembly GCA_963921515.1. Classification (NCBI taxonomy): domain Eukaryota; kingdom Metazoa; phylum Chordata; class Amphibia; order Caudata; family Salamandridae; genus Calotriton; species Calotriton arnoldi. The sequence goes on from CAWUFW010014197.1 coordinate 276,622, forward strand.
ATGCAGCTCGTGATCGGGAGGGTAGGCGGACCCTACTCGGCCATAGATATATATGTGACTTTACTTTTGATTTTCTCAGGAACTACTGAACGGATTTACACCATTGAAGCAAAAGGCACGACACTGAACCAAGGGCTACCTCTTTGCCAAATTTGGTGTAATTCCGATCAGCAGTTCGGGCTGTAGCCGCGATGAAAGGTCCCTATGGAAAAATGAATGGGGAAAACGTGTTTTGGGACCCCCCTTTTTTCTCAGCCCCCGCTTGACGAATCACCCCGAGACTTTCAGGATAGGAGCGGACCGGAGCGCCCCAACAAGTTGGAAAATTTCACGAAGATTCGTCAACCGGCGCCAAAGTTATTTCAAATGGAATGTTGCGGATTTCCTATGGAAAATAGGTCCTAACTATAACTATCTACTGGCGACCGCCAGTAGATTATATATATATATATATATATATATATATATATATATATATATATATATATACAAAATCCTCGCCTACTTCAATCTCCTCCGTGGAGAATAACGACTGCAGATCCAAATTCTGTGCAAATATTTATTGTACACTCAATCCGCCATATATATATATATATATCTTTTTAAAAAAAAAAAAATTTTACCAAATATTTTTATTTATTGGTTTGCATTTTGCTACTTCCTACCACAGCCCATAGCATATGGCAGTTTGCATTTTACTGGGGCGCAACATAGTACCACTCAAACAAAAGTTTCCCAACAATACATCTCAAAGTACTTTACTTAATAACTAGTGAGTGATGTTACCTATACATCTGGATTGCCATCACAAGTATTTCATGGTAATCAAGTAATTTATTGAAAGTTGCAATATTGATCTATTAGCATATATCAGCATTGGTATATTTACTTATGTTATAGAAAACAAGCACAATTTATTAGGGTAGGAAAAGTGTGTGTATATATATATTTTTACGTCGAAGGCACATCCCCTCAACTTTGTGAAAGACATTTGAAGCAGTTGCATCTGACTCGAGAAGGATGTTTAGTAACATTTGAGTGACTGTAACTTTGTGACAGACTTGTTAAGCAGTTGCTTCTGACTAATGAGAGACTTTTAGTAAAGTTTTGAAGAGCTGCAGCCTTGTTAAAAGGTTAAAGCTGTTGCTTCTGACTCAAGAAGGACAACTAATACTTATTTGAGGTTCTGCAGCTATGCGAAATGCCAGACCAATTGGCTTTGTTAATACTTGTTATTGGATTTGTCAATGCTTGTTACTTTAATGTGATGCTGTTTTATATAACGTTTCTAGTAAGGAATTTGTGAAACAGTAAAATGCCAATGTTGCTGATCTTATATCCAAAAAGAACAGTTTAAAGATCGAGGAAATATATTGAACCTCTGTTGAAAATGGCCCTTTTTGCAGGGTTACCCCAAACTTTTTGCCTTCCTCCTCCTCTTTCTCCGATATTTTTGTTGGCTTTAGGACTCTGAGCACTTTACCACTGCTAACCAGTGCTAAAGTGCACATGCTTCTCCCCTAAAACATGGTGGCATTGGTATATACCTAATTGGCATATTTAGTTTACATGTAAGTCCCTTGTAAAGTGGTATATCATATACCCAGGGCCCGTAATATAAATGCTACTAGTGAACATGCAGTAACACAGCAGTGGGAAACCCAAAACACCCTTGGAGGCTTGGGCAGATAAACTATTGATAGGTAAAGGTGCCTACAAGGGATTTCATTCATTAATCTCAGTTAAAAGTTGTACATATTCATTATTCGTGTGTTGAGCCCCAAATGGTGACTGAACCTTGAAACAATCTAAACGTGAGTCACAATAACTAATATGTCTGCCAAGCTATCAGTGAGGGGTAACCAGTCCTTTGTGTGGGGACAGGATACAGCCTATTGAGATGTAAGTGTGAGCTCCCTCTCCTTCTTCCTGGCCAGGAAGGTGACCAGAATGCAGGTAAGTCCCTTGTCACACCCACCCTTCCTGTGCTTGTGGCTGTCTAGAGGGAATGCACAAAGTTTAGCTGTCGCCCAGCACAGATGTGTATTGGAGACAGGCTGCAGGAACACAAAGCAAACTTAAGAGCAGAGAAATTTCCACTTTCTAAAAGTGGCACTTCTAAAATTGTAATGTTGAATCCCACTTTACCACTAAAGAGGATTTATCATTACCATTCCAAAGATATGGAACATGATTTAGCAGCTCCTTTCTAATCCGGAATTACAGCTTAAAAGTATTTTAAGGAATTCCCAATGCTAGCTTATGAGAGAAGTAGGTCTCACAGTAGAGAAAAACTAATTTTACCGTTTCTTACACAGCACCCTGCCCCTAGGGCTACCTAAGGCCTACCTTAGGGGTAACCTATTTTGAAGATTTAAGGCTTGGCCAGTGGTTTTAAATGTCAAGTCAAAGTGGCAGTAAACTGCATACACAGGTCCTGTAATGGCAGGTCTGAGGTACGTTTGAATGGATACTTGTGTGGGTGGCAGAACCAGTGCTGCATGTTTACTAGTGATAGGTAAAGGTGCCTACAAGGGATTTCATTCATTAATCTCAGTTAAAAGTTGTACATATTCATTATTCGTGTGTTGAGCCCCAAATGGTGACTGAACCTTGAAACAATCTAAACGTGAGTCACAATAACTAATATGCAACAGATTTTATCAGACACGGGTATATCTATTTTTCTCAGAAGTACACACTTTTAATGTGAACAAAAATGCAAAGGGTACAATCAAAAACAATACAACATCATGATAGAGGGTACATGAAGGAGCCTACAGATCAATGATGTATCCTGTCCCCACACAGGTGATGCAGCGCCGATCCGAGGTTTGAACTGTGAGGCTCGACATCGATGCATTGACCCAACTGCATGAATCGGACCCGATGTATCGGTCTCTCGATGATGACACTGCTCCTTCCAAGGTAATTTCTCAGCCAACCCTGCGTGGGTCCTGTAGCCAGCCGGCCCTCCATCGGGATCGGCCTGAACTTTGGATTTACCCTGTTCCCTCACAACCTCAAGTAACCTTTTAGCACTTTTGACTTCAAAGCACTGTTTTTGCATTTATTCTTTAAAAGTTTTCATCTTGACTTCTACTGATTGGATGTTTGTTGTTTTGGTCTTGTTTTGCTCAGATAAATATGTTCTATCTTTCTAAACCTGTTTTTTAGTGGTGTTTTCATTGAGTTACTGTGTGTGTGTGTTACACAAATACTTTTCACGTTGCCTCTTAGGTTAAGCCTGCCTGCTCTGTGCCAAGCTACCAGAGGTTGACCACAGGTTAATTTAAAATGTATATCTAGCTAACCCTTACTAGGATTGTGGTCCTTACTTATACAGGGTGCAAACCTCTGCCGACTAGAGACCCAATTTCTAGCAACCTCTGATTGTACTTGATGTCCATCAAAAATAAGAAACTGCGTTGTTCATTGTTAAACTTTTAACATAGGCTTCTTCCTATGTCTTCTGTGGAAGGAACTTGGCTAAATAAATTCACTTTTGAGAAAGAGAACTATTTCACAAGAAATATTTCTCCTCAGAAGCAGTTTTTTGTAAGAATTTCATCAACAGACATCAATTTACACATTTTACAAACTTCCCTGTCTTCACAATGTTTGCAGTTTCTCAAAATAATGAGGACAAAATTATAATTTCAAACACGCCTTATTTTTTGATTGCAATTCCACTGATTCTATTAAATGGTTTCTGGTTGAGTCCAGATCCTATGACAACTTCCAATCCATGACACTGAACAACATTAGCGTTTTAGTCCCCGTGGCCATCATTCATTAGCCTCCTTTGGATGTATTAGTTGTTTAGTTCTTACACACTTTAAATCTATTTAGCTGGTGCATGATTGTTTGCATTTCTATTTTTTTCTGGTATGTTCTCTGATTCTTCGTAGTTGTCGTTCCATTATTGTTCAAGTCTAGCATCATGGTTACTCATGACTGTATAGTGGCCTAAGTGAGGTCATTATTTGGTGGTCACTTCATGTTGTCTTAATTTGCCTTTTAGTTAGTTACTGCTTTATGTGGTGGTCCCTTCAAGTGCTCTCTGAATGCTTTGGTCAAGTGACTTTGTGGCTGTTAGCACTGAAGCTTTGCTACTCTCTGAGATGCCCGTATTTCTCAACATGTAATTTGGGCTGGCTAAAGTCACTGTTTCATTTGGTGTCATTGGCAGAGTCGGACTGGCCTATTGGGCAACCTGGCAGTGCTTGAGGGACTAGTCTGACAGATGAGTGTGTGGGACTTTTTTTGACTGTTTGTGGGCCTGTTTTATGGTCTCCTGGGCTGAATTTTACTGCTGATTTCTCTGATGTTACCACATACATTACCTGAAGCAAGCACAAATGTATGCCGTCTCCCATACCTTGCAAACCACCTATACAGCCTGTCTTTACAGGTTTAAAACTGTCCTGATTTGCAAATGTGACCACTTTTTTAGCTATCTGATTCGCTAATGGGGGGCACTATTAATTTGGTCTGGGGACTATTTTCTGTACCAGTCCGACCCCAGTCATTGGTGCAATTATCTCCATCCATGCTGGGGCTTTAAACATGGGGGCAGGTGTGCTGCATAAGTTGATGATGGTGCACAGCCGATGTGGCTATGTTGTGTATGACTGGTGTAGAAAACCTGATTACTATGGTGGGGAAAAAATTTCTCAGCACTGCAATAAACGAGTTCCTAATCTGTCAATGGCCGTTTCTCTGAGATAACCACATCTGTCCTCCGTTAGTGATCTGGCATGTGATAGCAGACTTTCTCTTGAGAAAGCATGCTAAGAATGCAAACAACACTAAAACAACCTTAGATTCATGGTACTCCTCAGCAAAACTCTCACAACAAAAAAGTAAAATGAAAAACTTATTGTGAACAACTAAAGGGATAACATTGCTTCTAATATATAGTCAGGTCCAATGTAATTGTGAAATTTTGCGGCTGTGGTACTTTCTGCATAAATAATGATTTGTTGCTCTTGCTACATAATCCATCATCTGCTGCTGCATGATTTGCAAATTTTAATAAAAAAAGATTTGAGTGCAAGCAGAACGAATGTTCATAAAAACAGTTTCACATGACACACATCTTACATGTGCGGTGGCACACCCTTTACAAAGTTTAATTGGTACTGTTTAAGTTTCTGATTGCTATATTTAACTGTTAGACTGACATGAATGAATTCAGCCATTACCAGACAGAGTTAAAATGTGTAATAATTACAAAATAATGAAGTAATACTACCTCAAAATAGGCTGAATTACGCTGCATAATTTGCTTCTTCTTGCCGCATATTTTAGTGAATTCTGCTGCATAATTTGAGCCCTCATCTAAAATTTGGAATTTCAGTTCCAAAGTAATAGTTCTAAAGCGGACTCCCTGCTCAGTTCAGCATAGACAGTCTCTGAAGGTCTCTAATTATTATCGCTGAGTGGTCACCTGAGGTTTACTTCCCCTCCAGGGTACTGGCCCACTCCCAACTTCATGCTGCCCCATACCTTCATTCAATTTGGATGAGCATCATTCACCTCGATCAGGCAAGCATAGTTGACAGCATCCAAACCTCAAAGAGTGTCTTTTGGGGGTGCTCTTGCTTTAATTTCGAACAGAGTCTTAGGTCCATCTGTGCCTGCCACAACCAACAGAAAGAGTCCCCACATTTCAAAGTGTGAGTTCAATTAATAAAACACCTTTCCCAGAGCCCCATGACACAATCTATAATTCTTTCATGGCATCTTTGAGTGCCAACAGGACACCAAGGACACAGTCAAGCTCGTTGAGCCTGGCTGAACAGCAACCCCTTTGCCCCGTCAGCTTACTAGGGATAATGAAACATGGGACAAAAGTCTAAGGTCCTAATTATGACTAGGGCGGTCCATTGGACCACCTAGTCAAAGTGGCAGTCCGTGGACCGCCAGACTGGTGGTCCACCCGCCATATTACGAGTTCGGTGGTTGGACCACCACTGGACCGCTGCAACCACCAGGGATCCCTGATCCCGCGGCGGTGGTGCAGCGGTCTGAGGCAGCAACATTCTGGCAGTGCCACTGCAGCACCGCCGAGCATATTACGAGTTACCTCACTGCGACCCTATCCACTCCGGTGAGCCCGCCTTGCAAAGGGTGGTGTTGAGGCAACTTAGGGGGCCCTTACAGGGCCTCCTGTCATGTTACTGCCCTCCTGGGGGTCCATGCAGGGGGGCAGTAACATGCTTCACGGTCCCCTATCTGCCTTTGTATGGCTCTCCTTTGAGCCTTAGAAAGGCACCGCCGTGGGACCGCCGCAGCACACACCGCCAGGATTAAACTCGTAATCCGGAGGATGCTTTAACTTTGAGTTATATATAGCAATGGGGTAACCCGATAAACCACTGGACTTTGAGTTTGGCAGTCTTGCTGCAAAGATCTGGCATGGCAGCCCACAGGAAGACCACCAAACTCATAATTTAGCCCTAAGTCTCATAAACAATTCTTATAACAAGCCCATTAATATCACAAAGCCCATCACAGATCATGCAGTAGACGGTTCAGGGATTTCTGTGTGGTATATCATGTCTACCACCCTTCAAGCTGAATTCAAGACATTTTAGCTGTGAGCAATAGGAGAAGAAGAAGGCTGCAAGGGAAAAGGGAGTCTGAGAGAGAGGCATGTGGCAATTCAGGACTAGAATAAAAAAGTATTTTCAGATACTGGCACTAATAATATACCCTTGCAGCCCAGGGGCTATACTGGTTGTTAAAGGCCCTGAACCTGAGTTATAGACCCGAGCCACAGGCTCTCAACATTCCAATGTTCTAATTATGAATACAAATTGGGAAAGATGGACATTGCGACCACTGACAGATTTCTGCTTCCCCATAATCAAAAAACCTACCTGATTAAGGAGGCTCTCAGCAATGGTGACAGATCAATATGTTTTAAGTAACAAAGTAGACCATGGCATCTCTGAAGAACCAATGAGTGGGGGCTCGGCTGTGGAAGTGAAAAGCATGATTTCTATGAATTCCCTGTAACACAAATCCAAAATGCAAACCTTTCCTCAAAGTTATAGTTCCCAAAACCAACTTGCATGAATCTGTCAGTAAATAAGTTATTACTTTGGGAAGGTAACACTTACCAACTTAATAAACCAACCAAAAAAATGCTCTTTAAATTCATGAAGTAACAGCAATTTTAAAGTCAAGAAAACTACACAATGAAGTTCCTGAATCAATTCATGAAAAGACAGAAAAGTGTAATAAGTTCAATAAGCAAGAAACACGCAAACAGTATTGAAATTGGATAAGGGTAACAGTAGAAATACATTTTTGAAAATGCTGTAAAAGTGAAGCACCATTGAAAAATATCAGTTCTCAGTTGGCCAGGACTTGGCGTGATTTCAGACTGACCGTGACGGAGCAGAGAATGGATACACCAAGTGGGTTGTCTGTGTCCAAGTTTTTATCAGGCTTTTACCAATTCTTCCAGAAGGTCAAAATACAAGGCTGCATATTTGTAGGGTCCCTTGAAGTCAGGCATTTCTTTGTCAGACTCCCAATCAAGCCTTTGGTGTTGATACAACAGCTCTGAGAGGGACAAATCTGGATTTGTAGAGATATATGCAACCAAGAAGTAGGCTAATAATTTCTCCCACAGATACAATCTGAGCGGCTTTAGACTAGTTACAGGAAATGACAACCAAGAGAGCTTGAGGGTCTCTGGTAAGGAGAAATTTCACATTACAGTACAATAAAGGAGTGATTGGCTGAGCCTTAGAACTTTAGAATTTGATCAGCTAGACCAGGAAAATGGAGGAACTAAAGCATAAAGCTGCTGAAAACATCAATGCCTTAGGGCCTTATTATGAGTTTGACGGTGGGAGAGGGGGACCGCCGCTTGCTCCTGCACCGCCAAAACTGTGTTTGAACCACCCGCCAGATTGGGAGTTTTCTACTGTCTGGCAGGCGGCTCTTTGGCGTTCCCATGGCGGTACCTATGAAATAGGCACTGCAATGGGAACGTCAAAATCAGTACCTGCATGGCATGGACTGCTGCAGTCCATGTGTGCAGGTACTAGGGTGCATGCATGCAGGAGGGCACAACATGTGCCCCCCCACATGCACCCCATGGTGCAGAGGCACAAGGGGGCCCTGTAGGGCCCCATTTGTTTCCTCATGTAACACTTTTGATGGTGGTGAGGAAACCGCAGCCCCACCAAGCATATTGCGGCCTCAAGACCGCCCTGGTCGTAATAGGGCGATCGAAAGGCCATACTCATAATAAGCCCCTAAGCCACTTAAATTTTATTCATTAAAAAATGTATCTTTAGCTCTTTCTACTGTGTTTGGACACAATTTTGAATAAAAAATATCGTGACTCCAAAATATTGTACCAGGAATATTGCGATGCCAAAAATACCGTGGACAATAATATTGAAGTTCAGAGGCATTTAAAGTGTGGTTTTTAATCATAGATAAAATGTTGTATAAAATATTGCTTTTATGTGTTTTATATGTATTATATTGTATTTTGCTTTATTTCAGTTGTTTGTTATCTGTTTGGTTAGTCTGTTTAACCAAATAATTTATTTATGTAAATTGTGATTTCTTTTTTTAATGTTTTATTGTGTATAATTATTTTTATGTTCTAGTGTTATAGTTACAGGATGTTGGGTTTTCAGGGATAAATGCAAAAACAACAGTTGATGGACAGAATGCAGAACAATGTCATACATTCACCCCAGTACAGAGATCTGGGCCTAAATCCATAGTTTATTTTGCTCACCATGCCATTCCAGTTTGAACCCAGCCATATGCAAATCAGTCTTGACCCTGTGCCTCATGGGAACAGTCCAGCCCGAACTGCCAAGCCAGGTCCTCCCTGGACTGAAACAAGCATCCTAGGACCGGTTTCGGGGTTTCACCCCTCTTCAGCCAGGATAGCTTGATTCCAGTGGCATGGAGAGCACGGGACCCAAGTCTGGGCATACCCGTCCCACTCGGGGTGACAAATGCAAAAACAACAGTTGATGGACAGAATGCAGAACAATGTCATACATTCACCCCAGTACAGAGATCTGGGCCTAAATCCATCGTTTTTTGCTCACCATGCCATTCCAGTTTGAACCCAGCCATATGCAAATCAGTCTTGACCCTGTGCCTCATGGGAACAGTCCAGCCCGAACTGCCAAGCCAGGTCCTCCCTGGACTGGAAACAAGCATCCTAGGACCGGTTTCGGGGTTTCACCCCTCTTCAGCCAGGATAGCTTGATTCCAGTGGCATGGAGAGCACGGGACCCACGTCTGGGCGTCCGGTTTTCAGGGATAACATTTTGACACTTAGGGGTCGTTCCGATCTCGGCCGGAAGGGCACCCAACAGTATTTGTCCGGAAAACAAACAAGCCGAATACGTGTTTCCCGACCGATTCGTACACTCGTCCGGACGAACAAGTACGATGCGTATAACAACCCAGTTTCCAAGCGAGCCGTACTCACCCAATCCAGCTCCTGTTCCCCGCCCGAGCCGGATCCGTAAATGCCGATTCGAGCCGCACGGAACCAAATACACAGCACCTTCCGGCCGGACTAGTACGATGCGCATTCTGTACGCGCCGAAACCGTCTCTACGTCCGGCACGTTTGAGCATCCAGGCGAGCCGTACATAAGCTTCGTTCTGCGCCACAAGACGATCCACGGCTACGAGATGAACAAGCCAGCGACGACTACGAGTCGAAGACACGAGAAACCCGAACGAGACGATCCAAGCATGAATCCCATTGCGCAGGTCCTACCTATACTCTACATCTATTACCGGGACCGGCACGGACGCGTACGGCGCAGACGGTAAGTCAAACACCAACAATACAAACAAACTACACGTACCCGAAATATGTCACACACACATAGGGATGCACAAATGACGGACACAAGCAACAGCAGAACCATAGGGGTGGGATGGCCAACACCAATGCCATACACACCCTTAGGGGTATGGATGCCTACCACTACCACCACCCCCACTCAGGGGGGGCTGGATGCCTGTCACTACTACCATCCACACTCATGGGGGGATGGATGCCTACCACTACCACCACCCCTACTCAGGGGGGCCTAGATGCCTGTCACTACTACCATACCCACCCTTAGGGGGCTGGATGCCTGCCACTACTACCACCCCTACTCAGGGGGGCCTAGATGCCTGTCACTACTACCATACCCACCCTTAGGGGGATGGATGCCTGCCACTACTACCACCCCTACTCAGGAGGCCTGGATGCCTGCCACTACCACCACCCCTATCCAGGGGGCTGGATGCCTGTCACTACTACCATCCCCACTCATGGGGGGATGGATGCCTACCACTACCACCACCCCTACTCAGGGGGGGCTGGATGCCTGTCACTACTACCATACCCACCCTTAGGGGTATGGATGCCTACCACTAACACCACCCCTACTCAGGGGGGGCTGGATGCCTGTCACTACTACCATACCCACCCTTAGGTGTACGAGTACGCCCTGAAGCTTCTAACTTCGACACCGTGTAACATGGTGTCGAAGTTAGAAGCTTCAGGACGTACTCGTCAGAGCTTTTTTGACGGCGGATGGCGCCGCGTTACTTTTGCTTTGCCTAAGAGGCGTACTAATATTCAAAGATAGAAGTGTGGCATACAACGCCAGTTGCAGCGACAGAAGTCTTGATAATACTACCTTCTTTAAAAGACTTATTGGAACATTGAAAAAAGGACTTAAGCATCGGATTGATCATTAGGACCCGCTGGGTCGGAAATATCACCAGCTGAAAGGTCCGAAGACCTGTTTTACTCCACCCGAGCCCTGAAGAAGTCTAGGGTTACACACCCAATGACGAAACACGTGTTGGCTGGCCAGTGAAGCGATATTACATTAAATCGACACTACAAGCAAGAACACTTTGTCGTCGTTTCTAAACAACGCTTATCTTGATGCTGTATTTACTCCTTTGTGTGTGCACAGAACTTGTTGTCAAATTAAGAAGGACCTTGGTCCAAATTTGAGGGCTTTTGGGTTTTCCCTCACCTGTTGCACCACAGTAATTTAATTTCCTTCTCCACACTCACGACACTGGGCAAGCGCCATATTATACCCTGTGATAACTAATACCCACAGTGTGGCAATGGGGCCTAAAGCCCCATCACCACAGTGACCAAAAGGTAAGTGTGGGGTCCATAGCTGATGCACTTTTTGAACAGTGTGGCAATGGGGCCTAAAGCACCATCACCACAGTGACCAAAAGGTAAGTGTAGTAATGATAAAAGCTACCAAAGCCAAACTGCATGGATGAATCCTGGTCACACAACAACAAACACATCAGTGGCATAGTAGTGCTTGTGTCCCATAGCAACATACATTGGTCGAGGCAAACAGTGCAGTGTCACTGAAACATCGTTTTGGACATGTGCATACAAACATCACCCATGGGGGCCCACATTGTCAACATTCACAAATAACACAATGACAGAAGTGACCATCATAATGCTGACCCACATATCTGCACCAATGGACACACAAATGTAGATATCCTGTGGAGACTGTAGATGTCAGGTGAACAAATACCATACCATGGCAGCAATGGGACATACAAACCATGAATATTGTGCTGACTGATGACCTAGGAGTCCCAGGGACAGCAGGGGAAACCCACCAAACAACATACAGCCAATGGCACACTCAAGATATGCCAATGCAGTGGTGCAAAGGCACAAACACAAACAGGCAGACTCACACTGCATATCAAACACAACAGGTGATGGGGGTGTGTGCCAGTGTCCCCAGGCAACCACACAACACATGAGGAGGCCTGAATTCCAACCACACAGATGTGTATACAGTGCCATACAAAAGTTACTCATGGATCGGATACCCCCATGTGGGCAATCAGGCATCGTTAGATGAGAGGGAGCCCAAATTAGACATGTCACACAAGCTTGTAGGAACAGCAACTAACACAGCAAGAGACAGACCCACCACAGCACTACCCCCAGGGACCCCACATTGTGCTGACACTAGCCTGCATGATAATCCCACTGTGATGACAAAGGTAGATGTCGTTCACACTGTAAACCACAGCCATGTGTCCTGAGCAACAAACTACCATCACACCTACACAAGCTCTAATCAATCAGCACGGCCTGCCAGCCAAGGCCAATATGGAGGTAGGGGTCTAGCCGTGCAACAACTCACATTTGCACACACTCAACACCACACACCCTGATCTCCACCAATGTGCAGCAGTGAAGCTCACATGGACTGGTGACATTGCACATGCACCCATGACAATACCAGGGGTGGTGGTGGGAACTAAGGTGCAGAAACCCATCACACGTGGCCAGTCAACAAGACTCGTCAATGTCTGACACACAGCACAGTACGCCTTACATGGGCATGATGTGAAATCCACCACAATCAATGTAATCCTGGCCATAGTCACACACCAACGAAGAAGCCAAGGTGACACACTAAGAACACACGTACACAACTTCCAACATTGCAGCTCTGACCCTGAGGAGTGGCAGCAGTCATACACACAACGTGTCACAATCACTGAAAGCTACCACAAACTGTAAATCACATGACTTGTGTAAACAACAAGTGCCAAGGGGAATACTGAATGTGTCCCATCTGCATTTGACCACATCCCCATCCCTGACAACAAAGACAACCTGGGATGACAACCTCATGAACATTAGTTTGCCATGCACCCACATCACGGAGAAACCAGGTCCAAGATGCTGGATGAACACAGAACAACTCAGCAAGCATCACAAACAGGAACATCCCTAGGGACACAGCCTGTGTAGGAAAAGGGAAGGGAACACGCACAGACATGCTTACACAACACACAACACAGGCCCACGCAATGTCAACGGATTACACACTCCCATGAGGGCACTCCACTCCTGTGGAAGGTCCGCTGTGCCAAACCTTGTCTGTGCATGACCCAAACATGTCAGCAGAACACTCCGTCTGCGAGTCAACAACTACAACACACAGAAGGCTCTGCTCACATCAGCCTGGGTACGGGAGTGTCACGTCAGTCATCTGCATACACCTAAAACACTTGGCAAGCAAGTTGCACTGTATACACAGATGAGTTCTTCGACATTGATGTGCAAAACTGCATGTCCAGTGGAGCTGGGCACACAGTCAGGGAAATCGGAACATTGAACAGTGGTAAGCCCACCAGATGTGCATCTGTGTAAGACAAAGATGTACATTTACAAATGCAAAACGTACATCCCTGTGTCAAATGCTGAACATTACACCCTCAGACTGCAGCAAAGGATGCCATAGATCCAGACTACAACAGGACACATATCCCATGGACCACATGGAGTCCATCACAGCAACACTTCATTTTCCTGATATGAACACTATTACAACTGCAAATGCAGGATGCTACTCATCCACATCATGTACATCAAAAGAAAACCCACAATTAAACAAAAAGAGGCTTTATTCAGCAAATTTCAAGGAAAATCCTGGAGTCCAGTAGAAACTAAGGCCAATGGCCAGTCCAAAATCACAGTCCCAACAGGGTGATAAGTGACAACTGGTCACCTATTGTTTGCCTGCACTGGTACGGACAGGGGACATCCCCCTTGGAGGGGCATACAAGGGTCAGGCCAGGCACCGCAGGGACAGGATCAGGGGATGGCAGAGTGAGGCAGTGAAGGGGTGGTGGGTGCAGAAGTGTCACCGGCAACTGCAGTGGAGGTGTCTGACTCAGGGGGGGCCGGCACCACTGTGGTACACAAGTCAGTTGTTGTGGGTGCTGCAACCACTGCAGTGGGCTGGTCTGATGTAGTGGACTGGGTCCCCACTGCAGTGCCCGAGTCAGACCGGGTGGTTGTGGACTCCACGGCAGTGCATGACTCCAAGGGAGTGGAAGGGTGGGCAGATGAGGTGGGCAGGACAGAGGGAGGTGACCCGGTCACCACACCAGTGGCACTAACAGGCAGAGCGTCTGGGTTGGGGGTGGAAGAGCAAGTGGCAAGGGGGGAGGGCCTGAGCAGTCTGGGGATGCGGTATCGGTGTGTGGGGGAACCTGGGGCAGGGTGTGGCGGGGGAACCTGTGGAGTGGTGGCCTGGGTGATGGAGGAGAGAGACTGGGTGGTGGAGCTGCGTGGTGGTGGGGTCTTGCTCTTCCTGGTCCGGGGGATTTCCGAATGGGGTCCTGTGTCTGCCTGCGCCTGGGGAGGGTGTCCGGGGCGAGGGCACTCCCCTCTGTGTGGGTGGACTTCCTCTTCCCCCGGTATGCTGGATCAGCAGGTTCGGAGGGGAAGAGGCCGAGGTCACAGAGGAAGATCTGCTGTGTAGGTGGGGGAGCAGGTGAGGCAAGGGAAGGGGTCTTGGAGGGAGAGGATTTGGAGGACTGCGGAGTGACTGTGGATGCATGTGTGTGTGTCTGTTCCCCATCCCCTGTGTGTGTGGTATCAGTCCCCTGAGGATGCTTGTGTGCACGTCTTGCCTTTCTCTTGGGTGTGTCTGTGCTGCTCGTGTCTGTGTGTTTGGGTGATTGTGCAGGTGTGCATGTGCTTTGGACAGGTAGGGTGGCAGGAAGTGTGGATGGGGCAGAGGTGGGAGGGGTGAGGGACTGTTGGAGGAGGGACACGGCTGCCGTCAGGGAGGAGTCCATGGACTTATTGCTCCTCTGTAGGGCAGACATACCCGTTGAGATGCCCTCCATGAACGACACCAGCTGTGTCAACAGAGTGATGTGTGCATGGAGGACACTCAGCATTGCTGTCTGCCCTACATGGAGCTGCCGAAGGAGGTACACAGACTCCTCACTCAGGGCAGCAGGGTATACAGGGGCTGGGGGTGCGGTGCCTGGCACGAAGGAAACACGCTCCCGAGCACGGGAGCCTCCACGGACCTCAGGAATGGGAGCCAATGGGAGGGCGGTGGTGGTGGTGGTGGTGGCGGGGCCAGACAGACTAGCTGGCCTTTGGTGGCTGCTGAGACCCGCCTCCACAAGGGAGTCATCCTCTGAGCTGCTGTGGTCCTCAGCTGAGGTGGATGGTGCTGAGGACTGCTCAGTGTGGCTCCCTCGCCCTCTGTGCCACTGGGTCCCTCTGACCACTCGTCGGATGCTGACCCAGTCTGGCTCCGCTGCTCCTCCTGGTCCGTGGAGCTGTCCCCTCCTGTGGCCGTGGATGTATCTGCAAACAATTAGGGAAACAGACAAACATCAGTCACCTGCACTGACCGCACATATCACAGTAAGTACAGCACATCACAGAACAAGCCCTGGCATCCTTAGTTGAACATTGCCTAAAGTCCTCACACAGATTCGGGGAAGCCAATTGTCAGTCTGATGGTCAACCATGGGACTCACACCCCTCCTGCCCTTGCACCCATCTGTCTGGTGCCTGTCTGACGGTAAGACCCCAGTGTGGACACATGCACCACCTACACAGTTGTTGGACATTGCAGGGAACACGGGGAAGTATGTGAACATGCACACATCACATCTCTTGCCACTGAGTCAGTGCAGGTGTCCGGATAAAGGGATGGCCAGAGTCTAAATAGAAATGCATGTGATGCATACCAGCACCAGACACCATGATGCACCCATGTCTGGATAGTCAATGCCACAATGGGGTGCATGTTGCACATGTCACTCCCCTGCAGGATCAGTCTTAGGAAGTTTAATGCCATGACACAGGCATGCGTGCAAAGTCATACATCACTGTCTCCAGTCACATGGCCATGGCAGCCAGCCAACAACACTCTGCACTGTGTCACAATCTTAGGACATGGGGAATGCAAGTTATGTAACTGACAAGTGCACATGTCCATCCCCCAAAAACCACATAATCAGAACTACTATTTGTCCACGTCATACCAATTGGACATATGGGGGACATGAAACGCAACTCTCTGAACATGAGCACCTCACAGTTTGCTGTGAATGAAAAACAGCTGCCTGAAAGTCACAGTCGCATACACCTGTGTGCACAGTCAAGTGATCAGACACCTATAAGTCACAGAAGTATTGTCTATCATGGTCACATCTCCGATGGCATGCTGAGCCCTAACCGATAAACATACCAGTAGTCCTGACAACGAAGACACAGCACAATGAGACAGAGGCAGACACCTGAGGGTACATTTCACTGATCACAACATGCCAGATGATACACGGGAGTGGGAGTACAGAGTGTATTGTATGCCCTGGAGTAGGCATGACTGTCCAGCTCCACCTGTAAGAGGGATGAGTCATGGACAGTAGGCAGGTGGCTAAGCATGTGTGACACACTTGATACACATACTCCTGAGGCCCAAACATTGTTCCCACCGGCAGCATGGGTGTGTGCCAAATTCCCCAGGGACATGTGGTGATTCAGATCAGCAAGTGGATCACATATCAAAGTTACACCCAGATTACATGTCAGAACTTAGGCATTGTGTAAGCAATTGACCCACCCATGAATCACACAACATAGTCACGGGAACAAATGCTGTCCCCCACCTTGAGCGAAGCTAAATGCAATGACACAGACCCCAAGTGACACAATTTCCTGACTGTAAGGGCCACACATATGCGTATCAGAGGAGAAGTGGGCATGTCACAAATGAGGGACATGGGTCCTGGACCACATGACTGATGTACCGTGGAAGTTTAACCAGGCCAGAGGAGGGCACATAGCATGTCAGACAAAGTGCACAGTGCAGTCATGGACTCACCCCCTCCTTGCTGCTGTCTGGCCTTCAGCTGCCCATCCAGGTCAGGGAAGACCACCGCCAGGATCCGGAGCATGTGGGGGGTCAGGGTCCGGTGTCCGCCCCTCCTGCGAGGAGGCGACAGCTTCAGCTGGACCCTTGCGATCCTCCGGGTCCAGCCCCGAAGGTCTTGCCACCTCTTCTGGCAGTTGCGGATCCTGCGCCTGTAGACCCCCACGGATCTTACTGCCCGGGCGATGGTCAGCCAGATTTCCTGCTTCTGGTGGGCATCAACCTGTGAGGATGACAAAGTGAAAAGGCCATTACTACACATGCAACATATACGTGCATCACACAGTTGGAGATACATGTCTCAATCACAGGGGCATATGATGTACATAGGCAGTGCAACAATGGCTATGAACAGTTTGCCAGCAGTCACTACATGGTATCATTGCATGGGAAGTAAACCTTGTTGGAAAGCACTGTTACTGCACTGTACATGTTCAGTGCATGTAACTACACACCTTGGGGTGTGACAACTACTCAGTGAGCATGCTAGCTAGTGGTGTGCACACTGTAAGTCCTGCTAGTCAGACAACATGCACAATTAGTAAGGCAGTGGACAGCACACTCACCTGCTCCCCTGGTTTCCCATACAGCTTGCTGTACTGTGGAAGGAGGTTGTCCAGCAGGGCCTGGTTCTCCTCAAGGCTGAAGGCTGGGGCTCTATCCACAGTACGTGCCATTGCAGTAGCCAGAGGATGCAGAGACAGCAGCAGTGTTGGTGGCAGATGTCGTCCTGGCGCATGTAGTGCAGGCAAGTGAGCTCTCAGGGGAACAGCCAGCATTATATGTGTGCTGCAGAGGCAGATACTGTCCCATGTGTCCAAAGTGATAGGTCCAAGTCGTTTGCATCTTCTGAATCTGACCAATCCATGGAATAGCAGCACTAATACACGCCCACAGCATCCTTCAAATCTTCAACTTCATGACACCCATGATTTTGCAACATTGTTGTGGCTGGCCAACTGAATTCACTGCATCAGACTCGTTGGAGCTTCGAAAACGCGTCCGTTGCCATGCCAGGCCCCAGCCAATGCGTGCGCACCGATCTGTCCATTGCAGTACAACGCGTATTTCGGGATACAACGCGTGCCTGCTCACAACAGATGCAATGGGCCGGCCGGGCACACCGATCGGTCCATTGCTGTACAACGCGTACCCGCTCACAACAGATGCAATGGGCCAGCCGGGCACACCGATCGGTCCATTGCTGTACAACGCGTACCCGCTCACAACAGATGCAATGGGCCGGCCGGGCACACCGATCCGTCCATTGCTGTACAACGCGTATTTCGGGATGCAACGTGTACCCGCTCACAACAGATGCAATGGGCCGGCCGGGCACACCGATCGGTCCATTGCTGTACAACGCATACCCGCTCACAACAGATGCAATGGGCCGGCCGGGCACACCGATCGGTCCATTGCTGTACAACGCGTGCACTCCGCTCACAACAGATGCAATGGGCCGGCCGGGCACACCGATCGGTCCATTGCTGTACAACGCTGCACTCCGCTCACAACAGATGCAATGGGCCGGCCGGGCACACCGATCGGTCCATTGCTGTACAACGCTGCACCCGCTCACAACAGATGCAATAGGCCGGCCGGGCACACCGATCGGTCCATTGCTGTACAACGCGTATTTCGGGATACAACGTGTACCGGCTCACAACAGATGCAATGGGCCGGCCGGGCACACCGATCGGTCCATTGCAGTACAACGCGTATTTCGGGATACAACGCGTACCCGCTCACAACAGATGCAATGGGCTGGCCGGGCACACCGATCGGTCCATTGCTGTACAACGCGTATTTCGGGATACAACGCGTACCCGCTCACAACAGATGCAATGGGCCGGCCGGGCACACCAATCGGTCCATTGCTGTACAACGCGTACCCGCTCACAACAGATGCAATGGGCCGGCCGGGCACACCGATCGGTCCATTGCTGTACAACGCGTACCCGCTCACAACAGATGCAATAGGCCGGCCGGGCACACTGATCGGTCCATTGCTGTACAACGCGTATTTCGGGATACAACGCGTACCCGCTCACAACAGATGCAATGGGCCGGCCGGGCACATCGATCGGTCCATTGCTGTACAACGCGTACCTGTACAGGTCAGTCGCATATGTCACCATGCTTGTCACAGGTGAACGTATGCCAGACACATATACCTGCCAGAGACCCAGGGGCACACCTCCAACACCACACCCAGTCCACACTGTTTCCTAAGGCATGTAAGGCTGCATTACCTTTTCTGTGTATGGGGGTTAACATGTGGTTTCTGTGGTGGCACTTGTGGGCAGCCACACCCAGGCTGTGCATGTGTTCATGGGGACAGGGTCCTTTGTGTGTTGTGCACATGACCACTGTGATGTGCAACAGTTCATTTCTGAGCATGTGGCATGGTCACATTTCCAGGTTGTGTATGTGTGTGACATGTCACATACCCCCAGGGTCCCATGGGGGAAGGCAGGTACGTCACAGGATGACCCATTGCCACAATAGTGATGTCCCTCCACAGTCTGTGTGCATGTTGTGTTTCCGATGTCTCTGATTCCATGTGCACGATGGGAGACAGTCTCCACATCAACGTTGTTTGTGCATGGACTTTGATGTTGTGCGTCACTGGCGTCCATGTCTGTCCTGCGGAGGCGACAGGGGCCACTACCTGTGGGAGTCATGTTTTTTTTTCTGACGTGTACATGATATGCCATGTCATGCCAGTGTCCATGTGGCAAGACAGGGTCACTGGGAATCTACCTGTCAATGAGCTGTGATGCCTGTGGCGCATCTGTCCAGACATATCACTGTGGTGTGTGTGTTGAACGTGACAGCAGTAAATGGGTACTGTGACACAGCCTAATGGTTTCCCATAGCACAACCTGGTACCAGTTGTGCACACATGTTGTACTGAGAAGTTAGATGATGGGCATGTAGGTGCGAGTTATGTCCGAACAGAACGGCACACACATCAAGTACTTGTGTCTCGTAATGATGTATCATGTGAAATTGAGTATGGTGAATGGCACATATGTGGGGTGACTGACAATCTTTCTTTCTTCAACCTATGCACTGCAGGGCTCCAGCTGTCCATAGACCATTCCCTGACCTGGCAACGATGGTGGAACGTGACAGCATCCGACGGTACCGCTTCACCAGGCAGCTGATTGAGGATTTGGCAGTGCGCTTGGCACCACATTTGCAACCTGGCCGGCCGTACCCTACGGCGCTGACCCCCAAGGTGAAGGTAATGGCAGCCCTACACTTCTTTGCCACCGGTACCTTTCAACACACTGTGGCGACTGCCGGTGGGATGTCACAGACTATGTTCAGCCGTGTGCTACGCAATGTTTTGGAGGCAATGTTGAGATGCCTGAACCAGTACATCTATTTCCCTACACGTCAACAACTCACTGACGTCAAGAGTGACTTCTATGCCCTGGGGAGGATGCCACATGTCATTGGCTCCATTGATGGGACACATGTGGCTTTGATACCACCACAGGCACATGAGCAGGCATACCGGAACCGTAAACATTACCATTCTATCAATGCTCTGGTGGTATGTCTTGCAGATATGAGCATCACACATGTGTGTGCCCATTTCCCTGGTTCAGCACACGATGCCTACGTGATGAGGAGTAGTCGCATCCCGAGGATGATGGCACAGATGCAGAACCAGCGTGCCTGGCTTGTCGGTGTGTACTGACTTAGTACCATTGTGTGTGTTCTTATCTGTAGTATTCCACCCACTTTTCCAACTCAGCTAATGTGCACTTGTCTGTCCGTAGGTGACTTCAGATACCCCAACATGCCGTGGTTGCTGACACCCCTCAGGAACCCTGTGACACCAGCCCAGATGCGCTACAATGAGGCACATGGTCGGACCAGGAGAGTGATTGAGCGGACCTTTGGTCTCCTGAAGAGCCGCTTCCGCTGCCTGGACAAGACAGGAGGGGCCCTCCCATATGCCCCAGCAAAGGTGTGCAAGATTGTCATCGTCTGCTGCATGCTACACAACCTGGCAGTGCAGAAGGAGTTGCCTCTCATCCTGAATGACGATGACCAACGTCCGCCACCTGTGGAGGATCCTGGCCTGGACCACGATGCCAGTGATGATGATGATGATGATGATGGTGATGTCCGCACACAGCTCATCACCAACTTCTTCAGCTGAATGTGAGTATCCAGGGAGATGTAATGTGAATGATGTGAGTTTGCATGATATGTGTGGGTGGTGCTCTGGTGCTGTTTGAGTGTGGCCATGTGCTACTTGACTGGATGCGTGCAGCGATGTGTCTTTACAGGTAGTCTGTACTCCCCAACAGTTTTGACATGCTAACTTGGTTTTCTGTAGTTGTCTTGTGACATGTATTGGGCATGAGTATTGCAGTTCTGTCCTGTTCTTCAGTGATTTTAACTGTGTGTCATGTCTGTCCTTCACAGGGTGCTTACTGAGTACTTTGGTCAACTTGGATCCCCCGACACCATGATTCAGCTTTCAGGGTGGCAGCAGTAGTTTGCCTACAAGTGATGTGCCACACACCCCTGGACTTCATATCTTCTGCACTTGTTGACTGTGTGGCCACTGCCACGTGGGAAAACCTTGCATTTGTAGTGGAAACAACATGTTGCAAATGTGTAATAAACCTGTGCTTCACTTTGGGATGTGCGTTGTCTGTGGTCACACATCTGACTGACATTTGCTTACTGCACCTGTGGGCTAGTTGCCACAGACTCTGAATAGGTGTGGTGTCTGTGCATTCCACTGTATTTCCTGGCAACATCACTGTGGGCGATGAGTCCGATGGCCCTGGTGTCTCCGTGTCGTGTAGCCCTAGTGGTGTGTCTCCCTCATATGTGTCACGTCACCATGACTCACACGACGGTGTTGTACTTGCTGTGGCAGTTAGCATACACAGTGTAATTTAGCAGATCATCATCACCATAACAGTATCCACATTTGAATAACAACAGAGGCAAGTATGGTGTACTAGTGATTTTATTTACAGACATGTGTGTGTGTATATTGCACAGGATGGTGGATGCTGTACATTGGGATTGTGATCCAAAGTTCCCAGATGAGTTGGAAGTCTTGGTAGCAGAAATGTCCTGAGTGAAGTCCACAATCATATGATACATTAGTCCAACTTGAACTCCCCATGTCATGTGGGAGAGTAGTGTTGCATTCGACAGGGTGAAACGTTTGCACACAAAGGAGAATTTCCGGAACAGGTGTTGGCTTCCTGGGGGATGTACGTGGCCATCAACCTCTCAGTTTTCCTTCCTCGGACGATCCCTCTTCTTTGGGGGGGGACCCTCACGTGCAGGCTGCTGCGGTGCAGGGGAGTCTCCGCCAGAGTCCTCCTCCCTCCCTGTGGCGGTGTCAGTTGTTGCAGCACCAGATGTTGTGGGCACACAGGGAGGTGTGGCCATGTTGTTGCTCATCTGGCGGAGGCATGTCAATATGTCCCTGTGCACCGCTGTCAGTTCTTGCAATGTGTCCCACTTGGACTCCATGCCAGACATGTGTGTCTCCACATGGGACATGTGTGTCTCCACACGGGACATGTGGGAGTCCAAGCGGGCATGATGGGCAGCCTGCTGCTGTTTTATGTCCTTGAGGATCCCCACTACCTGTCTGACCTCTCCGGTGCTATCCTGGTACGCATCAGCGATGCGTGCCAGTTGTGGGTCATCATGCAGTCCAGACCCCTCTGCAAGCAGCGACCTATGTCTACCACCCCTCCCACTACCCCTGGCGACACGTGCAGGACCTGCGATGGCACGTACAGGTGACCCGAGGCCCCCTGGGGGGTTGTTATTGGTGTTGTCGTCCGTTGCTTCACGGTGGGCCGGGGTCCCTGTGCTGTTGTCATTGGTGGTCCTTGGTCTGTCCGTGTCGGCGGGGGTGGTATGTGTGTTGGCAGTTGTTGGAGGGGTGGGTGCAGGGGGCGCAGATGTTGTTCCAGCTGGTGCTGCATGATGACTCACACCAGAGGTGCCAGGTAGGTCTTCGCCATCCGAGGAGGGCAGAGGCTGTTCCACACCAGTGAGCTCTGTGTCCCCCGGAGCCTGGGACAGGGACTCCTCCTCGCCTGCTGCTGTGTCCCCATCATCATCACCTGTATTTGGAAGAGACACACATTGTATGTTATGTTTCTACAGGCATCAATGGTTCACACACCGGACAGTTGTGACTCTACCTCTGGATGCAGGCATGTACATTGCATTGTCCTAAGTTGTCACAGTAAGAGGTTGATATTGGTGTAGCACATTGTCATGCATACCTGGGGCATTTCAATGTGAATGTTGAGGTGTGTGCATGGCCAGCATTGGTTGTATTTGGTGGACATCCGGCCATCCTTCTCCACCTAGCCCAGTTATCCCACCATGAAGCATGCCACCCTTGCAGTGGGTTCAGGTTGACTCTCAGGATGTCATTCAGTGGTGTCTTGCTGTTGGTTGTTGCACAGTTCCCAGCAGGGCCTTGTGCACCCCACAGCAGTACCCAGTGTCAGCCATCTTGTCAGTCCTTATCCACTCCCTGTGATGTGGGCATGGTTCAGAGTGGTGTTGATGGGCCAATTGTGAGGGTGAGCAGTATCTGTGGCTACAACTCCCATCATGCTATTGCCTACACCCCCCTTCCCAGCATGCCCATACTTCCTTCCTTTTGAGTGGACTTCACTGTGTGTGAGTGTGACAGCAATGGCAAGATGGCTGACAGTGGTGTCCTGCTGTTGGTTGTTGCACAGTTCCCAGCAGGGCCTTGTGCACCCCACAGCAGTACCCAGTTTCAGCCATCTTGTCAGTCCTTATCCACTCCCTGTGATGTGAGCATGGTTCAGAGTGGTGTTGATGGGCCAATTGTGAGGGTGAGCAGTATCTGTGACTACAACTCCCATCATGCTATTGCCTACACCCCCTTCCCAGCATGCCCGTACTTCCTTCCTTTTGACTCTGCTTCCCTGTGGGGTAGTGTGCCTGTGCTGACAGGAAGGCTGACAGTGTTGTCCTTGCGTTTGTTTGGCTACAAGTCCCAAGAGTGTCCCTGTGCTTCACACAGCATTACCCAGGGTGGTGGTTCTTAGTGGGATCTTCATTTGGTATGTGAGGCATTGCATTCTCCCAGGTGGGTTTTGTGGAGTTTGTGTTGAGGGTGTGTGTGAGGTGAGCTGCTTGTAACTATGGTCAGTGCTGTGAGTCCTCCTTCCCACGCAGCCAGATATCCCGCCATGCAACGTGCTTGCATTGCAGGGAGTGCAAGTTGGCTTTCAGGATGTCAGGCAGTGGTGTTCTGCTGTTTGTTGGTGCCCAGTTCCCAGCAGGGCCTTGTGCTCCCCACAGCAGTACCCAGTGTCAGCCATCTTGTCGGTCCTTGTCCACTCCCTGTGATGTGAGCATGGTTCAGAGTGGTGTTGATGGTCCAAATGTGAGCTGCCCATTATCTGTTGCTACGAGTCCCATCATGCTCTTGGTTACACTGACTTCACCAGCATACACAGGATTCCTTCCTTTCTGTGAGCTTCCCTGTGAGGTGGTGTTCTAGTGGTGGCTAAATATCTGACAGTGTTTGTTGGTTAGATTTGTGCCACTGCCTAGCTCAATTTGGTATTGGATTTGTACATGTCATGACACAGTAACATATCACTATGACATGGCATGTATTGTGTTTATCTGACTAACATACACTTCTTGGGATGATTATCTTTTGGTTGCTGTTGATTTGCTAGGGGTGCATGGTTTGACTGTCCCCTTGACAGTGATGTGTGTGTATTGTCACACAATATTGTGTATATTATTTGTGTACTCACCAGGCTCTGGGATGTTTGTTAGTCCATATACGCTCACTGGTGGTAGGATGGCCCGCACCTTCTCCTCCCAGGGCCTGAGGTATACTGGTTTGGCAGGAGGGCCACTGACGGTGTGCTGGCTCAGGAGGTAATCCTTCTTCAGTAGGTCCCTGACCCTCCTGCGTACATCATACCACCTGTTCTGGATGTCTTCCTTTGTGCGCAGACATGGTGATTGTGCGTTCACCCTGTCGACGATCCTCGCCCACATCTTGGTTTTCTGCGACATGGGGGTCTGTTGGACCAATGTGCCAAACAACTGTGGCTCTACCCTCAGGATCTCGTCTACCATGACTTCCAATTCACTATCTAGGAACTTTGGATTCTTCTTTAGGGGCATGGTGATGGGTGGTGGTGGTGATTGATGTGTGTGTGTGTGCAAGTGAGGGTGTGTGAGTGTGGGTTTTGCTGGGTGTGTGTGAGGGTGCTATTTGTTGAGGTGCTAATGGTGTGTGGCTTTTGTGTTGGATGACCTGTGTGTGTGTCTGTGTTTGCTGTTTGATGGTGTTCTCTGCTGGCAGGTCAGTGGAATTTGCAAAGGATCATGGTAGGGATTTGTGGCCTTTATGTAGGTGGAGTTGGGGGTGTGTCCTTGTTCCATTTTTTTCACCCCCTGTATTTATTGGCTTTGTCATTGCTTGTTTGGCCCTTTTTTTTGTATTTTTTCATTTGTGATTATTGTGCATGTAGGAGTCGTTCTTCTGACCGAGTAGGACGTTGCAGTTGTCTCGTGCGCGTCTCTCCGAGTCGTTCCCGCTGTGTTTCAGCTCAGTTTCATATGCGGCGTACGCGTCGGTCGCGGAGTATTGTGTTTGTTCGGCTGGCTTTAGTATGCGTAT
Source organism: Calotriton arnoldi (assembly GCA_963921515.1). NCBI lineage: Eukaryota > Metazoa > Chordata > Amphibia > Caudata > Salamandridae > Calotriton > Calotriton arnoldi. The sequence goes on from CAWUFW010014197.1 coordinate 302,094, forward strand.
TGGTCGTACGGCTTGGGGTCCGTGCGAATCGGTCTGAATTTGCACCCGTTGCATCGTACTGCGCGGGTCGGAGTTCGCGGGTACGTTTCGTTCGGGTTCTTTCCTGGTGCGTGTCGGTCGGTTCGATTTGCGTGGTTTCCCGGCCGGTTAGCTTGTTTCCGTCCAGGTCCGTCGTTCGCCTTGAGTTCCGTACGAGTCGGTCGTGTTTCCCATGAATTTCATCGTACTACCCGGGTCGGACGGCGCCGGTACGTGTCGGTCGGACTATATTCCCGTACCGAGTCGGTCGGTACGTTTTCCGGCCCGAATCGGAATCGGCCCCAAAATTGTTTAGATTGGAGTGGGAATAGTAAATGTGACCCCTTTAGTGTTCAACGCTTTCCCCAAAATGGTCTAGATTGAAGTGGGAATATTAAATGTAACCCCTTTAGTGTCCAACAACTTTCCAAAAATGGCTTATATTGCAGTGAGAATAGTAAATGTGACGCCTTTAGTGTCCTACATCTCCCTCAAAATGGTTTAGATTGGAGTAGGAATAGTAAATGGGATCCCTTTAGTGTCCAACACCTTCCCCAAAATATTTTAGATTGGAGTGGGAATAGTAAGTATAACCCCTTCAGTGTCCAACACCTTCCCCAAAATGGTTTAGATTGGAGTGGGACTAGTAAATGTGACCTCCGTCAGTGTCCAACATCTGCCCCAAAATAGGTTACGTTGGAGTTGCAATAGACAATGTGATCCCTTTAGTGTCCACCACCTTCCCCAAATGGCTTTAAATGGACGGAAAATACATTTTTTAACCCATTTAGTGTCCAATAGTTTTGGTAAAATGGTTTTGCATGCAATTGGAGTAGTTAATCTAATTTAATTAATGTCCCAGATTTTTAGAAAAACAATTCACATAGGAGTTGGTTGTGCACTTGTAATAAAACATATTTATATTTCTTTATTATAATAAAGGTACATAACAAAGTTTGTAAGTTTTATTCTTTTCTCATATTCATTTAATATAGATATTTATTTTTTTAACAAATATAATTGTACTTGTACAAAATCACCTTCATATTGATATATATACAATATTTTAATGCAATTTTAGTATTAAATATATCATGTAAATTATATTTAAAGTCTTGTATTTTGTAAATTTTTCTGTAATTGTTTCCATTGTTTTACATGTTGTTTAACATTAATAGTTATTTCACATACATTTTTACACATAATTTTCAAATAATGTGTTTAGTATAATTTAAATAATTGCATATTTTTAATTGATATTATTTAATTTATTCTTTACATTTTTCACATATTTGTTTACATGTTTAACATTTCTTAAAATTTTTTAAATTTTTGAAACATTTAGTAAACATCTTTTTCTTGCATTCCCATTGTTTTCTAAAGGGAGATAGTCTTCTTTTAAGTTTCATTTAGTAGCCATTTTCCTTTACCACTACATTCCTTTTTTTAGTCTCTTTGTCTTGTTTTCAGTCTACTTTACTGGAAGGAGGTCGTAGAAAGGTGTTTCTGTTTGTCGGAACACGTAAGATCTTTTTTAAGGTTTTTCTAAGGGTTTTTTAGGGTAGGAGGGATATAAGGGGAGTTGTAGACTTTAGTTATAGTGTTGTTTTGGGGTTTTACATAGATTTAGCTGTATTTAATGCAGTGTTGTTCACTAGTGTGTTGGCTTAGATGTAGGCAGGGTTTGTTAGTAATGTATAGTTATGTTATGTTATGTGGTTTTTGATGAATAAGTGTGATGTATATGTTATTTTTGAAGTTACTGTTTTGTGGGTGGGTATTGGTTTTTGATTGCCAATGTCTTTATAAGCATTTGGAGTTAGCGTTTTTTCTTTTTTTATAGGAAATCAATTGTGAAGTCTAGAAAACCAATATTTTTTACTTTGATTTCCTCTCTTTTTTCGGTTTTCCAGGAGTGTTTCTTTTTGTAAACACGTTTCTTTTTTTTTTTATGGTTCATAAAGACTTTGGACTGCTTAGATGAATCTCTATTGGACTAGTTTATTTTTTTGCATTTTATTGCAGCTTTTTGAACTTTCTTTTTCCATTTTTGGTGGATTATACTTATCGATTCAATGGATATGGAAGAGTATGTGCAGCTACAGAACAGAAAGTGCCATTAATGTTATTTGTTCTGATGGGAAATGTTATATTTTGTGAATTATGTCGCTTGTATGTAATTGACATTTGTTAAAATATATTTTATGTACTCTAATACATTTTTACAATACATTTTATATGTTATTGAGGTTTGTGGTTGTTGAGATTCATATTTGTTCTATAAATAATAAACATAATATTTTTATTTGTCAGTCTTATTTGAAAGTTTAGTGTTTATTTTTGGGATGATGTAATAAATAATATGTATATTATTTATTTAAACATTATTTTGCTATCCTGGTTTGGAATATGTTTTTCATTTTTTGGGTCCTTTGTAGTTTATTATTTTATAATAGGGTTTTGTCTATTTATTCTAAGTAGAGTTCTCCTTTGTTGTTAATTCAGAGTATAACTTTACATTGTAGCATGACATACATTCTATTGGTTTGTTTGCTAATTTTTTTATTTAATTCTGGTTACTAATTGTTCCATTCATAGTTGATGGTAGCTTTGTTATTTTTGTAGAGCTTCTATAAATTTATACAGTGTAGTTTGAGATTTGCCTAGTGTGGATTGGAAGGCATTGTGCTATCCTTCCAATGTATTGCTGGTTTGGCTTCCTTTCCCATGGTGCTGTCATAGACATTCCACTATGGTATTTGGAATTTGGGTTGGCATCTCTGTCCAGAGTGAGGCAGTCTGCCAACCAAAGTGTCTTCAAACTAATCCATTAGGGGGTTTAGTTTGTGTTTGTTTTTTTGATAGAAAGGATTTTCTATAAAATAATTGTAGTGGTTAGCTACCTCTGTGACAGGGACATAAGCTAGAACAATAATTTATTTTAATGTCAAAAGCAAATTGACTGTTTGTAGCATATTCTACACCTAGTGCAGATTGTTGGTGATGTCTTGATATGCTTTGATTTGAAATGGTAGCAACAGCCTTCTATGACTGTGTGTGGGTAAAGTTTTAAAGTGGTTTGAATCATGGTTTATTCAAAATCATTTTTTTAGGGCAGTAGTATTAATTTTATTGTGGTTAAATAGGTCGTACTAAGTGCTGCGTTAAGTATTAGGTAGTAGGGCATATATGAATGGTATATTTGTGTTTTGATATTCACCATGTATGGTGTATATTTAAATGAATGGTTTTGGGCACATTTTGAGGGTCCCATCCAATATCCATGTTTGATAAGGGCTTAGTTTTAGTAAGGTATCTGTTGTAGATAATATTAGGATTCATTTATCATTGTTTAGGTTATCATGTAAGAGGTGGGTATAGATGGTAGTTGGCCTGTGATGTGTTTGGGGACTTTAGGGAGTATATCTTTTAGTATTTTAGTTGTGGGCTGTTTAGGGGTGGTTGTGTTCCCTTACATTAAGAACAACATCATCTTTTGTAGTGGATCTTCCATAGTAAGCATTAGAGTAAATTTCCCATTGACAGTTTCCATTGTTGTTCTTTCTCAGTTGCAAGTGTAGTCCATGTGAGACAATAATTGTTTTCCTTTCTGTGATATGATGTATATTGTCTTTCTGTCATTACATCTAAAAATAGTGTAATAGTGTAAATAATTACAATTTTAAAATGTATATTATGTTTGCTATTTACATGCAAAATTTGCAGGTTTCCCTTTGGGGGCTTTGTAATGTGGAGCAGGTGGTTTCCTTTCTGTTGATTTTTTTTAAAAAGTGCATTACTTTCATTTTAAATCTTTGTTTGTTGGTAGGTAGTGGGGGCTGAGTTAGTTATGTTTTATTTTTTAACTATTTTTGGATGAGTTCCTGCTTAGTAATACATTTAATTTACTTACTTTTTTATGAATTTTAAATGTATGTGGCTGGTTTTAGTTTTCAGTAGATTATTAGTTTCCCGATGCTGTAGTAATTTCTTCATAGTAATTAATCGTAAAGAAATAGAAGTAATACAGTGTTTGTTAATTATTTGTTATTTGACATTTTTAACTTTGCAAGGTAGATCTATATATATATCTCCACTTCTGTTTTAGGTTCTCCTTAGAATATGCAGCACGTTCTCCTCTTCTTTTAGCTTTTGTAGTTTTTGAGTACTAAGCTGATAAAACGTATGTGCCTTTTATATTTTTGGTTTAATTGTTTGTGTGAGTTTATTGGTTAAGTGTCCTTATGGTTACTTTTGATTGGTTAGTTTTCTTCAGGTTTAATGTTTTTCTTTCAGGAATGTCCTTTTATGGTGAATGCTTATTAATGTTTGTTTTATTTATTTTGTAATATGTATTCAGATAATTTGGCATATATATATATATATATTGCATAAACGCCTCCTATTTCAACCAAGAAGCGGAAACAGCATTCTGAGGGTTTGTTTCAACTGGCTTTTTATATTTCTGAAATTAATTTCATCCACCCTTAATTGGACACTGGTGCTCTTCGTGGGGGTGGTGCGCGTTCCTTCAGCAGGGCCAAGCCGGTAATTAATTGATCCAAGTATTGCACGACGCCAAGAGGAAAGGCACTCACTTGGGATTTGCTTTCGTATCCTTTATTTGTACAAAACTGTCATTACCATGCCCAGCACGTTTCGGTCCTTCCCTCGAACCTTGATCATGGGATAAGCAGTATTCATAATAGGCCCTTATTTATTTCTACTACAACGATCATTTCCTGTTTCGTCCCATTGCATGCTGGGGCACATAGTTAAAATACTAATAAAGTGACAATGTGCTCAATAAAATCATAAAGTGCCCAAGTGCTGATGTGCAAAATGCAAATACGTTAAAACATTGATTTACCCAAAATCAGTTAGTACATTTGAGGCACGTATGAATTTAATTTATTGCTTGAGGTCATTTAAAGTGCACCATATATTTTCACTGCCTTTTAGTGGGGTAATTCAGTCAAGTTCTAATTTTTCCATTGTTCTGTATTTGAAGTGCCACTTAATATTATATATTTTTCTTTTCGGGATTTTTCTTTAATCTCCATCAATCACAAGTGTCTTTACGTTTGTTCCAGTAATTCTATCTTCTCCCAATGTATTTGCTCTCAAGTGAGCCAAATAATTCTCTTTTATTTTAATTCTCAATTTTTCATTATTGTTGTTCGCATATTCAGGTATACTGGAGAAATTCTCTTTCCTTTTCTCACCTATAGATGGACATAAAGCTTTTGTTTCAGTTCTCAATTTTTCATTATTGTTGTTCGTTTGTTCTGGGATACTGGATATGTTCTTTTTCCTTTTCTCACCTGTAGATGGACATAAAGCTCTTCATCCTGATTGAGACCATTCGGACTCCATGTTCCTATTGATACAATGTACTTTGATTCCTTCTGTCGCAAAAGCTTCTCCCGATTACCTCTTCTCTCTAAGATGGGTATTTGTTTGATGGCATAATATTGTAATTCCTCCCATTTGCTGTCATAAATGTTTCCATATGCTTAGAGATGGCATTGCTGCGCTCTTTGTTCTATGTTGCTCTAATAAATTCCAAAATCCTCTTTTTTAACTTCACAACTTCCCAAGTTGTGCTTCCAACATATTTGAGTTCACAGGGACATTCCACTATGTAAAACACAAATTTGCTCTTGCATGTGATATGTTGTTTTATTTTCCATTTTGTGCCGTTATTTAATTCCACCTCCTGTATGTGCAGCTACCTTACAGGCTTTGCATTGCAATCCTTCCACCTTTATCCATGTATTATGCTGTTTATCTTTAAAATGACTGTGAGTTAACTTATCCCCTAAGTTTCGAGCTCTCCTGTATGTAATACTTGGATGATCACCAATTATTACTGGTAAAGGGGAATCTAGTATCAATGTTCCCCAATGTTTTTTTTATTATCTGTGTCAGTTTGCTCGTTTCTGCAGTGTATCTCGTTATTAGTCTTTTTTTTCCTCCATTTTTCACTGCATTCTTTGATCCTTGTAGGATTTGAGTTCGATGTTGCGTTTTTACTCTCTGGAGAACTCTTTCTATGATCTTTTTTGGGTATTTTCTGTTTTTGAAGTGTGTTTGTGCTTCCTGGTTATGTTTGTCAAATGCTATATTCGATGAGCAGTTCCTTCATATTCTTAAAAATTCTCGGTAAGGGATTCTCCATTTAAGATTGCTCTGATGAAAACTTTCTGCATGTAAAATTGCTTTAGTGGCAGTCTCCTTTCGGTGTAGCATTGTTTGTAATGTGTTGTTGGCCACATACATTTCAGTATCTAGGAAGGTTATTGCTCTTGGGCTGATTTCATATGTAAATTTCGGATTAGCTGTGTTGTTATTCAATATTTGAAAATACTCCACAAATTCTTCATTCGTGCCATCCCAAACAAGAAAGAGATCATCAATGAAATATGACCACAATATTATTTTGTCCACAAATTTGTCATACTCTGATTTCCAAGCAAACTTCTGTTCATACCACCCTATCACAAGATTTGCATAATTGGGTGAAAATAAAAATCCCATCGCAGTGCCTTTTATTTGTTTAAAAATCACCTTGTTGAATAAAAATATATTGTTGGTGAGGCAAATCGTTATCATTTCTATTAACATCTCATTGTGTTGATGAAATTGGGTGTTTCTTTTTCCCAAAAAGTATCAGCAGGCCTATATGCCAACCTGATATTCTATGCTCGTATATAATGAGACAACGTCCATTGTTACTAATTTGTATGTAGTTTGCCATGGAATCCCATCTAAGCGTTGCAATAGGTCTGTGGTGTCCTGTATATATGTGTTGAGATCTTTAACTAGTGGTATAATGAAGATGTCAATATAGTTAGACATAGGTTCAAATATTGATCCTTTTGCTGATACAATCGACCTGCCTGGGGGATTGTTTTTATTTTTGTGCATCTTCAGGAGGAAATATATGGTGGCCAATGTTGGTTGATCTGTTGATAAATATTTTAGCTCATCCTCATCAATGAGTCCCTGCTCCAACCAGATCTTCAAGTTGTTGTTCAGCACACCCTCAATTTGTTTCGTAGGATTAAAATTGAGACACTCATAGCATGTTTTGTCCCTGAGTTGTCTGTTCGCTTCTTGTATATAATCCTTTTTGTTTAGAATTATGATATTTCCACCATTATCTGCTGGTTTTATCTCTATTGAGCCATCCTCCTGAAGTTGTTTAAAGCCTTTCTTTCCTTTAATGATAAATTGTCACTGGGTTTTGTTTTTTCCATTTTGTATAGGTCAAGAATGATTGGTTCATGGAAGACATCTATTTTATTTCCGGGTGGTAGATTGGGGTAGTAGTAGGATTTAGGTTTTTTCCCACTTATTCCTGCACCTGAAGTGGGTAAGTCATTCCCCAGATTTTCCAATCCCAAATTCCATTGATTCATCCCCCAAGGTCACTAAAGTGATGAGTTGATTTAGCATCTGCCAATAATTCACTTCTGAGTTCTGTTTTCATTTTATCTTTTTGTTGTGTTGTTTTCTCCGTAAACAATTGTATGCATTTAGAAGATCATGATTCCTCAGTTTGTCTGGGCTTCATCACATGCAACACCACCATGTTTTCAAAGGTCTAAAACAATGCCATTCCTCCTTAAGAAATAAATCACTAAATTAGCAAGTTGCATTCAATCTATTGTTCTTGGAATTCTTAGACTTAAACAATGGGGTCCCTTTCACCATCAGTGATTAACCTAGTCAATGTGACCTGATTGTTCCTTGGCAGAACATGCATTCTCATCCCTCTCCTCACCATTCCCCAAAGATAAAAAAGTACCTGGTATCCTACTACCCACCCTCATCAACCTCCTTTGCTTCATTTAACCTCAACATCCCAACCACGTCCACCCCATCACATTGCGAGCAAAGAGCTGGTTACTTGCCTGCAATGCATTTCTGAGAGTCACATGTTAACAGGTGTAATACTGTATCTCACGAATGGGACCACCTAGAAAAATAATTAAACCACTATTTGAAATAATTATTAAAAGTCCAATGCAACGGTGAAGTCGATGTTTTTATAAATATTAAGGCAAAGTACCTTTTAGGAAGTTATCCCTTTCCTGCGCTGAGCCTTGAATAGGTGTGAAATTGGTGTGACATGTATCCATAAGGGCCCAATTTATATGGCACAGTGGCGACGGAATACCCTTTCTGCCAACATAATGGTTCTACTTGCCTGATTTACATGCCGGCGGACCTTTTGTATAACCACAGGGGAGACGGATGGAGTAAGGTCTGTTGGAGTTTGACCTGTATGTCCACCCACCTAATTTAGATGGGCAGACATACAGATCAGTTTTCACTGCCTGGAAATCCCTGGTGGTAAGGGATTTCCACAGGAAATTTCTGCCATATGCCTTGAGGGTGATTTCTGTCAATGGCGACCCGTCGGACATTTCTAAATTAGGCAGTCAGGACCAAAGCCAGGGCAACGGAGTGAAATACTCCGTCTCCATGACAAAGGATGGCCTGACCGCCAACTTTTAAATTGGGCCCCAAGTTGGAAAGTACATTTTTGAGCAGGATGAACCTGGTTGTTGTATCCTACTCTGTCGGACTCCGACCCCTTTGGACCCCGATTCATGCCGTCAGGACACGCCTCATGAGGTCGCCCCTCTCTTTCCTTTTCAGCCCCCTGTCGTGGATCCCACTCGCAGTGCACAAGAGGACTTCTATAACTCCCAAAGCTGGCCCTTTAATCCTCAAGAAGAGGACACCTCTGACTCTGCCCCCTGGGGGTGGGACTACGATGCAGTAGCCACGGATAAGATGGGACCAGTCTATTCCGATGTCGTCAATGACCGGAAGGAGGAAGCCGACAGGATTCCGAGATCGGAGCGTGGAAGCCGGCAGCCGAAGGAAGACCCGAAAACCCTGACAGTCCGGAACGAATTGCCCGAGGGAAAGCCAGGAGGCCAACGACCTTGTGCAGCGCCCACCCACGTTCCCGGAGGGACGTGGCTAGAACAGGTACGGGCGCGTCTCCGGGGAACCGGGAGAAGGGTGGAGGCGTCATCCTTGGGAGGTGGGGGAAGACCTCTGACAGAAAGCGCTTAGGAGCAAAAGCCATAGGCGTTACCCTGTGTGGCGCGACCCTCTGTTCCTTTTGGTGACGGTCCCCCCCCCTTTTTGCACCGGACAGAGATCGACCGGGTGGACAGTCCCTCACACACTTTTCCCCTGATGCTTAAGGCCGATACCAGGCACTAACGACAGTGCTTTTTCTTTTCTTTATTTCTATGCCTCCTTGTTCCGGCTGGCCCCCGCCCAATGAGATAACCGTTACGACGACTCCAAGAGGGAGAAGAACAGATCCCCCTGAAGAAGACATCCCTTATTATTGTGTTCTTTTGTTGTTGCACCTTCCTCAGTGTAATAAAACCTGATCAACCAGGCCTGCATTGTCACGTGGTATCTGCCCAGCGTGACAAGTGGTGGAGAATACGGGCAGCGTGACTTCCATTGGGGGCCGAAAATGGAAGCTTTGATACAGCACCTGGTAGAGGGACAGAAGAAGTTGGAATGGGCAGTGGAGCGGCAAATGTGCTCCGCTCAAGTGGACCGAGACGCCTTCAAAGATATTATGAAGGCCCAGATGGACACCCTACTAAGGGGGGCTGAGGAACAGCCCCAGGTACCAGCGGGACACAAACAGGCCAAAACATTCACGGCCGCACCCAACGTTTCCCTACAGAAGTATGTTGCAGGTGAAGACCCCGACGCATTTCTATTAAATTTCGAGAGGGCAGCCAGGGCCTCGGGGTGGCCGATAGGGAAGTGGCCTTTCTTCCTCACCCCTCTCTTGTCGGGGGAAGCCCAAGCGGCATATCAGGTCGCGAACGCAGGGGGTGTTACCGCATATGAGGAGATAAAAGCTATCATTCTGGATCACCTGGGTATGGATCCGGAGGCGTACAGACTCAGGTTCAGAAAAGAAAAGGGCTCTCCTGGAGACAACCCCAAGACCCTGTTTTTTAAACTCAAACTAGCTGCTGACAAATGGCTCAAGCCGGCAGATCGCACGAAAGAGGAGATTATGAACTCTATTTACTTAGAACAGTTTCTGGAAGCTCTGCCCTTTTCCACCCAGTGGTGGCTGAGACAACATGCCAATCTCACAGCAGAGCAGGCTGTGGAAATGGCGACTTCCTTCTCTCGTGCTCAACCCCGCATAGCAACATGGGAGCCAGAGAAACCTACCCGAGCCATACCAACAGCTAGGAAGCCTCTCCGGCCCATTAAATAACCTGAAAGAGTGCGTTTCCCAAGACCAGAGACACCCTCACATCGGGGACCCCAGTGTTTCGACTGCGGAGTGTGGGGCCACATAGCCCGGGCTTGCCCATGAAAGATACCGGAAGAACCCATAGACATCAGCTACGTTCCCAGTAATTTGCTGTACACAGAAGAGATGGGGGCCTGTTTCTACGTAAGTTTGACAGTTAACGGTTCTCAGGTTACCGCTCTCCTTGACTCAGGGTGCCGTCAGTCAGTCATTAAGAGTAGGTTGATCAGACCAGGTCAAATCATCCCGGGCAAACAGGTCCTCATACGTTGTGTCCATGGCGACGTCCGCTCCTATCCCATGGCTCAAGTGCCCCTAAAGACTCCGGGAGGTTCCCTCTCCATGGCCACGCTGGGTGTCCTTCCTTCGTTACCAGAAGAATTAATTCTAGGCACAGACAATCCTGATTTCCTGTCTCTATTTTTGGGTAAAGTAAAGGGAGATAGGGTAATCACACCCACTTCTGAGGTTCCCATTTCCAGGGCCCTTCTCTCACAGGAACCCTGGCAAACGGATAAGGACTTCCGCTGGGCACAGAACAATGACGCCACCTTAACTCACGCCTGGCAAGAGGCCTGCTTGTCCCAGACCCGACCTGTCCCTTCCTATCCATGCTTCCAAATTTCAAAAGGTCTTTTGTATAGGGTGGCTTTACACGATGAAAACCCCCAATTGTTGGTCCAACGAGATTACTGAGAACAGATATTGTTCTTCGCCCGCTCCCACTTATTGGCAGGGCATGTGGGGCCCTAAAGACCACTCAGAATCTTCTTTGCCTCTTCTACTGGCCAGGGATCTTTGCACATATCAAAAGGTATTGCCAAGAATGTCAGATTTGTCAAAAGAAGAATCCATACAGGCCCCCTCCAGTCCCTCTACAGCCCTTGCCCATAGTGGGTAAACCCTTTGAGAGGATAGGCATGGATATTATTGACCCTTTGCCCAAGTCAACAAAGGGGTTTCAGCACGTCCTTGTTCTCGTAGACTACTGAACCCGGTTCCCCGAAGCCTTTCCTCTCCAGGCTCCTACCACCTCTAATATAGCGGACAAACTGCTGGAGTACTTCTCCCACGTGGGATTCCCACAGCAAATTCTTACTGACCAGGGTACCCCCTTTGTATCGAAACTTATGTCCAAGGTCTGTCGGATGTTGGATGTGAAGCATATAAAGACCCCAGTATATCATCCTCAGACAGATGGACTAGTTGAGAGATACAATGGAACCCTGAAATTGACCCTAAAGAAGATGCTTTCGGGAGAAGGAAGAAACTGGGACCGCCTTCTTCCCCTCGCTCTCTTTGTCATCCGAGGCCAGGTTCAGTCCAGCTTAGGTTGCTCCTCTTTTGAGTTACTCTATGGGCGGCAGCCTTGTTAGAGATGACAAGAGAAGCCTGGGAGAAAGAAGGTACGGAGACCAGCGAACTCCTTCAATATACCCAGCATCTTCGGTCCAGGATAGGAAAATTGCGGGACCTCGCTCGTGCGAACCTAGAGAAAAGTCAAAGGGCCCAAAAACATGTCTATGACAGGGGAACTAAATGGAGAACACTACAGGTGAACGATTGGGTACTTGTACTTCAGCCTGTTTCTCTTTCTATGCTGAAAAATGAGTGGAAAGGTCCCTTTAAGGTGGTGGCTACTATTGGCAAGACCACGTACCGGCTCCAGCTAGGCCCCAATAAATATCAAACGTACCACATCATCTTGCTCAAGAAGTGGATAGGACCCCTACCCCGGAATAATCACTTAGGGGCACATGCATCAATGTAGGCTTTTGCGATTCCTTAATTGCGATTATTAAGGAATCGCAATTAAGGAATTGCAAAAGCCTATGCATGTAGGAATCGCTATAAAATTAGCGATTCCCAAACATTCCTTAATTGCGACTCGCAAATTGCGACTCGCAATTAAGGAATGCTTTCCCATTCATTCCTATGGGCCTACAGGCCCATAGGAATGAATGGGAAATTGCATGCGCAAATGCGAGTACCAATAGGTACTCGCAAATTGCGCATGCAATTTCAAGGGTGCAAGGGTGTCAAAAGGACACCCTGTTGCACCCCTGAAATTGATCTGTGCACACATGTTGCGCACACACATGGCCCAAGGGCATGTGTGTGTGTAACCTACAACTTTGAAAAATGCACTTTAGTGCATTTTTCAAAGTTTTTGCAAATTACCATCAAGTTCAAATTGATGGTAATTTGCGGATGGTAATTTGCGGCCCCTATTAGCGAAATCGCTATTTGCGATTTCATCATGCATTGCATTTAGGAATCACAATTTGCGATTCCTTAAATGCAATTGCAATTTAAGAAATCGCAATAAATTGCCATTTCTTAAATTGCAAGAGCCTTACAGTTTGATGCATCGCAGAAGCCCTTTTTGCGGGCGCAAACGGCCGATTTTTGCGAATCGCACCGTTTGCGCTCGCAAAAAAGGTTGATGCATGTGCCTGTTAGTCCTGTCAGGAGAATATGACCCCTGTACCTTAGAAAGCCTTGTAGTCAATGACTCCCTAACAAAAACCCAAAACACAGCCCTGCTAGACCTCTTGGTGTCCTATACATCCCTTTTCTCTGATCTCCCCGGGAGAACCAGCTTGGTGGAACACCGCACAGAAACTGTCCCCGGGAAGGTGATCAGACAAAGGCCCTACCGAATACCCGCAGCCCGTCGGAAAGCCATCTCGGAGGAAGCCCGAGCAGATGTTACGGATGGGCGTGATCCGTCCCTCACGGAGTGAGTGGTCCTCCCCCATCGTAATGGTGCCCAAACCAGACTTTCTGTATCGACTTTCGCCAGGTGAACGCCATTTCCAAACTGGATGGCTACCCTTTGCCCCGCGTCGACAAACTCATTGAAAGGTTGGGGGACGCTTTCTTTATTACCACCTTAGATCTTACCAAGGGATACTGGCAGGTGCCCTTGCGAAAGGCTGACCAAGAAAAAAACGCCTTTTCCACCCCTGACGGCCTTTTTGAGTTCACGGTCCTCCCCTTTGGTCTCCATGGGGCCCCTGCGACCTTTCAAAGATTGATGAATAAGGTCCTGCAATCCCATCAAGCATACTCCTCGGCGTACCTGGATGACATCGTCATCTTTAGTCCCACCTGGGACTCCCATCTCGAACATTGTCGCCAGGTACTCCAAGAACTACAGGACGCCGGCCTACACATCAATGCCAAGAAATCCCGTGTAGGGTTCCACAAAGTTAAATACCTGGGATACGTTCTGGGGAATGGATGCATAGAGCCCCAAGAGGAGAAAATCAAAGCTATCACAAAAGCCCCCCTTCCCACAACAAAAAAAGAAGTGAGGGCTTTCTTGGGTCTTCTCGGCTATTACCGGAGGTTCATCCCTGGGTATTCGGAGATACCTGCCCCCCTCACCGACCTCTTGAAGAAGACTGCCACCAAACAGGACCTGATCTCCCCCTCCACCCCTGTCCTAGAGGCCTTCAGAAAATTAAATGCTGCAATCACCAGCAGCCCTGTTTTGGTCTCCCCGGACTATACTCGTCCTTTTCTGTTGCAGATCGATGCCTCCGATGTCGGCATCGGGGCTGTTCTTTCACAGGTCTCAAGGGAGGGATTGGAACGACCCATCCTCTTCATCAGCCGGAAACTCTTTCCGCGGGAACAACATTACCCGGTTATTGAAAAGGAATGCTTGGCCGTCAAGTGGGCCATTGAAAAACTCCGGTACTATCTAGAGGGAAAAAGATTCCTTCTCTTCACCGACCACGCTCCCTTGGTCTGGATGGCCAGGAACAAGGGCAATAACCCCGTGTCCTGCGCTGGTTCCTGTCCCGCCAGCCGTTCACCTTTGATGTCAGGCACCGCAAGGGGACACACAATTCTAATGCAGACTTTCTTTCCCGTGTCCCTTTCCTCCCCGAACGGGAAGACTCTGGGGTTGGGGTGTGTCGGAGTCCGACCCCTTTGGACCCCGATTCATGCCGTCAGGACACGCCTCATGAGGTCGCCCCTCTCTTTCCTTTTCAGCCCCCTGTCGTGGATCCCACTCGCAGTGCACAAGAGGACTTCTATAACTCCCAAAGCTGGCCCTTTAATCCTCAGGAAGAGGACACCTCTGACTCTGCCCCCTGGGGGTGGGACTACGATGCAGTAGCCACGGATCAGACGGGACCAGCCTATTCCGATGACGTCAATGACCGGAAGGAGGAAGCCGACGGGATTCCGAGATCGGAGCGTGGAAGCCGGCAGCCGAAGGAAGACCTGAAAACCCTGACAGTCCGGAACGAATTGCCCGAGGGAAAGCCAGGAGGCCAACGACCTTGTGCAGCGCCCAGCCACGTTCCCGGAGGGACGTGGCTAGAACAGGTGGAGGCGTCATCCTTGGGAAGTGGGGGAAGACCGCTGACCGAAAGCGCTTAGGCGCAAAAGCCATAGGCGTTACCCTGTGTGGCGCGACCCTCTGTTCCTTTTGGTGACGGTCCCCCCCCGTTTTTGCACCGGACAGAGATCGGCCGGGTGGACAGTCCCTCACACTCTTTTCCCCTGCTGCTTAAGGCCGATACCAGGCACTAACGACAGTGCTTTTTCTTTTCTTTATTTCTATGCCTCCCTTGTTCCGGCTGGCCCCCGCCCGATGAGATAACCGTTATGACGACGCCAAGAGGGAGAAGAACAGATCCCCCTGAAGAAGACGTCCCTTATTATTGTGTTCTTTTGTTGTTGCACCTTCCTCAGTGTAATAAAACCCGATCAACCAGGCCTGCATTGTCACGTGGTATCTGCCCAGCGCGACATACTCTTGCTTCATCGCTGGGAACCTACAATTACACCTACATCCCAGTAAACCACTTCCATAGGCTCTATTTCTACTTACAAATCTTAAAAATTATATTTCTGGTTTCCCTTATGGGATTTTTGTCATTTTGGTGTCATTTTATTTATTTAATTTTACTCTATTTTCCTTATTAAGGGCCTTATCACAATAATGGGCAGTCAGACCGCTGTCCGCTATCACGTCGGTCAGGAGACAGACCGACAAGCTGGCAGCAGTCCGACCACCCAATTATGATGTGACCACCAGACTGGAGGTCGGAAAAGTGCTCTTTAACACGGAGGCTTGTGCTTCAGCCCTGGAAAAGGCCCGCAGCACAAGCCACAGTGTAAAAGAGCACTTTGTGCACATCCATGCACTGTGTGCCATGCACCATGTGGTGCATGGCACATGGTGCATGGGGGCATGATACGTACCCCCTGGGCCACTTTGCAGGGGCCCATGAGGAAGCCCCTGTTTCTGGCCCCCTAAGGCTTTTGCCAAGAGCCTTTTAATGGCGGTTGGACTGCCATGAAAAGGCTGATGGAAAGGAACATCATAATCCTGAAGGTGGTGCCTGCCTTGGCACCTCCATCATTAGGGAATGCTCTTCCGATCGCCGCCCCATCGGGATCAGTAGATCCCGTCTAAGGCGACAGTCTGTCACCCGTCCAACAAGGGCTAAGGCGGTCGGACTGAAGGGCTGATGGTCGGGCAGACTGCCATCAGTGGCCTGTCGGTGGCGGTCCTTCCAACATCGTAATTAGGCCCTTGGTTTGGGATTTTTATTGTTTTGTATGTGCCATAGATACCAGGGGATTGAGCTCAGGTTAATTTAGTGAGCTAGGGCCTGATTACAACTTTGGTGGTCTGGGAGCTAGCTGCAACACCAGTGCCCTGCTCCCAGACCTCCAAAGTTGACCGCCACCCCGCCAGATTATGAGTTTCCTCATTGTCTCGGGGGCTGGCATCGTGGCGGTCCCATTGCAGTGCCTATTGAAAAGGCACTGCTATGGGAGCATCAAAAGCTGTTCCTGGTCGGCATGGACTGTGTAGTCCATGCCGTGCAGGAAAGGGGGCGCATGCAGACATGTGCCCCCCTGCATGCATCCCCGTGCACAGGGGCAACAGGGGACCCTGTAGGGCCCCTTTTGTTTCCCCACCGCCAGCCTTTTCATGGCGGGCTCACCTCCTTGAAAGGGCTGGCGGTGGGGAAACGCGTAATATGCAGTGGCACCGCCATGTATATTTCTTCCCCAGACTGCTGTGCCAGGGATCGCGGATCCCTGGTGGTTGCTGCAGTCCCAAAGCAATCCGACTACCAAACTCATAATATGACAGTCGGACCGCTGGTGTGGCAGTCTCTGACCGCCACTGCACCTTCACCATGGGTTCAGCGGTCTGATGGACAGTTGAACTCGTAATCAGGCTCAGAGAGGGTTCACACTGAAAAAGGGTGTGATTATTCCTTGAAGTGGGCAGTTGCCCACCCCGAATAATAATCCATTTTCTCACAGCTGAGCATTAATTTTCAAATCGGTAGTGTCAATGCAGACCTGTGTCTGACAAGGGTGGGGGCTGGTGATGGCACAAGGGCACTACGTGCATCCCAATTTCTTGTTTGTGTCGTTGGAGATGCTTTGTGGTGGTCATTCACCACCAGCCAGAGCCTAAGCTTCAAGATCCATCGCTACACTGTCCTGACATCAGAGCAATGAAAAAACAGAACTCATGTTTTCACTGCTGTGACATTTTTAAACCTGTATATACACTACTTGTCATACACAACATGTAAATTAAGACCACTTACATTCGGTATCAGTCCTGTCCAGTATTCCATGTGGAATAGCTAACTGCAGCTGGCCACACAAATATCAGAGGCAAAATACTCTTAATGTTTATGCTTAAACTTAAAAAGCTTTTTTATCTCCTGCATCCTTCATTTATTCTATATGATGGGGGAAATTAGTAGTCCCTTCCAATTCTTCTTCTCACATCCATGGCTCATTTGCAAATATTTTAAAGAACTGCAGTTCTCTAAGATACATGCCATAGTAAAGCTTTCCACTATTAGTCATATAAGGGTCTGTCATAATTAGCTGGAATTCAGAACCCTGCAAAAAACTGATACTTAAAGTTTACTGCAATGTTTTATGGTATCTCGTGGACATGTTTCAGAAGTGGAGAAAAGGAAAGCTTAAATGATGTGCCAGGATTTTAGGATAGTTGTAAATGTCAGCAGGTGTCTCTTGGCTCTGATTGGTGGTGGTGTTGATTTCTATTTGCAAGTAACTTTAGCAGTGATATGTGGACTAAGTAGGTAGTCTTAATTCAATGTAATTTAGTGACTCAACCTTCTCAAAGAAAAGTCCCTGTTTACCAAATGTTTGCCAGAAACAGCTGTGATGTAACCCTTGCAATTTTGTCGTGCAATGTTGCACTCCATCTCCCTACTGCAAACTCAAGGTAAGCATTGTGTGAGAACCTGCAATGTTACCCAAAGAACTGGGTGTAGGAAAGTGGCTCTGTATATACTGTACCCAAGTAAGGTTCAGGGTGTACAGAGTCCACAGTCCCCAGAGGGTTGACAGAGGCTAAAGTTAGATATAACCTTACTCTCCAAAGTGGTAGCTTGGTCGAGCAGTAAGGCAGTATCAGAGGACAGTGTAAAGCATTTGTTGTACACACTCAGTCAGCAAATGAAGCCACACACTCAAGAACTGAACTCTAGGCCAATGGTTTGTATATAAAAAAATATATGCTTGTTTTATTTTAGAACCAACAATAGGATCAAAATATACTTTCTCAGTATGAGATGCTTTGGTTATTCACCTTACAGATAGGCAGAAGACTTTTTTGATAGTGGTTATCACAGTTGGTGCAAGAGGCAACACAGGGTCAAATTCAATGCAACATTGAGCTCAATGGAAAATTATACTTAATTACAATTGATTACTTTGCAGAGCACTTTTCTAACCACAGGACTGGATCCTGGATTCAGTCCTGGGACACTTCCTGTAAACAGGTAAGAAAAAGCGTTTTGGTTATTGTAGTGATTTTTGAAGAATATTACTATATTTCAAAAGCTGACACTTAGAAACTTTTCTGGGTAAAATTACCAATGTTATCCTATGAAAGGAAATACAGTGTGCAAGCAAAGTATGTTTACGTTACTTTTGTAATCCAGTGCTGGACTCCTAGGTTCAGCACTGGGACATTTACTTAAAACAGGTAAGTAATTACGTTTTTGTAGTTTGTTCGATTTTTAAAGAATATTTGTAAAATACAGAAATCGACACTTAGAAGAAATTTCACAGAAAACCAGTCAATGGAACCCTATGGAAGAAGAGTGAGTTATCGGATTTCGGGTAAGTACTTGACTGGCAGGGTTAAGGTTCTGGGTAAGACTCAGGGGTCCCCAGGATCAGGTAAGTACAGTTTTTACACCCTCAGCGGCACAGGGGCGGCCGGGTGCAGAGTGAGAAGGCCCAATGTTATCCTATGGCAGGCGGGGGCCCCGGGTTGGTGGCTGCTGGCAAGCAGGCCACGCGACTGTGGGAGCTGGGCTCCTGGTCACTTGCTCAGGGCAAGTAGGGAAGTAGGTTAGGATAGAGGTTGCACTTCCAGGGGCACTCGGGCGGCTGGGTGCAGGGTGCTTTTGAGCCGTCGGGCGCTCAATGTTAAACAATAGAGGTCGTGAAAGGTGAAGAAAGGCTGCAGGCTCGGGGACGGTGATTCTTCAGGGACGACCAACACTTCAGGAGGTAAGTTGGGGTCTTGGAGGATAGGTAGACACCCAGGAGTTGGGCACAGGGGGCCGTGGGGCGCCGGGTGCAGGGGTGTCTTTTGAGGTCAGGAAATCTTACCCCCTGCTGGTCGCGGTTGGAGGGGTCCCTTGTCCTGAGGCTGCAGGCGTCGTCTGGGTCGTCGAGGAGGGTCCTTGGCCACTGGATTCCAGGTCAGAATCGCCGGGGGACGTCCTCGAGGTCTTTGGTCACTCAGGCACAGGCTGGACTCGGCGGGTGCAGAGTGTGCAGGTTTCGCGGCTCCGTGCCAGGGCCGGGTCTTTGGTAGGTTTTCTTTTGAGCAGTACCACTGCTCGTGGGAGTCCCTGGGTCGAAGGCTGTAGCACAGAAGTCAGGTCCTCCGGGGTTTGTGAGGTTGCTGAGGCCGGGATTCCGCAGGAGCAGGTTCAGAGGTCGACAGGCCGGTAGGGCTGGGGCCAAGTCAGTTGTTGTCGCCTCCTTTTTAGCAGCTGCACGGCTGGTCTTCTTGCTTCGTCTTCTCTTCTTGTTTTCGGATTTGGGAACTCCGGAAGGAAGGTTCAGGGAGCCCCTAAATACTAAATTTAGGGGTGGTTACAGGTAGGTAAGGGCAGGGACCAATGGGTCCCTTCCTGGGGTGGGTACACCCCTATTCTGTTCCTCTCCAGTGGGAGGGGGCAGGAGCCTGTCCCTGGTTGGCCAGGTCCCCCATCCTCAAGATGGCGGGGACTCGAGTTTGTGCTTCACCTCGCCTCCCCCACCTTAGGGGTGGAGTTGGCAGAGGTGGGCACGACCCATTTCCTGCTTCTGGTTTTCCCGCCGGTTCTCCCGCCAGGAGTGGGGGTAGAACCAGTGGGGACCAGTTTGCTGGAAGCAGCAAATGGTCTGGGAAACTCCAAAGGCGGCAGGCCTTTGAAGCTCCCCCTGCCCATCCTGGGGAGGAGGCTTTGGCACCTCGTCCCGGGATGTGCATTGTTTCAGGCCCCTGAGAGCAGAGGCTCTCGACCCAGGGGTCCAGAAACATGTCTGGTGGTGGCAGCCTGGGCAGCCACTCAGTCCGGACACTGGAGGTCGGGTTGGTTTCAGGGGGCATCTCTAAGATGCCCTCTGGAGTGCGTTTTACATTAAATCCCACACTGGCATCAGTGGGGTTTAATGTGCTGAGAAGTTTGATACCAAACTTCTTAGTCTTCAGTGGGGCCATTATGGTGCTGTGGAGTTCGTAATGACAGACTCCCAGCACCATATACTCTTAATGGCAGCACTGCACTTACAATGCCCAAGAATGGACTTGGGCACTGTAGGGGCACAGGGCTCATGCCTCTATGCCCTCACCACTGGCATAGTGCACCCAGCTAGAGGGGTGGCTGACCTAGGCCAGGGCAGTGGCTTGTAGGCATGGCACACAGGGATGTGAGCCATGTCGACTCTTCACTTTTGTTCTGCACCAAGACACGCAGCCTGCAAAGGCAGTGTGTGTGTGTAAGGTGCAGGGTCCCTAAGGGTGGCACAACAAGTGCTGCAGCCCTTAGGGGCCTTCCCTGGTCACAGTGCCCTGGGTACCCATGGTACCATTTACCAGGGGATGACCTGTGGCCAGGGATGTCAATTGGGTGTAGGTATCAATGCAATTTTAGGGAAGGAACACAGGCCCTGGGTACCTGGTTGGCAGGAGCCCAGGGCACACTCAGTCAAAGTACATCAGCCATTCAGCAAAAGTGGGGGCATACCATGTAAGAAAGATGGCACTTTCTCACACAACTCCCCCAAACGAAAGATGATGAGACTAACCTTGCCCTATGGAGTCTTCATTGTCTAAGTGGAAGAACCTGGAAAGGCCATCTGCATTGGCATGGGCAGTGCCAGGTCTGTGTTCCACTTCAAAGTCCATTCCCTGTAGTGATTGGACCACCTCAACAGTTTTGGGTTTTCTCCTTTCATTTGCATTAGCCACCTGAGAGGTCTGTGGTCAGTTTGAACTAGGAAGTGAGTTCCAAACAGGTAGGGCCTCAGCTTCTTCAGGGACCAGACCACAGCAAAGGCCTCCCTCTCAATGGCACTCCAACGCTGCTCCCTGGGGAGAAGCCTTCTGCTTATAAAAGCAACAGGTTGGTCTTGGCCTTCATCATTGGTCTGGGATAGGACCGCTCCTATCCCTAGCTCAGAGGCATCAGTCTGCACAATGAACTGCTTGGCATAATCTGGTGCTTTTAGAATTGGTGCTGAGCACATTGCTTCTTTCAGAGTGTCAAAAGCCTTTTGGCAACAGACTGTCCAGTTTACTTTCTTTGGCATCTTCTTGGAGGTGAGTTCTGTGAGGGGAGTCACAATGGACCCATATCCCTTCACAAACCTCCTGTAGTACCCAGTCAAGCCAAGGAATGCCCTGACTTGGGTCTGAGTTGTTGGAGCTACCCAGTCCAGGATAGCCTGGATCTTGGGCTGTAAGGGTTGTACCTGGCCTCCACCAACCAGGTGCCCAAGTACACCACAGTGCCCTGCCCTATCTGGCATTTGGATGCCTTGATAGTTAGGCCTGCAGTTTGCAGGGCCTTTAAAACCTTCCCAAGGTGGACCAGGTGATCCTGCCAGGTGGAACTGAAGACAGCAATATCATCAAGATAAGCTGCACTAAAGGACTCCAACCCAGCAAGGACTTGATTCACCAACCTCTGGAAGGTGGCAGGGGCATTCTTTAAACCAAAGGGCATAACAGTGAACTGAAAATGCCCATCAGGTGTGGAGAATGCTGTTTTCTGTTTGGCTCCTGGGGCCATGCCAATCTGCCAGTACCCTGCAGTTAAGTCAAAGGTACTCAGGTATTTGGCTGCACCCAATCTGTCTATCAGTTCATCAGCTCTTGGGATAGGGTGTGCATCTGTCTTGGTGACAGAGTTGAGACCCCTATAGTCCACACAAAACCTCATCTCTCTCTTTTCACCCTTTTGATGAGGTTTGGGGACCAGAACCACTGGGCTAGCCCAGGGGCTCTCAGAGGGCTCAATAACCCCTAGCTCCAGCATCTTGCTGACTTCAGCTCTGATGCTTTCCTTAACTTGGTCTGACTGACGATAGATCTTGTTTTTGACAGGTGCACTGTCACCAGTGTCCACATCATGGGTACACCAGTTTGTCAGACCAGGGGTCAAGGAAAAGAGCCCAGCATACTGCTGCAAGACTTGCTTGCAGTCAGTCTGCTGTTGGGCAGTGAGGGTGTCTGAAAAGACAACTCCATCTACTGACCCATCTTTTGGGCTGTGGGAGAGGAGATCAGGGAGAGGTTCACTCTCAGCTTCCTGTTCCTCATCTGTCACCATCAGCATGGTGATGTCAGCCCTGTCATTGTAGAGTTTTAGGCGGTTCACATGGATAACCCTTTTGGGTGTCCTGCTGGTGCCCAGGTCAACCAGGTAGGTGACCTCACTCTTTTCTCTAGGATAGGGTAAGGGCCACTCCATCTGTCCTGGAGGGCCCTTGGTGCCACTGGCTCCAAAACCCATACCTGTTGCCCAGGTTGGAATTCAACCAGTGCAGCTTTTTGGTCATACCAGTGCTTCTGAAGCTCCTGGCTGGCCTCAAGGTTCTTGGATGCCTTTTCCATGTACTCAGCCATTCTGGACCTTAGGCCAAGCACATAGTCCACTATATCTTGTTTGGGTTCTTGGAGAGGTCTCTCCCAGCCCTCCTTTACAAGACAGAGTGGTCCCCTCACAGGATGGCCAAACAGAAGTTCAAAGGGTGAGAAACCTACCCCCTTCTGTGGCACTTCTCTGTAAGCGAAAAGCAGGCATGGTAGTAGGACATCCCATCTCCTTTTGAGTTTTTCAGGGAGCCCCATGATCATGCCTTTCAATGTCTTGTTGAACCTCTCAACAAGGCCATTGGTTTGTGGATGGTAGGGTGTAGTAAACTTGTACTGCACCCCACACTCCTTCCACATGTGGGTCAGGTAAGCAGACATGAAGTTGGAACCTCTGTCTGAAACCACCTCCTTAGGAAACCCTACCCTGGTGAAGACACCAATGAGGGCTTTGGCTACTGCCGGAGCTGTAGTAGTCCTAAGGGGAATAGCCTCAGGATACCTAGTGGCATGATCCACTACCACCAGTATGAATTTGTTCCCTGAGGCTGTGGGAGGTTCCAGTGGACCCACTATGTCCACACCTACCCTTTCAAAGGGAACCCCCACCACAGGTAGTGGTATCAGGGGGCCTTTGGATGGCCACCTGTCTTGCCACTGGCTTGACAGGTAACACAGGAGCTGACAAACTCCTTCACCTTTTGGTGCATCTGGGGCCAGTAAAAGTGGCTAACTAGCCTTTCCCAAGTTTTGGTTTGGCCCAGATGTCCAGCTAGGGGGATGTCATGAGCCAAAGTTAGGAGGAACTCCCTGTACTTCTGGGGCACTACCACTCTCCTGGTGGTTCCAGGGTTGGGGTCTTTTGCCTCAGTGTACAGTAATCCCTCTTCCCAATAGACTCTGTGGGTACCACTGACATCTCCCTTGGCTTCTGAAACAGCTTGCTGCCTCAGGCTTTCAAGAGTGGGACAGTCTTGCTGTCCCTGGCACAGCTCTTCCCTAGAGGGTCCCCTGGGCCCAAGAGTTCAACCTGGTAAGGGTCAAGCTCTAGGGGCTCAGTTCCCTCTGGGGCTTCCAGGTTCTCTCCCTGAGGAGAGGGGTCCTGCTCTTGTGACTGTGTAGAAGCTGGTCCGCCAGTCTTCTTTCCTTTTCTCTTGGTAGGCTGGGCCATCATTCCAGGCTCCAACACTATTTCTTCACCCTGCCTTTTGCTCTGTGCTCTTGTTTTTACACACACCAATTCAGGGATGCCCAGCATGGCTGCATGGGCCTTTAGCTCCACCTCTGCCCAGGCTGAGGTTTCCAGATCATTTCCTAGCAGACATGCAGCTGGTAACTTCGGAGAGACCACTACCTGCTTCAGGCCAGTAACCCCCCAGCCTAATGTCACCAGGGCCATGGGATGACTAGTGGTGACACTGTCAGCATTGGTGACTGGGTAAGTTTTCCCAATCAAGTATTGCTCAGGGGAAACCAGTGTGTCCCTCACCATAGTGACACTGGCACCTGTATCCCTCAGAGCCTCTACTCTAGTTCCATTCACCCAGGGTATTGCAAATACTTCTTTAAGTTGGGTGGCCACACAGCTACAGTGGCAAATTCCACTTCCCCTAGGGAGACCAGACTTGCCTCAGTGGGTTCCCAGATTTGCTCAGGGTACACTTCTGATCCCATCTGTAAACTTGCTGCCCCAGGAGTAGCTGTACTGGGTGCCTTAGGGGCTTTGTTGTGGGGGCAAGTTTTGTCTACAGTGAGGTGTCCTGACTTCTTACAGTTATTACACCAGGCCTTCAAGGGATCAAAGTTCTTCCCCTATAGGGTTGAGGCACATAGGGAGTAGTTTGGGACCCACCCCCTGAACAGGTTTTTGGGGCCCTTTGGAAGACTCAGACTTTTTATCTTGGGGATTCTCACCACCTTTCCCCTGGGGGTTTGGTGACCACCTTCTTTTGGTCACCCCCAGTGGTTGTCCTTGTCACCCTAGTCTTGACCCAGTGGTCTGCCTTCTTTCCCAATTCTTGGGGAGAAATTAGACCTAGGTCTACCAAATGCTGATGCAACTTTTCATTTGTGCAATTACTTAGTATGTGTTCCTTCATAAACAAATTGTAAAGTCCAGAAAAATCATGCACATTATGTCCAGCTAACCAGCCATCCAGTGTCTTTACTGAGTAGTCCACGAAGTCAATCCAGGACTGGGTCTGGGTTTTGTGAGCCCCCTGAATCTAATTCTATACTCCTCAGTAGTGAGCCCAAATCCCTCAATCAGAGTACTCTTCATGAGGTCATAGGACCCTGCATCTGGCCCAGAGAGGGTCAGAAGCCTGTCTCTGCAGTTACCAGAGAACAGTTCCCACAGGAGTGCCCCCACAGAGGTTTCTTTACTCTTCTTATTTCACAAGCCCTCTCAAAGGCTGTGAACCATTTGGTGATGTCATCACCTTCCTCAAACTTAGGGACAATCCCTTTGGGGATTTTAGGTTCAGAAGTTTCCTCCCTATCCTTATTTTTAGTATTGCTGCCACCATTGATGGGTGCTAAACCCATCTCCTGTCTTTCCTTCTCTAGAGCCAGGAGTCTGGTCTCTAGGTCCAGTCGCTTGGCCAACCTGGCTAACAAGTTGTCCTCCTCACTGAGGGTATCCTCAGTGTCCTCTCTGGGACCAGGACCACCTAGGTGGCCCCTAGGTCCCCAGAGGTCTATTCTTGGAGTTAAGGGTGCAGGGACCCTATCTTCCCTAGGAAGTGATGGAGGTGGGTTACCATCCCCATCCTCCTCATTCCTTTCCTCCTCTGTTGGGTCATCACCATGCTCAGAGGGGTGGGCTTTAGCATACTCAGCCAGGAGCTCCTGGAGCCCTTGTTTGGTTGGATGCTGGCCCATTGGTATATCTTTAAGTTTGCATAAGGACCTTATCTCTTTGAAAGACAAATGAAGATAAGGGGTGAGGTCGAGCTCCTCAACCAGTTCCTGTATGTCATTATTATCTTCACTAGTAGCTGGGTTCTTGTCTTGAGACATTTTTTTAAAAAAATTCTAACCCCTCTAACCTTGGCTATAGTGACTTTTTATTTTCTAAGATGCTACAGGGACTTAAGCAAGGCCCTAACAAGACTTTTAGTAATTTGGTAAAAAAATGCCAATTAAAAAAATCAGAATTCTAAAGGCAATTTAAGAGTTCTGTCGTGTGATCAGATGGTAACCAAGTAGTCCAACAAATGCAAGTTTGTATCCCACCGCTGATCCACCAATGTAGGAAAGTGGCTCTGTATATACTGTACCCAAGTAAGGTTCAGGGTGTACAGAGTCCACAGTCCCCAGAGGGTTGACAGAGGCTAAAGTTAGATATAACCTTACTCTCCAAAGTGGTAGCTTGGTCGAGCAGTAAGGCAGTATCAGAGGACAGTGTAAAGCATTTGTTGTACACACTCAGTCAGCAAATGAAGCCACACACTCAAGAACTGAACTCTAGGCCAATGGTTTGTATATAAAAAAATATATGCTTGTTTTATTTTAGAACCAACAATAGGATCAAAATATACTTTCTCAGTATGAGATGCTTTGGTTATTCACCTTACAGATAGGCAGAAGACTTTTTGATAGTGGTTATCACAGTTGGTGCAAGAGGCAACACAGGGTCAAATTCAATGCAACATTGAGCTCAATGGAAAATTATACTTAATTACAATTGATTACTTTGCAGAGCACTTTTCTAACCACAGGACTGGATCCTGGATTCAGTCCTGGGACACTTCCTGTAAACAGGTAAGAAAAAGCGTTTTGGTTATTGTAGTGATTTTTGAAGAATATTACTATATTTCAAAAGCTGACACTTAGAAACTTTTCTGGGTAAAATTACCAATGTTATCCTATGAAAGGAAATACAGTGTGCAAGCAAAGTATGTTTACGTTACTTTTGTAATCCAGTGCTGGACTCCTAGGTTCAGCACTGGGACATTTACTTAAAACAGGTAAGTAATTACGTTTTGTAGTTTGTTCGATTTTTAAAGAATATTTGTAAAATACAGAAATCGACACTTAGAAGAAATTTCACAGAAAACCAGTCAATGGAACCCTATGGAAGAAGAGTGAGTTATCGGATTTCGGGTAAGTACTTGACTGGCAGGGTTAAGGTTCTGGGTAAGACTCAGGGGTCCCCAGGATCAGGTAAGTACAGTTTTTACACCCTCAGCGGCACAGGGGCGGCCGGGTGCAGAGTGAGAAGGCCCAATGTTATCCTATGGCAGGCGGGGGCCCCGGGTTGGTGGCTGCTGGCAAGCAGGCCACGCGACTGTGGGAGCTGGGCTCCTGGTCACTTGCTCAGGGCAAGTAGGGAAGTAGGTTAGGATAGAGGTTGCACTTCCAGGGGCACTCGGGCGGCTGGGTGCAGGGTGCTTGAGCCGTCGGGCGCTCAATGTTAAACAATAGAGGTCGTGAAAGGTGAAGAAAGGCTGCAGGCTCGGGACGGTGATTCTTCAGGGACGACCAACACTTCAGGAGGTAAGTTGGGGTCTTGGAGGATAGGTAGACACCCAGGAGTTGGGCACAGGGGGCCGTGGGCGCCGGGTGCAGGGGTGTCTTTGAGGTCGGGAAATCTTACCCCCTGCTGGTCGCGGTTGGAGGGGTCCCTTGTCCTGAGGCTGCAGGCGTCGTCTGGGTCGTCGAGGAGGGTCCTTGGCCACTGGATTCCAGGTCAGAATCGCCGGGGGACGTCCTCGAGGTCTTTGGTCACTCAGGCACAGGCTGGACTCGGCGGGTGCAGAGTGTGCAGGTTTCGCGGCTCCGTGCCAGGGCCGGGTCTTTGGTAGGTTTTCTTTTGAGCAGTACCACTGCTCGTGGGAGTCCCTGGGTCGAAGGCTGTAGCACAGAAGTCAGGTCCTCCGGGGTTTGTGAGGTTGCTGAGGCCGGGATTCCGCAGGAGCAGGTTCAGAGGTCGACAGGCCGGTAGGGCTGGGGCCAAGTCAGTTGTTGTCGCCTCCTTTTTAGCAGCTGCACGGCTGGTCTTCTTGCTTCGTCTTCTCTTCTTGTTTTCGGATTTGGGAACTCCGGAAGGAAGGTTCAGGGAGCCCCTAAATACTAAATTTAGGGGTGGTTACAGGTAGGTAAGGGCAGGGACCAATGGGTCCCTTCCCTGGGGTGGGTACACCCGCTATTCTGTTCCTCTCCAGTGGGAGGGGGCAGGAGCCTGTCCCTGGTTGGCCAGGTCCCCCATCCTCAAGATGGCGGGGACTCGAGTTTGTGCTTCACCTCGCCTCCCCCACCTTAGGGGTGGAGTTGGCAGAGGTGGGCACAACCCATTTCCTGCTTCTGGTTTTCCCGCCGGTTCTCCCGCCAGGAGTGGGGGTAGAACCAGTGGGGACCAGTTTGCTGGAAGCAGCAAATGGTCTGGGGAAACTCCAAAGGCGGCAGGCCTTTGAAGCTCCCCCTGCCCATCCTGGGGAGGAGGCTTTGGCACCTCGTCCCGGGATGTGCATTGTTTCAGGCCCCTGAGAGCAGAGGCTCTCGACCCAGGGGTCCAGAAACATGTCTGGTGGTGGCAGCCTGGGCAGCCACTCAGTCCGGACACTGGAGGTCGGGTTGGTTTCAGGGGGCATCTCTAAGATGCCCTCTGGAGTGCGTTTACATTAAATCCCACACTGGCATCAGTGGGGGTTTAATGTGCTGAGAAGTTTGATACCAAACTTCTTAGTCTTCAGTGGGGCCATTATGGTGCTGTGGAGTTCGTAATGACAGACTCCCAGCACCATATACTCTTAATGGCAGCACTGCACTTACAATGCCCAAGAATGGACTTGGGCACTGTAGGGGCACAGGGCTCATGCCTCTATGCCCTCACCACTGGCATAGTGCACCCAGCTAGAGGGGTGGCTGACCTAGGCCAGGGCAGTGGCTTGTAGGCATGGCACACAGGGATGTGAGCCATGTCGACTCTTCACTTTTGTTCTGCACCAAGACACGCAGCCTGCAAAGGCAGTGTGTGTGTGTAAAGGTGCAGGGTCCCTAAGGGTGGCACAACAAGTGCTGCAGCCCTTAGGGGCCTTCCCTGGTCACAGTGCCCTGGGTACCCATGGTACCATTTACCAGGGGCTGACCTGTGGCCAGGGATGTCAATTGGGTGTAGGTATCAATGCAATTTTAGGGAAGGAACACAGGCCCTGGGTACCTGGTTGGCAGGAGCCCAGGGCACACTCAGTCAAAGTACATCAGCCATTCAGCAAAAAGTGGGGGCATACCATGTAAGAAAGATGGCACTTTCTCACACAGGGTGAAACACCCAACCTTTGCAAAGTGTATGCACTTCACCCACCTTCATCTGATGGCAAACATGTCGCCCAAAAATTGATGCAGGAGAAACCTCACAAAAAATGTTTTTGAGAGTAAATTATTGTTCCAAAAGAACCGTTTCCCACGACTTCCTAGTGCAAAAAATAATCTACCTTTTGCAGATGTTTTACATATTTTTCTTGAACTATGCAAAGTACAGTCTTAGTTACCTTTCTCAAATGTTATCTGCCAGGATGTTCACAATTCTGCAATTCAAAAATGAGAAGTGTCAGCAACTCACGTTTGAAGAACAAATGCTCCTTGCACAGATCTTTCTCCGGCAGTGTCCCCAAAGACTACAGAAAGCCCCCTTTTCTTCTTATTTCAAAAACCTTCTAAGACAGACTAATTGAGAAACATCTTCATATGACCGCAAACTTTCTTTTCTTGCTGCTCTCTGAATAGTGTTATCTGGTTATTTATTCTACTAACAAACCTTACTGGAGATTAGTGTTCACTGATGAGTCTCAACTTCATAATATTACTCTTATTGCTTCTTTATAGCAGCTCTACACCAATCGTCTCTTATCACACAATAATTTTGTTTACCCTTCTTGGGTACTTGGTTGGGTCTAGCTGACATATTTCTGGATTGAATTCTTCATTTTATGTCTGTTACTGTGAACGCTCTTTTATAGCACCCCCCAATTGTTCCACGTATTGCTTTTCATACTCTTGCGAGCAATCGCTTTGTGGAGCTCTCTGAAATCATTTGAAAAGGTTTCTTCTGCTCATGTCCTACATCTTTGCTGTGCCCTTCTGAAACTATGATTACTAGCTAAATCTAAGGTTATCCTTCAAACTGTCTCAGTTCAATTGCTTTTTCTATTTCTTATATTGCAATGTTTTGCACGGTTGTCTGTAATTGTATCCCATGTGCTTCTTCATTGTGTTTTACTTAAAATCCTTCTATTATGCTCTAAACGCTGGATATGTGGAGTATGAGCTGCAGAAAACTATATATAAATGAATAAAAAAACCTACACTTTACAAATTCTCAAAATGTTTGGCTTTATTAGGTGAAGATTCAGAAATTATTCCACTCCTGTAGAGAAAATTGACTGTATTTAAATCAGTTTTGCCTCACTTGAAGAGAAGGGTGTAGTAAACAGAATGTTTAGGTCACATTCTCTCTACATAAACCTGCAAACCTCTCCAAGCGCCTATTTTGGCACAAAGAGTATTAGAAAAATGTAAAACGATTAAAAACACCCTAGATTTTGACAAGCTTTAGGCTACATATAATCGAAATTGATCGATAGGAAATCCTTGGCAGTACAAGGCGAATGAACGCGTCTACTGAAAAGGAAAGGAGTGTTTTGTGAGAGATCCCATGAGATAAAATAATATAATTCACAGGTAGTTCTCCTAATTACCAGTGGGCATTAAAGGCTTTCAATTATGGAGAAAAGATGTATAGTGAAGTGATGCTGGCAGTGTTCAGCAAGATTACTGTGATGTCATCTGGAATGTTGACAAGCATCATACCCTGAGTGTTCTGTCTGTGGCAGTTTCCACTTGTGCCTTGGCTGTGCCAGCTGGGACGGCTCTCTGTACCTCCACAATAAATATATCTTATGGAAATCCTCTACTGTGCCTACTACGCTTCATTTCAGTGGCGACAGAGGACGGATGCCATTCTGCCTACTCACGGCCACTTGCTGTCTTTCAAGTACCTTTTGTCTACAACTCAACTGTGAGTCAAGTACCCCTTGTTTACAGCACAACTGTGAGTAATCTTTCTTTTTATTACTCTCATCCAAGGCACACACCTACTTGAACTAGTACAGTATAGAGAGCCGTGCCCAGTTCTTTAACATTTCTTCTAAGCGATCGCTGCTCAACGCTTTAGTTACCTGCCTTCTACTTCGATTCGACTGAAATGTTCAGCCTTACCCCTCATGTAGTGGTCTTCCAAGATGACATTCTTATTTTCACAAAAACTGAAGCTGAGCATGATTCAGTGATTGATCAAGTTTTCAGCGTGTTAGAAAGTAGAGGAGTGACCCTACAGAAAAGCAAGTGTACCTTCAAAGTAAAAGAGATTGAATACTTAGGTCATATCATCTCGGAACATGGTATAAAACCCAGACCAGGTTTAGTCAAGAGTATTGTTGAGGCGCCCGCCCCTCAAAACAAAGAACAACTCATGTCCTTCCTTGGCCTTTGTGAGTTTTATGCAAAGTTTATGAAGGATTTTGCTAAAACCACAGAGTGTTTCAGAAATCTACTTAAGAAAGGGGCTACTTACGAATGGTCAGAGGAGTGTGTGAAAGGTTTTCAATCCATCAAAGACCATATTGTTAAAGCTCCAGCTCTACAAGCCTTTGTCGAAGCTAGGCAAACCGTTGTCACAGTTGATGCTTGTGAGTATGGTCTAGGAGCTGTGTTATCGCAATATGTTGAAGGAAAGGAACACACGGTGGGGTTTGCCTCCAGAACTCTTCGTCCTGTTGAACGGAAGTACTCCATTATTGAAAAAGAGCTGCTGGCTTGTGTCTGGAGTATTGAGAAATTCAAGTCATACTTGTGGGGTAGATCTTTTATTCTCAAGACCGATCATCGACCTTTGGTTGACATCCTGTCTGGGAAAAATATTAAACGCACTACTGCTCGCTTGGCCAGGTTGTCTACTAAACTACTCGAGTACACTTTCAGTGTAGAATACATTCCTGGGGGAAGGAATAGCAGAGCAGATTGCCTATCCAGGCTTCCCATTAGTGATACAGACGAGCAAGACTGGGAGACTGAAGTAGAAGAGTGTTTTGTGGCAAATGTTAATCAGGACTGCTTGTCTTTTGTGGAAGATGATTGGGTAACTGAAGTTGATAAGGATGTTGTGCTCAGAGAAGTGGCCTTACTGATCAAGAAAGGTTGGCCGAGAGAGAAATGTCTTTCCTCTGATCTTCATATGTTCTGGAAGGTTAGTAATGAGCTTTCGGTTGAAGGTGGCAAAGTAGTCAGAGGTGACAAACTAGTGCCTCCCATGTGTTACAGAGAGAAAATCATTTTAGCCGCTCATTCAGGTCACCTTGGTGCTACCATTACTAAGAGAAAAGTCAGGTCTGATTTTTGGTGGCCTAGAATGGACACCCAGGTTGATGAATTGGTTAAACAATGTGCATGATGCAATGCTAGTGACAAAGTTCTTGTCTTAGAGGGTATTGTTGAATCCCCTGTACCTCCTCCTGGAAGAGCTTGGCAAAAGTTAGGCATGGATTTTCTTGGACCTTTCTATGTTCTACCTGCCAATTCAAGATAATTTTTGGTTCTTATTGATCATTTGTCCAGGTGGGTTGAAGTTGAACCTATCAGTATCCCCAATTCCAAAAGTGTCATTGACTGTTTGAATAGGATTTTTCTCAGGGAAGGTTATCCTGAGGAAATTCTTACTGACAATGGTGTCTAATTTGTCTCGCACGAGATGAATTCCTTTCTACAAGCTTGTGGTATTAAACACACCAGAACTCCTCTTTATCATCTGCAAAGCAACGGCAAAACTGAGAGATTCAACAGAGTTGTCGTGGAGTGTGTCCAAGCAGCTTTTAGATCCAAGTTTTGTATTTTTCAAGCTGTAAAAGATAAGGGGGCATATTAGCAAGAACGGCGTTAAAATTATCACCGCTTTAGCGGCAGGAAACTGCCGCTAAAGCGGCGATAATGGGCTTGATCATAATATGCCCTTGAAAATTCCAATAGAAGCCCAGGATCACAGCAGAACATGGGCTTCTATTGGTATTCTCAAGGGCATATTATCAAGCCCATTATCGCCGCTTTAGCGGCAGTTTCCTGCCGCTAAAGCGGCGATAATTTTAACGCCGTTCTTGCTAATATGCCCCCTGGTTTGGTCGTATCGTACGTCGCCTCATGTTGCCACCAATTTCAGTCCATTCGAACTTATGAGAGGAAGAAAAGCTTCTTCACAGGTTTATCCCTTTTGGATGGTAAAGTCTTTCCATCACGGTGGTGACATGAGGAGCATGTGGGAGTCTGCCAACAAAAAATCATCTGAAACATGTGTTAAAAACATTGAACCTACTGTTGAGAAAGAAACCCGCAAGATTTGTGTTGGAGACTGGGTTAGAGTAAAAAATCCTGTCTCAGTTAGAAAAGGTCTTTTGAAGTTTTTAGATTCTCAGCCGGTTGTAGAGATTCGTAAGAATGCTGTGAAATTGGCCAATAGAAATTGGTGGAGCACCTCACGTGTGGCTAAGGATCCTTGTTTTTCTCCCAGAAATGTGAAGTCTGACAAAAATGTTTCGGGGGGGATGGTGTCAGGAAGAGCTCAAGGGTCCATACTAGGCCAAACCGTTTACGAGATTATGTGTAAGATTAAACATCTGTTAATTATATTAATCTTTGGTTTTCTTTTCCCTTTCTTTTTCCTTTTTTGTATCATTTTCTCTTTCCCCAAGTTACAGTAACTTGTTGTTAAAAGGGGGGAGGTGTGGTGATGTGATGCTGGCAGTGTTCAGCAAGATTACTGTGATGTCATCTGGAATGTTGACAAGCATCATACCCTGAGTGTTCTGTCTGTGGCAGTTTCCACTTGTGCCTTGGCTGGGCCAGCTGGGACGGCTCTCTGTACCTCCACAATAAATACATCTTATGGAAATCCTCTACTGTGCCTACTACGCTTCATTTCAAGATGACCTTTTACTAAAACACATTTTATCTGGATAACAAAGGGGATAGAATTATCACCAGTGGTAACTGTACTAACTTTAACTTTTGTTGCATTTACAATTTGAAATCCCAGTTTACAGAAAACAAAACTGCTTAAAATGGAAGTTACCACCAAACATAAGATAAGCAATCAGCTGGTCTTCAAATATGTTATTTGCATAAATATTCAGCTATGATCATGATTGGCCACTTGACACTAGGGTGATGAGGCAGTAATCCATGCAGAGTGTTAATCTTGGCAGATATATCATGTACTTCTTCACTGCACTGGACCAGATGGGGTCTGAGAGTTTCTTTTTCATATCTTCAGAACATACATTAACTCAAAAAATCTCATGAGTTAGTTCCTTGGGTCTTAACTTATGGTTCAGGGATCCCTGTGGGTCCGAGACGCCTAGTCAGAAGGTCCGCGACTGCTTAGAAAATTAAATAACATTAACAGATTTATAAAGTGTATTGTTAGACCTGTTGGCCTTAGGGTGGTCTTCCCCCAAACTGTTTGTCTTCCTCATCCATTTTCACTGACCTCGTTTTATCTCTCCTTAGTACTCTGTGCACTTTACCACTGCTGACCAGGTGCTTAATTACATTTGTAATTTCAAATAGAATAGATAACCAGTTCATGTTTGGTGTCTCAGGAATCACAATTTAAAATCCTAACTTAGCTTATCATGATACAGCCTTATGGTGAAGTTGGATATTAAGTTGTAATTCTGAAAATGCCACTTTTAGAAAATTGGCATTTTCATGCCTTAGCCAGTTAGTGCCTGTAGCCTGTACCTGGGGCACATCACAAGGTGTTGCTGACAGTTGAGCTTTTTGTATTCCTCCTAGACAGCCACTCACAGTACGGCGCTTAGGTGTGCCTCGATTGGCCATCACTGGAAGGATGGAAGGGAGAAGCTAGGCACAGCCCCACTTACAGTTGAATAGGCTGTGTCCTGTCTCCAAAGTGATGCCCTGTAGTTAGTCTGGAGCCAGGGAAGGCAGGACGCCTGGAGACTTCAAAGGGAAACCTATGGAAGCTTCTCCCCGACTTCAAATGCACACCTGGGTATAAATACTTGGCTGTGGACACCACCTCTTCAGTACACTTCTGGACCTGTGGATACTCTCCCAGGAAGAAGGACTGCTGTGCTGCTACAAGGATTGACACTCTGCTGGACTGCTGCTCTAAAGGAACTGCTGTCCTACTGTTCTGACCTGCTGTGCTCTTGCCTGGGAAAGAAGAACTGGACCTGCAATTTCATCTTGAAACCAGGACCCCAGGGTGACTCTAAGGGCTAGTCTGCTAGCCTCCTGATCTGAGCCTCAGGGACATAAAAGGTTTCCCACCAGCTCCTGGACACAGCTGCATCAAGTTCCTGCCCC
This sequence comes from Calotriton arnoldi, assembly GCA_963921515.1. NCBI lineage: Eukaryota > Metazoa > Chordata > Amphibia > Caudata > Salamandridae > Calotriton > Calotriton arnoldi. The sequence goes on from CAWUFW010014197.1 coordinate 336,953, forward strand.
GAAGTGGTGCCCCTCAGGTCCTGTACAAGTGGTGTCCCTTGGCTCCTGCACCCTTGGTGTGGCTCAGTGGCTGCAGAGAGGCCCGTCCACACCACGATGGTACAGCTCACACTGAAAATCAGCACAGAACACCGCAGTGTTGAGCACAGGATAATTTGGGATTTGCTTGTGTCTTACCCTGATGAGGATTGTGGTTGCTGCTTGACTAGGGTTCACACCTCAGTCAACCAAAAGCCCAATTTCTTACATGTATGTAAAAAAAGAAGCAAAATTGAAAATTGAAAATCTTAAAACATTAAGTAAATATGAGTTAATTTGCAGTTGGAGACTAAAACTAAGTTGGTGTCCGTAGATTGATTCGTGGGAGCAGTGCATAGTATGGACGATGGATGTCCTCAGTTGTATTTAGAGAAGCCCCAACCATCCTTTTAAAATGAAAATTTAGATTTTTTTATATCTGCTAATTAAATCAAATATTTAATGCGTTGTGTATTGGTGTATTTATTTGATGGATGCTATTTCTGTATTTTTGTGTATTATTTTGAGGTTTAAATCATCCAAATTGCTTAAACTGGATTTCTGGCTTTCAGTAATTACTCAGTGGGGGGTCCCCGGATTCCAATAATGATTCTGTGGGGGTCCCCACATTCCAGTAATGATTCAGAAGTTGAGGAATGCTACAGTTCATGGTCTCTGTGCCTGCACGGGAATTAAACATCATGTTACGGTCCTCTCTCTGACCTGGTACTAACAAGCAGAAGCCTACATTCTCCAGGATGGCTTTTCCTGGCGAGTGTGTTCAGAGTGCAGTGGCAGCCAATAACTGCACAGCTCATGTTTGCTGATTGTTAAGCCTGGGCACTATTGTCTGCCTGTTGATATGGGCTGCCTGCATGGTCTACCTGCACTCCCACTCTTGTCACACTTTCAGAGCTCCTGCCAGACTTTCAGGGACTGTGTTAATATTTGGGAAGTGTTGATTGCTGTTGGCCTTTTCTCCCAGACTGAGGAGACTCTCCCTACCACCAACACCGATCGCTCCTGCCTACGTGTGTACCTGTCAGGGTCTGGCTTTAGTGCCCAACAAGCTTTAGTAGTGATGTGATGACAATGTGGGTTAGAAAGAAGTAGAGAGTGATAAAAAAGGAAGAAAGAGGAAGTATGGGCTGAGAGTAAAAATAAGTGAGAGAGGAAAGAACTATGATCAGAGTGAAAAGGAGAAACAAACTGAACAGAGATGGTGGTCAGGCTGTGGGGAGAGAGCGGGAAACAGTAACTCAGACAAAGAGAACTTTAAAGTCTTTGAAGTACCTCCTTGTTTCTCAACAAGTGGAGTCAGGAACAGGCAGTTAGAAAGAAACTGCCTAGTTTGGATGTAGTGCGGTAGACGTATGACATGCTTTTACTGTACTACACAGTAAACACATCTGTCAAGCTTGAGAGAGGAGTGAAAGTAAAGCGTGCCCCTGCCTTCGCACAGTTTAGACCAAGATGTGAAAATGACTCTGGTTGGCATATTACCGAGGTTGAGGCAAAGGTGTTTGTCCATGCAGTGTACTGGTGCTGAGAGAAGTCACGGCATGCTCCTGCAGTGTAAAAACACTTTGATGCAGTACATAGGTGACAAAGTAGGCATTGATGACTGAACACGCTTCTGCTGTGCCTTTACATTTGTATTTGATTATGTTTATGCAATGCCATCACCTATGAATAGAAGGCAAGTCCTGTAAAGGACTCACATTGAAATAAATTGTAATCGCTCACTCCATCCACAGTAGCGGCACCTGGAGGGAGTTCCGCCGGGCGGTGACGTTGGGCGGCGGGAGGGGCAGGGTGGGGGGTAGTAAAAACCGGAATCCGGCCGAACCGAGGTAAGTTAGCAAAAAAAAAAAAAAAACGAATTTCGTAGCGCGCAGTGCATCGCATTTGGCGATGCAGCGCGCGCAACGAAATTCGTTTTATTTATTTATTTGCTAACTTACCTCGGATCGGCCGGATTCCGGTTTTTACTACCCCCCACCCTGCTCCTCCCCCGCCCCACGTCACCGCCCGGCGGAACTCCCTCCAGGAGCCGCAACTTCATGACCTTTTATATACATTTTCACCAGATTGCCAGATAGCTATTGGTCTGAAGAAACACAGGTCCCACTGCCTAGTCAGTTTCATCAGCAGCACAAGTACCACAGCAACAAGGCAAATCTCCTTTTATGTTCCAACAATCCACACTCCAATGTTCTCTTTCACACAAAACACAGCTTCTACACGTTTTTAGCTATCAGTGGTGCAGCAGGTGCAGTGACACTGGGGCCCAGAGCTGTGAGTGGGCATATGGACCCCAGATATCCATTTGTTCTATTACACAATGAGTAAGGAAGTGCTGTTTCCATGCTTGCATTAGTTCCCATGTTACACTTACTACACCACTGAGCTACTACACATAGACTGATGTCAGAACAGAGCGCACAGGCTCCTGGGCATCATTCAGTGATGCACATCTCAATAGACTACAACTGTCAGTACATCCATTAGGCTAGCAGCTCTCACTCCTGTCACATTAACACCAGAAGTCCAGATCCATTTTAAGTCATGGACAAAATTCCAAGGCATTCTTTGCAAAGTGAGCACGTCTCATTAGTTGGACGTCCTGAAGGTCTGCATAGAAAATTATTATTATTTTTAAAAACCTGACTTCAGGGCATGAGCTTTCTTAATCTATTCCATGATGTCTCTCTTCTTATGTCAGCAAACCTCTTCTTTCTCACCCCTTTCTCTTTACCCCATTCTCTACCTAATTGTACATCTTCCACTTGCTGTCTCAGCTGTCACTACCACAACTGTCTCCCTCACATCTCTCAATTTACACCTCATTACACTACTTCTCTACACCACTTTCACAAATTCACCTCTACCACAGTTGGTGCCTATCTCTACATCTCTAACTCTCTACCCCCATCACAAACCCAACTCTCTGTATATCTCATCCCTCTCCCTGAACCTCACCTCTATTTCCATCTCACCTCCCTTTAGTTCTATTCCTGCTATATCATAATATGTGTATTTGTAAAGTGCACGTTCACCCAGACGGGTATCTTGGCGCTGAATAACAGATGTTTACAGTTATACTGCTCAATGGTACTCATTTTATCGACCTCAGATGGGTGAAAGGCTGAGTGGACCCAGCAGGATTTGCACCTGTGACCATGAGGTCGAACACAAGCCCCTACAGTGGACGCATTAGTCCACTAAGCCACCAGATCTCCCTCATGCTCATCTCTCTCTCTCTTCATCTCACCTTTCTGTCTCTTTCTCTCTCCAACTCTCTATAGTCCTCACCCCTCCCAACCTATCTCTCAGCCCTATCTGTACCTCGCAACACTCTACCTCACCTCTGCTTCTACCTCATTTCTCTCTCTATCTCATTTTTTTATGTTGTCAGACCTTATGTGACCAAAAGAAAAAGAGCTTTCAGATGTACTACTTCTAGAGGGGCCTATACGCCACCCACAAGTTGTTTGCCTTGAATCCAGCATTTGTTTGGGCAGATGTTGTGTGCTCCCACTGAAAAGTGTGCTTGTACTTTTTGTCTTGTGAGAAAGCTTATGCTCAATTCAGTAGGACTGAATTGGTTGTGGAGGCAAGCTAACAGTTAAGACCTTAGGCCTGATCTGTTTATTATGTATTATGAAAATGTTTTCGATAAAGTTTGAAATATTTATTATGAAAAGTATATGTTAAAGTCAATATGCATTCAGGGGTGGGTTGTTATTACTCTACTACCTACTACTAATAATTATTATTAAAGCCTGAAGACAGGTATTTAGTTACATGGAATCTCATCTATTACTGTAGTACCTATTGGGTTTTGGTAACCCCTCTCGCAAAACGTTAGAAGATTTGCACTGTGATAGTCCTTGTTAGGCCCTCTCAGGAGAGATGGTATTTTTCTTTGCAAATTGTAATTTTGTATACATTTGTAATGTTATAACTGCATGCCCGATGATTACCTTGTAGGAAATCGTATTCTCTATAGAGTAGGCCTGAGTTGGGTATGGTGAAGGCCTGATTGGTTCATTAGAGAAAGTTGTGTTCAATGCAAAAGATCTGATCTGTTTATAATGAAAAGTTAACAAAGGCTTGTTTATTCTGAAAAGCATATATTAAAGGTAAAGAACATAGGCCATGTTGTTTTATTGGGAAAAGTTATATTAAATTCCACAGCTTTGATCTGTTATTATGAGGATTTGTGATAAAAACTAGTAGGCCGGATGTACTGTGAAAAGCATGTGATAAAGGCAATAGGTTTTGAGCGTGGATTGCTATTACACTGTTCTAAAGCCTGTAGGCTGAAATTTGGTTACATGGAATCAGACAGATCACCTTAGAAGGCAAAGGTTTTGGTGTTGTGACCTCTGTGAAAAAACACTGTGGATGGAAGATTTGTTTATGATAGTTCATGTTAAGACCTCTTATGAGGGATTTTATAATATTTTGACAACAATAATTGTGAGCATATTCATTATTTTGTTACGATATACCTAATGTTTGCCTTGTGGGAAAGCTTTTGCTCAATACAGTAGGCCTGAGTTGGTTATGTTGACAACCTAATGATAAAAGGTATTCACCTGATTATTTCATTGGGAAAGTTATAGATGCCATATGATTTGACTGGTATGTTTATTACGAAATGTTTGGACAAAAGCAGTGAGTCTGTTTTATTTGTTATGTAACACATATTCAATCAATCAATCAGGGAATTGTAAGCGCGCTACTCACCCATGAGGGTCTCAAGGCGCTGAGGGGGGGTCTGCAGATTTGTTTAGCCGAAGAGCCAGGTCTTGAGGGTCTTCCTGAAGGTGTTCAGGGAGGGGGCGCGTCTGATTTCTGCCGGTAGCTCGTTCCAGGTTTTGGCTGCAATGTGAGAGAAGGATCTTCCGCCTGCTCTGGCTCTGTGGATGCGCGGGGTTTCGGTCAGTGCGAGGTTGGAAGATCGGAGGTTTCTTTTGGGTACGTGGAAGTTGATTCTGTCGTTGAGGTATTTGGGTCCGTTGTTGTGTAGGCATTTGTAGGCGTGAGTGAGGATTTTGAAAGTGACTCTTTTCTCCACGGGGAGCCAGTGGAGACTTCGTAGGTGTTGGCTGATGTGATCGTGTCGGGGGATGCCGAGGACGAGTCTGGCGGCGGTGTTCTGTACTGTCTGGAGTTTGCGGAGTATGGACTTGTTGATGCCAGCGTAGAGTGCGTTTCCGTAGTCCAGTCTGCTGGTGATGAGTGCGTGGGTGACTGTCTTCCTTGACTCAGGAGGGATCCACTTGAAGGTCTTGCGGAGGATGCAGAGGGTGTTGAAGCAGCTGGAGGTGACGGCGTTGACCTGTCGGTTCATGGAGAGTGATGAGTCGAGTACGATGCCGAGGTTCTTGGTGTGGTCTGAGGGGGTAGGTGGGCTTCCGAGGGCGGTCGGCTACCAGGTGCTGTCCCATGCAGAAGGGGTGGTACCGAGGACGAGGACTTCTGTCTTCTCGGCGTTGAGCTTCAGGCAGCTGTTGGTCATCCAGACTGCGACGTCTTGCATTCCTTTCTGGAAGTTGAGTTTGGCAGTGGTGGGGTCTTTGGTGAGGGAGAGGATGAGCTGGGTGTCGTCGGCGTAGGATACGATGTTGAGGCCGTGTTGTCGGACGATGGCTGCGAGGGGGGCCATGTAAATGTTGAAGAGGGTGGGGCTCAGTGATGAACCCTGTGGGACGCCGCAGGTGATTTTTGTGAGGTCGGAGAGGAAGGGTGGGAGTCTGATCCTTTGGCTTCTTCCGGTGAGGAATGATCGGATCCAGTCCAGGGCTGTTCCTTGTATGCCTGCGTCGTGTAGTCTGACGACTAGTGTGCGATGGGAGACGGTGTCGAAGGCAGCTGATAGGTCGAGTAGGATGAGGGCTGCGGAGTGGCCTTGGTCCAGGAGGGTGCGGATGTCGTCTGTGGCGGTGAGTAGGGCGGTCTCTCTGCTGTGGTTGCTTCGGAATCCGGATTGGGACGGGTCGAGGACGGCGTTCTCTCCAATGAATCATGTCAGTTTCCTGTTGACTGTTTTCTCTGCAACTTTGGCTGCGAAGGGGAGGAGTGAGATGGGCCAATAGTTCTTGAGGTCGGTGGGGTCAGCTGTGGGCTTCTTGAGCAGGGGTCTGACTTCTGCGTGCTTACAGTCGTCTGGGAAGGTGCCTGTTTTGAAGTTGGTGTTGATGGTGCGTTGTAGTTCGGGTGCGATGGCGGCCACGGCTCTGTGGTAGATGTGAGGGGGGCACGGGTCGGTGGGGGCCCCCGAGTGGATGCTTTTCATGGTCGAGGCGGTGTCTTTGGCCGTGATCGGTGTCCAGTTGGAGATGGTGGGCTGGCTGGTGTTTCTGGGGGGCGGGGGGCCGTCTGTGGCGCCTGGTGGATGGTCGATGAAGTTGTCGTAGAGGTTTTTGATCTTGAGGTGGAAATAGGTTCCAAGCTTGTCGCAGAGGTCTTGGGATGGGGTGATGTCTGTGGCTTCGCTGCGTAGGTTGGTGAATTCTTGAATGACACTGAAAAGTTCCTTGGAGTTGGTGGAGTTGGCCAGGATTTTGTTGTGGATGAAGTTCCTTTTGGTGGCTCTGATCTGGTTGTGGTAGTCCATCATGGCGCCATTGTAGGTGGTGTGGTTTTCGGTTGTCTTGGTGTTTCTCCAGTTCTTCTCCAGGCCTCTGCAGGTGTGTCTGGCTTCTTGGAGAGCGGTTGTGAACCAGGCGGCTTTCCTGGGGCGTTGTCTGTCGGGGTTGGGTAGCGGGACGAGCTCATCTGCGCAGTTGGAGATCCAGGTGTGAAGTTCTCTGGCTGCGTTGTTTGCACTGTTTGCGTCGGGTGCCCAGGTGTGGTTGTCTCGGGTGAGGGTGGAGTTAAGTTGCTCGTCGGTAACCTTGCTCCAGTTCCTTCGTAGTGGGCGTGGGGCTGGTTTGGGTGCCTTGGGTTTGTTGATGGCGAAGTGTACGCAGTGGTGGTCGGTCCATGGCGGCTGCGTTGTGTGGCTGAAATGGACGCTGTTTCCTGCCGCGAAGATGGGGTCGAGGGTGTGTCCTGCTCTGTGGGTCGGTGTCTTGACGAGTTGTTTAAGTCCGATGCTGGCGAGGTTGTCACGAAGGATAGTGGAGTTGGGGTCGCTGGGGTTGTCGAGGTGGAAGTTCAGGTCTCCAATGAGTATGTAGTTTGTTGAGGCGATCGCATGGGGTGCGATGAAGTCGGTGATGGTGGTGGCGAAGGGTGTTCGGGGGCCGGGGGGTCTGTAGACTAGGGTTCCTCGGAGTGTGGCTTTGGGGGTGGTCTGGATCTTGAAGTGCAGGTGCTCGGCAGAGGGGAAGGTTTCGCTGGAGGTGGTGAGGCGGAGGGTGATCTTGTGGGCGATGGTGAGGCCCCCTCCTGGGTGGTTGGGGCGGTCTTTCCTCTGGATCTTGTATCCGTCTGGGATGGCGGTGCTGATGTCGGGGGCGGAGGATGCGTTGGTCCGGGTCTCTGTGAAGAAGGCGATGTCGGGCGAAAGAGAGTCGAGTAGGTTCCAGATTTCCATGGCGTGTTTGTGTACAGAGCGTACGTTGAGGAGGATGCTTTTTAGGGTGTCGCCGGTGCTGGCCTCGGCGGTGTTGGAGGCCGGGGTGGCGGTGAGGGTCTGGCAGCAGTGGAGGCAGGAGAACTGGCCGTGGGTCGTGTTCGACGAGGCCTGTTGGCATTCTCTAAGTCTTCCAGGGTTGGCTGCGAGGAGGGTGGTGGTGTCGTAGCGATGGGTAGTGGGAGGTCCAGGGTTCCTGGCGCTGGCCGAGGTCGGGTCGCGGATGGGCGCAGACGGGCTTGCCTTTGGCGTGCCGGCGGCGCGACCGCGCAGCGGCCGCCATTAAGTAAGGGAGGTGGGAGGGAGGAGAGGCTGGGAGGCGGGAGCAAGGGAATTCCGGGGGTAATTCCGGGGGGAAATTCTGGGGGAGTTCCCGGGCGGAATTCCGGGGGGAGGGCCACAGGGGCAGCAGCAGCAAAGGCAAAAGGAACAGGCAGGCACGAGAAAATAAAAACAGTGGTGGAATTAGAGCAAGACACAGATGGGCACAATAACAGTGGCACAACAGGGAAAATATTAAGAAAAAAAACGGCTGAGAAAGGTTACGGTGGTTGGAGGCAGTCTGGCCCCAGTTGGAGCGGGCAGCAGGCGCAGGAGCGGGCAGCAGCCTCGAACCTCCCAAGGAGGAGGTCGGGGTCTGGAGGCAAGAGACGGCACAGTGGAGCAGTGGGGAGAGAGTGGACCTAGACCGAGGGTCGGAGGTCTTACTTAAATCCAATAGGCTTTTAAGGGTAGATTGTTATTGCATGGACTTAAAGTCTATTTTATTACATGAAATATCACTGATTACTAGTGTAGGGAAGAGATTTACTATTGATTAACCCCTTTGACAAACACTTGGGGGTTGGTGGGGGGGCAGGGGTTGGGGACGATTTGTACTGCAATAAATCTTGCTAGCATTTCTTCAAACGACCTCACAGGCTTCGCTGTCTGCCAGATTCTTGTAAATAAAAGCCTGAATCAAAGGCACATCTATACATATTCAGTGCCAGGGCTTGTGGGCCAGTCCTTTAGTTTTCCATTTTCTCCTTTAATAGTCCCCATTTAATTTTTTTCCTTCTCTGTTTATTTTAATTTCTTAGAGCATACTACAGCCCCTGAGACATTGCTAATGAGCCACTTTGTTACATCCTCAGTATTATTATGTAAGGTAGTTCTTTATTTGTGTGTTTTGTCTTCTGTACAATGTTATCCATCTTCAAAGCGTGATTCCAGGTTCCGTAGTTCCTGCCTTAAATCTAAATCTAAATCTAAAGATGTAAGATGGTTGTCAGCTAGGCAGTTGTGAGGAAACTGGGGAAATGGAAGGATGCTGGTTGATGGACTCTATACCTTTACATGTTTATTCCAATAAAGTGGATTATTCTTTACCTTAATGTGTTGATTATTGAAGACCCCACTTCTGCACACTTGCTTGTGCATCTGCAGTGCACCACATCCCACACAACCATTGCATCTTAACCAGACTATCATCATGGAATGGCAGGATCCATAGTGTATCATTGTGTCACTATTCCAAGATTACTCCAGTGCCTGCACACCTTACCGGGTATCTCGTCTTTGCAGATTCGGTTGAACCTTACTGTTATCCTTACCCGCTGACGATTCTTAATTGCATCGTTCCGCTACAAGGTACCTTCCTTCTTTGCCCCCCCCTTATTGCCTTCCCACTGTCTACTTTACTCACTGACCTTGCAGTCTCCTCCATGCGGTAATCGGCCACTCTACGCCACGGCATGCCGGCATTACTTGCGTTATGTGCTTTCTTCCCTGTTCGCTCTTGCCCACTCACACGGTTCCCTAATCTCATACATGACAGTTATTCCTTGTCCTACCATATATGTTTTTCACCCTGCACAACCTCTCCTTGTGCATGCACCCTGCAGTTATAGCTCCTTCCTTATCAGTAGCCTCCCCTTTCTGTTTCTCGTAATTGACTAATTATTAAGTAATGTTTGTAAGTAACTGTATATCAATGTCTATGATCTTACCTTCAGTGTAGGTAATCGCCCTCTAAGGAATTGGTTGTTTTTAGTATTTTGATTCATGTCCCCGGGACCAATGGTTTCTTTTGTTATCTAGATCCTATCTGCTCACACGCTTTTTCGTCCTGATGATGATCTCAACCTGAGGAGATCGAAACGCCGTCGACTTCCACAACCGAAACTCTTTAAATATATTTTATCAACTATGGAGTTTTGTATAGTGTTGTCAATGCGATGTAAATTTTAAGTCACCAGCACTTATCACTTCACGCACTTTTCACCTTATGTGTGAGCACCAGGACTAGTTCCTATAAAGTGATTGATACTCATTTATGATGTTAATAAATGTGGTATCATTCGAACAATCTCGTGTCCCTGCATACTTTGTTCTCCAAATTTTGTTGGTACTTTGTGTTCACTAATAATACTTAGACTAAGACTACCTTTGTATTAATAATAGCTCCGGCTATCCGAGGACCTACCTGGCCTCCAACCCTGACCACTGTCCTTTGCAAATACTATTCCAAGATGGACAACATATTGGTTCTAAATATGGCGGCCATGCTGGAACTTTAAAACAAAGATGCACTGTGCACAATGCCATTTCCAGAAGTCACCTGCTTCTTTGTTTAATTTTATTTGATATTGCAAGCATATTCCTGCAAGGTTTAGGCAGCAGCATGTTTTATTTTTTCTACTTGCCTTCTTGTATTTTATATTGCACAAGTTGTGTGTGTGTTTTATTGTGAATGTGTAAGTGGACGAATGCAAGAAAGAATCAGTGGCTTGATGAACAGATAATGCAGGGATGAGTGATAAATGCATGTATGATGACTTGGTAAGTGCCTAAACTTATCACTGACTGAAGCTAGAGCTATTTGCTTTGGCAGTGCTTGGTAACATATAAAACGAATCTTTGGGGAAATACCAAAATACAAAAGATAAAGATACTCATTATTTAACTCCTCACCATATTGCAGACATTTTCCAAAGATATCCTGCCCTCAAGCATTCATCTCACCCCAAAATATATCACCCTGGCTCCAGGCCTGCTTTCATTGCAAGTTATAGAGGTTGGAACCGCGAAAAAACCACGACCCTGGTGGAAAAGCGCAAGTTGCAGCATCAGTTTTTCGTTTTCACCTTTTGAAGACTCCAACAAAGTCAAAATTAGCGGTTTATTGGGAAACAACATTTTCTTCTACTTAGTTATTACTTTGACTACATTTATCACTTCCCAGTGATGTGTCTTTCTTTTGAAAGTAAATCGTTTCTGAATTTTAATGTCCAATAATATAATACAGTACTTACATAGTTACTATGAAATACTCTGTCTGGATATGTAGGGATAATTAAACAAATACAAAATAACTTTTTGTACTGTGATATTAACTAATGACAATTCTGAATTGGCAAGAGAAGATGCAGTGTGAGAACCAATAGAACTTACAGCATCTGATATATTGCAGAAACGAAACTACCGTTATGTCAAATCTTATCTGTCTGCAAAAATCGTTACTGCCACTGTCATCAATCATTAATGTCTCATTGGGTTGGATATCAGTAACTGTAGAAGTCTCAATCTTATCTAAGATCGGATTCACAGCCAAATTTAAGCACCCAGCCAGTGATCTCAGCCCTCATATATATTTTACAAATAATGAAACGATTATGAGTTTTAATTTATCTCCTCATAAAATATGTTTTAGCAGTAGCAGTTGCGACCTCCAAACAATTAATCTAGATGAACCTGGGAGTGTTGTAATTATTTATGGCTCTAAACATAATTAAATATTTCAACAATAATCTTTCAATCTGCTTTGCTATGAAATCTTTTATTTGAGCAGTAACCCTTCTTCCACCTGGACCAAGCAAATAAGTCCCTTGTTAATTATAAAACCTACTCACATATTATCACTTCAATAATTTATGACCAGGTCTTTGACAATAGTCTGCTAGATTTCAGAGACGACATTTAATATTTCTAAAGTTTAATATCTCACTATAAGAGAAAATACATTGTAATAAGTTTGGAAAGACTGCTGCCAAATATACCAAATGTGTGTACGATCAAGGGGTCTTTAAGAACAGTGGACTCTGAAAAATATGAAAACTAAATGGTTGATTCACAACATATGTTTTTATTTGTGCATGTGCTATAAATGTTAAAAGAATCAAAATAGTGCACATTGTTTCACAGAGCATACTTGCAGTATATACTGCAAGAGCGGCACATTGATATAGAATGTAGAGCATGTCTAGTTAGAATATCTGAGAAACCAAAAAAGAACACCAAAGATTTGAAGGTTGGGTTATAGATTTGTTAAAAAATATTAGGATGTATTCACTAAACTAACAAAAAAAGTAACAATACACCAAATGACATTGTAAAAAAACAAAACTTTCCTAGAATAAAATAAAGTCACAAAATAAAAAAATACACTAAATTGGCGTAAAAAAACCACGAGAATGATTGATAAATTCCTCAAGAATTATAGTAATCCCGATAAAGCTGAAAACATGAATACATGTCCAAATCGGGTTTCTAAATTGCGAACATAGCATGCAGAGTTGTCTTCCGCACGAGCCTTCGGCCAGGAAGAAACTGATGAAAGATGAGGTAAGCATCTGCAGCAAGGCAATAACTTGGAGGTGTGGTTGGCAGACACCAATTCCTACCTTTATTCCCCATCCTAGAGTGAGAAACTCACACAGGGCTGTAGTTCAGCATGCAGAATATTCATACTGGCAATTCCAGATGCGGTATTACCGAAGTGGTTTCCCCATATGACTTTTGATGACAGACTAAATGCTACGGTGGAAATTATTTAAAAGGAGCAGTGTTGGCCAGGTCAATGCTAGATTATTTTTGTGCAAGACATACCTTTTGAGGCCCGATTGCAAGGCACACGTTGTGTGTAATCAGATGGATTGACATTGTACTCTTTGTAGCAATATACTTTGTCGCAATATTCTTGCAGTAATCTCACTTTCGGATTAGGGTATTCGAAGTCAATGGATTTTACCATGATGACAGTTCCTTTAAAGGTACAGAGATTACCGCTGGGCCACTTGAGCACCTTCGGAATGGTTGTCTTTTATCCCCCACCATCTAAGCGGGTGCTACACTGTCCGTCAAACCATAAACCAGGCTCTTAGTCTCTGGTATGTCTTGTATTGTCCTTCAACTCCATAAGGTCAGCTCCATAGACGGAGGACGACTCCCGGGCCTTTCATCTATAGTGCACAACTAGTGCTGTTACATAGGTACTCTCTGCCAGGTCGCTCAGATCACCCTGCTCGACTCATAAAAAGGCATGTCAGCTTGACAGGACCTTGGAAAACCAATGAAAACCATCGCGTTCTGTGTGGTTAACATCAGAGGACAGAAAGGTTGTGGTGGGGCCTGCACAGGAAGAAGGTTAAGCATAGGGGGAATAAACAGCATTAACAGTTTATCTGTCTGGCCTTCCAAAACATGTAGGTGATGCACTGTCAGCAGTTCCGAAAGCCAGGAAGAGGGTAAAGGTCATAAGAGTCACCTCTCCATGCTACATTGTGTGGGTGCTTGCCATATGTTTATAATAAATGGGTCATATCCAATGAAGTGCTGGTTAAGGGTTATGGTGTCTTGTTAATGGCATTCGAACAGCTGCCATAAGTAGGGTGGGCCGACTGCCTGCATGCCTGACTGCCTTATTTTTTCTTTCCAGTGATCCCCGTGCATAGAATGGTGCACTCCTGCAGGAAAACCATTAATGTTCCAGACCAAGAAGGACATTTTTTTCAAAAACTAACAAATTCTTTGGGGGATTATTTTTATAAAACAAAAAAAAAGTGGCTCCGTCCACCATGCGACTGGTACAGCAGCATTTCGCAAGTAGTGCCCAGACCTTGTCACTGAAGCATTACAGCTGAATATTCTCCACCCATTATGTGGGAAGCAGATCCGGAGGTAGTACTTTCGACACAACACTTGTGTACACTTATATTTCCATCAATAATTTTCCTGATATCCAGAAAAAAATTGCATACATTAGAATTGTTATAATTAGCCTTAATCATGTCAAATGTGTTCATTAGGGCTGTACCTCTGTGAGTTTGAGCATTTATTTGGTAGAAAGAAACTGTGTTGTACTACTATATCAGAAGAATGGTATGTGCTCTGTTAGGATTATGCACACACCATTCTCTTACACACTCAGAAGACATGCTGTATGTATGCATAATGATAGCTCAAATGGTTTACAAATAGGTCGCACCTCAAAAGTAGTCAGTATAGTGATCGTCAGCTCTCGTTGTACCAAAGAATACCCGTTCTCCTCAACAATAGAGCCTTGCAGACATTCAAACCCACCTGCACCTTTACATTGCTGCTTAAAAACACGGTAGAAGAACGTCATCACTGAATTAACTGGAAACAAAAATCTTTTAGTCTCATGAAATCAATCATTGCATCTGTCACAGTTCGGATCTTGATATTATAAAAGCAAGGAGTACACCAGAAACTGACACTTATCAAAATGAATTCACTGATCCCTTCAGAAACTCTGGAATGTGAGCTTGTTATCCTGGAATCTGATATTGTTTTGTGACCTTTGGTATTTATTTGTAATGTGTTAGACTGTCAGCCTTAGGGTTGATTTCCCTCAAACATTTTGCCTCACCCCTCCTATTTTTGCTGAAATCGTTTGTGTTGGCCTTAGGACTCTCTGCACTTTACCACTGCTGGCCAGTACCAAAGTGCTTGTGTCCTCTCCCCTAAACATGGTATATTTGGCTTATTCCTAATTGGCACGTTTAATTTGCCTGTAAGTCCCTAGTAAAGCGATACCCCATGTACCCAGAGCCTGTATATTAAATGCTACTAGTGACCTGCAGCCTTTGTTTTTTTCCCTGTAAAAGGTATCAACAAAGGATTTGTGGTGCTACAATCACCATCTTCGCACCTTTCAGAAACAGCCAGACTTTTGTCAGAAAACAAAAATTGTCTACACAGTTTTGGCATTTTACTGCGACATAGCCTATTATTCCTATTTTTTTGCTTTCAAGCTCCTTCCAGTTAGTGGTATAAATGGGTGAGAAAACAATAATGGATCCTAGAAAATTATACATTTATGAAAAGTAGAGGAAACTGTAAATCTAGCAAGGGGTCATTTGTATAGATCCTTCAAGGTTCTTTTATAGAAACTAACAGTTGAAATAAAAAAATATTGAAATTGAGTTGAAAAAAACAGCCATTTGTGCCAATGTTTTCATGTGTAACTTCTTCTAAGTATGGGAGATTTTTAAAAACAATATACCGTTACGTCTGCTGGACCCTTCTGGTTGTGGGGATATATAGGACGTAGGTTCACCAAGAACCCGAGGAACCCAGAGCCAATAACTGAGCTGCATCTTGCAATAGTTTTTCATTGTGTACCGGGTATATAGCAATTCATTTGGTAAAATATAAAGAGTGAAAAATAGGTATCAAGGAAACCTATATATTTCCGAAATGGGAGCAAAATATAGAGTTTAGAAGGAGTGGTTATTTGCACATCTTCAAAATTGTGGTTACCCATACAAGCATGTGAATTAAAGGACATTTTTCAAAATGACTTCTTTTTTTACACATTGTCTTACATTTGGAAGGCAGAAATGCAAAGAAGGTCAATTGGCAATAACACTTGGTCTATTCTTCTGTGTTCCCCTAAGTATCCTGATAAAAATGGTACCTCACTTGTGCGGATAGGCCTAGTGCCTGCAACAGGAAACGGGCCAAAACTCATTATGGACACATCACATTTTTCCACAGAAAACACCCTTTTTTTGTAATGTGTCTAGCTGTGGATTTGGGACCCTAGCTCAGCCGGCACCTAGGGAAACCTAGCACACCTGTACATTTTTGAAAACTAGATACCCAGCTAAATCCAGGATGGGGTGAATTGTGTGCCTCTCAACAAGTTCTATTACCAAGAATCCCTTTCAAACCTCAAACTTTGTAAAAAAACAAACACATTTTCTTCACCATTCTGTGACAGAAAGTTCTGGAATCTGTAGGGAGCCACAAACTTCCACACACACAGCATTCCCCCTAAGTTTCCCGATAAAAATGGTACCTCACTTGTGTAGGTAGGTCTAGTACCCGTGACAGGAAACGGCCCAAAGCGCAACATGGACACATCACATTTTTCCAGTGAAAACTGACCCTTTTTTCAAAATGTGCCTAGCTGTGGATTTTAGACCTTAGCTCCACCGGCATCTAAGGAAACCTAGCAAACCAATACATTTTTGAAAACTAGACATCCAGGAAAATCCAGGATGGGTTGACTTGTGTGGCTCTAACCAGGTTCTGTTACCCAGAATCCCTTACAAAGTTCAAACTTTGTATAAAAAACATTTTCCCACATTTCGGTGATGGAAAGTTCTGGAATCTGTGTGGAGCAACAAACTTCCATCCACCCAGCATCCCCCCAAGTCTCCCAATAAAAATTGTACCTCACTTGTGTGTCTAGGCCTAGTGCCCTTGACTGGAAACAGCCCAAAACGCAACATGGACACTACACATTTTTCCACAGAAAACTGACCCCTTTTTTGCAATGTGCCTAGCTGTGGATTTGGGACCCTAGCTCAGCCGGCACTTAGGGAAACCTAGCAAACCGGTACATATTTTTAAACTAGACACCCAGGGGAATCCAAGATGGTGTGACGTGTGTGCCTCTCCCTAGGTTGTTACCCAAAATCCCTTGCAAACCTTAAACTTTGCAAAAAAAAACAAATTTTCCTCGCATTTCTGTGATGGAAAGTTCTGGAATCTGTGGGGAGCCAGAAATGTGCATGCACTCAACATTCCCCCAAGTCTCTTAATAAGAATGGTACCTCACTTGTGGGGGTAGGCCTAGTGCCCAGGACAGGAAACGGCCCAAAACACAATGTGGATGCATCATATTTTTCCACAGAAATCTGGCCCTTTTTTGTAATGTGCCTAGCTGTGGATTTGGGACCCTAGCTCAGCCAGCACCTAGAGAAACCTAGCAAACCTGTACATTTTTGAAAACTAAATACAGAGGGGAATCCAGGATAGGGTGACATGTGTGCCTCTCACCACGTTCTGTTACCCAGAACCCCTTGCAAACCTCAAACTTTTGAAAACAAAACCCATTTTCCTCACATTTCTGCGATGGGAAGTTCTGGAATGTTACAGGGAGCCACAAACACCCACCCATCAGCATTTCCCCAAGTCACCCAATACAAAATGGTACCTCACTTGTGTGGGTAGGCCTAGTACCTGTGACAGGAAACGGCCAAAAACGCAACGTGGATGCATCACATTTTTCCACTGAAAACTGACCTTTTTTTGCAATGTGCCAAGCTGTGGATTTTTGGACCTGGCTTAGCCGGCACCTAGGGAAACCTAGCAAACATGTACATTTTTGAAAACTAGACACCCAAGGGAATCGAGCATAGGGTGCCTTGTGTGCCTCTCACCAGGTACTGTTACCCAAAATCCCTTAAAACCTCAAACTTTGTCAAAAAACACATTTTCTTCACATTTCTGTGATGGAAAGTTCTGCAATCTACAGGGAGCCAGAAACTTCCACCCACCCAGCATTTTTCCAAGTATTCTGATAAAAATGCTACCTCACTTGTGTGGGTAGGCCTAGTGCCCGCGACAGCAAACTCACAAAAATGTACTGTGGAGACTTCAAAATTATCGATTACAAAAAGACCTTGTCTTGCGAGGGAGTCACCTGCGTTTTTGAACCCAGGCTCGGCGGCCATCTAGGAAAACCTACCAATCCCAGACATTTCTGAAAACTAGACACTGGGGGAGTCCATGGAGGTGTGACTTGCATGGATCGCCCAACATTTTCTTACCCCAAATCCCCTACAAACCACAAATTTAGATGAAAATAATCATATTTTTCTCACACTTCTTTGTAGGAAAGCTGTAGGATCACCGGGCTGACACAAATTTCCTATCATCCAGTGTTCCTTCAGGTCTCCTGATAAAAATGGTACCTCACTTGTGTGGGTGGGCCAAGTACCCGCGACAGGCAATGGCCCAAAACGTATTGTGGAGACGTCAAAATTATCTATCACAAAACGCCTTGGTTTTGCAATGGGGGCACCTGCGTTTTTGGTCCCAGGCCTAGCGGCCATCTACGGAAACCTACCAAACCCACACATTTCTGAAAACTAGACACCTGGGGGAGTCCAGGGAGGTGTGCCTTGCATGAATCCCCCAACCTTTTCATACCCAGAATCCCCTGCAAACCTCAAATTTTCCATAAATACATTTCTGTGTGGGATTACCGCGCCGGCACAAATGTCCTACCACCTAGAGTTCCCCTTGGTCTCCAGATAAAAATGATACCCCGATATTCCCCCATGTGCCCATTTTTTGGGGGGTGGTGGGAGCATTGGCATGACCATTCTGGGCTACTCCCAGCCCTACACTAAGAAACAAAAATAGTCCCTGGTGCCTAGTGGAGAGGGGGCAGATTGGGGGATATTGCTCCCTTATGCCCCCGGGGGCAGAAAGAGTGTGCCCATTTTTATGGGTGGGTGGAGGCATTAGCATGTCCATTCTGGGCAGCCTCCACCCCTACACTAAGAAAATAGTCCCTGGTGCCTAGTAGGCTTTCTGCCCCCCGGGGGGGCTGATTTGGGGCTATTGCCTCACCTACCCCATAGGGGAGGCAGAAAGTCTTTAGTCCCCATTTATGTTGGGTGGGGGAATGGCCAAGCCCATTGTGGGCAGCACTTACCCTTCTTTTATTAAAAAAAGAATCCCTATTGGCTAGTGGGCTTTCTGGGGGCAGATCTGGGGTAATAAACCCCATCTACCCATCAGACTGTCCCATTTGTGTTTGGGGGGTGGGGGCATTGGCATGCCTGTTCTGGGTAGCCCCCACCCCTACTTATAAAAAAAACAAAATCCCTGGTGCCTAGTGGGCTTTCTGCCCCCCGGGGAGGGGCAGATCAGGGGCTATTGTCCCAATCTGCCTCCAAGGGGGAAGGAAAGACTATGGGAAAACATTTTTGGGTGTTGGCATTGGCATGTCTATTTTAGGCAGCCCCCACCCCTACATATAAAAAGAATCCCCAGTGCCTAGTGGGCTTTCTGCTCCCCCGGGGTGGCAGATCAGAGGCTATTGCCCCCATCTCCCTCCTGGAGGGGGGCAGAAAGACTGGCATTTTTTGTTGGGGGTGGGGGCATTGAACTATGAAAAAAATAATCCCTGGTGTCTAGTGTGCTTTCTGCCCCTCCAGGGGGGCAGATTGGATGCTAATGCCCCCATCTGCCCCCCCAGCGGGAGCAGAAAGACTGAATATGCCCATTTAACTATAGGGGAGCAAAGAACCTTGCCCAAGGGGCCCCCTCCCCCCTCCCTGGTGTCTAGTGGTGGATCCTCAAGCAGGGATTCACTAGGGAGGGTTACCATTGGAAAGGGGAGATTCTCCTCTTTCCAATGATATCTCTGCTGTGTGTTTTGGTGCTTGGGTGCTGAGATAGCCCCACAAGCATCAAAGCCCTGAAACTGAAACGAGCCGATCAGCTCATTTCAGTTTCAGTTTCAATGTAATGACGTCAGCACGCCATGCGCGTGATCATCATTACATTGAAAAAAAATGCCTCCGGAGGTTGGGGAAGCTCTTCCCCACCTCCCGAGGCAAAAGAAAAAGAAAATCCCTCTGCTGTTTACAGCAGAGGGATTTTGTGCTAGTGTGCACATGACACAAAGGTTCCGTCATCAGCACACTAGCACTGTGGCTCATGACGGACCCATTCATGTATGTCACCCCGAGGGTTGGCCCTAAACAGCCCATAGGGCAGGGCGCAGTGCATTTAAAAAGTAGAACATGTACTTTTAAGTTTTACATGTCCTGGTAGCGGAAAGCTTTTCGCACAACTGCAAGGCCTGCCTCTTCCACAGGATAACACAGGGTTACCTTATTACATTTAATAGGTCAATCAATCAATCAGTATTTGCATAGCGCAGCACTGTCACTCCTAAGGGGCTGATGGTGCCGCATCTCTTTGAAGAGCTATGTCTTGAGTTGCTTTCTGAAGTTTGCCAGGGAGGGTGCTGTTCCAAGGTGGAGGGGAAGGTTGTTCCAAGTCTTGATGGCGATGTAGGAAAAGGAGTGGCCCTCGCTGCAGCTGCAATGGACGTGGGAGATGTGTGAGAGGGCGAGTGAGGCAGAGCGCAGGTGTCTTGCGGGCAGGTGGAAGTTCAGTTGATGGTTGATGTAGGATGGTCCTTGGTTGTGTAGAGTCTTGTATGCATGCATGAGGATCTTAGACTGGCATCTCCTCTGGTTGGGTAGTCAGTGGAGTTTTCTGAGGTGAGGGGTAATGTGGGTCCATTTGGGGAGGTCCAGGATTAGTCTAGCTGTGGTGTTCTGTGTGGTCTGGAGTCTTTTGAGGAGCTGGCTGGAAATTCCGGCATATAGAGAATTACCATAGTCTAGCCGGCTGGTGAGAAGGGCCTGCGTGGCAGTCTTTTTCTCATTGATTGGGATCCATCTGAGGATTCTGCAGAGCATGCACAGGGTGTGGAAGCAAGCAGGAGGAGGCCACTGTGTTTACTTGTCATTTCATGGTTAGTTGGCTGTCGAGGATGATGCTGAGGTTGCATGCATGGTCTGCCGGTGTGGGTGTTGGTCCGAGTTCTGCTGGCCACCAGCTGACGTCCCAATGCGGCAGTGTCTTTTCCAAAGATCAGTGCTTCTATTTTGCCAGAGTTGAGTGTGAGGCAGCTGTCTCTCTTCCATTTGGCTACGCCGGTCATGGCGCTGCAGAAGTTGGGTTTGGCATTGGAGGGTTTCTCGGAGAGCAAGAGGATGAGTAGTGTTATGAGCATAGGAGATAATGTTGAGTCCGTAGTATCTGACGACGTCTGCGAGGGGGGTCATTTAGATGTTGAACAGGGTGAGGCTGAAGGATGATCCTTGGGGTACGCCGCATATGATGTTCTTGGGAGCAGAGGTGAAGGGAGGTAGACGGATGCTCTGTGTGCATCCTGAAAGGAAGGAGGTGAACCACTTGACGGCGTGTTGCTGTATGCCGATTTTGTGCAGTCTGTTGATGAGGATGTGGTGGGAGATGGTGTTGAACACCGCAGAGAGGTTGAGAAGGATCAGGGCCGCAGTTTCTCTGTGGTCGAGGAGGGTTCTGATTTCGTCTGTGGAGGCGATCAGTGCTGTCTCAGTGCTGTAGTTGTCATGGAAAACTGATTGCATTGCATCAAATAGGTGGTTTAGTTCCAGGTAATCGGTGAGACTGGGTAGGAGAACAGGGAGATAAGCCGGTAATTTATGAGGTCGCTGGGGTCGGCAGAGTGCTAACTGTCAGTTGGGAGCAGGTAGACAGGTCAAGTTTAGTGTCTAAATAATTGCAATTTAAAATCCTCTTTAATGGTAAAGTCAGATTTCAAGTCACAATTTTGAAAATGCCACTTTTAAAATGTTGGTATTTTCTTGTCCTAACCATTTGGTATCTGTAGCCTGCATTTTGGGTCACATGACTAGGTGCAGCTGGCAGTTGGTCTTTGTAGATTGCTTCTAGACAGTAAGACAAAGGAGCAATGGTTTTAGCAGCATGGACCATATCTGACTTGATAAGGGGGATGAGTTATCACCTACCACCCTTGCACATCAGAAAGGATCTGACTGGGCACACTCTCAAAGGGCTTGACACTAATCTATTGTGATCCCCGGACAAGCTGCGGCCAAGGCAGGGAGGCAGGAAATTCCAGACACTTTGGGGATGGTAGCCTCCAGTACCTTCCGTTACTTCAAAGTGGGCACCAGGTATAAATGTTGGACCCTCAGACCCAACACTTTAGTGCGCATGTGGACCTGTGGAAGACTCAGGAGAAGGACTGCTGTGCTGCTTTACTGCAAGAAGGACTGCTACTCTGCTTCCCCGCTGTTCTACCCTGCTGCTCTCCTGCCTAAGTGACAAGGACTTGACCTGAATCTTGAACCTAGGACCCCTAGAGTGACTCTAAGGGCTAGATGGCTGACCTCTGGATCACAGCCTCAGGAACAGACAGGCTCCTACAACCTTGAACCCAGCACCTGGACACTGCCGGCTGTGAGCTCTGTCCTCCCAAGTGGTGCCATCCCAGTCCTGGATCCTTGGAAGTGGGCCTAAAGTGGTCTGACAGCCCAGATGTGATCTCAGAAGAACCAATGCAGCATTACGCATTGCCTCACAAGACTCCACATTGGAACTGCTGTGCAACGCAACCCTGATGCAGGACTTAGCACCCCATCCTGCAGCCCCTCAGGACCACCGCTGCACAATGCATTTCTGCGCAGGACATCGCATCGCCACCGCAGCTCCTCAGAACCACCACTGCATGATGAATCTCCACATATGGACCTCTCATCGCCACCACAGCTATCTCGGAAACACCACTGCACAACACATCTCTACACAAGGACCTTGCATCATCTCTGCTGTGCAACGCGTCCTTGATGCAGGACTTCTCATTACTCCACAACCAGGATTTGAGGTACTTTTTGCAGTGGGCCTAACTTGGACCTTGGATCCGGCCAGTGCTCCATTGTGGTCGGCCTGAACTTGTGACTTTGTCCTAGTCAGATGCGACTAGATAACCACAGTTGTGACTTTGTGCTTTAAGGCACTATTTTTACTTACAACAATAAAATTCCATATCTCTGGTTCTACTGATTGGGTTTTTGTTGTTTTGGTCTCAAATTGCTTATTACATTTTACTTGATGTTTCTGAATTAGTGTGGGAGTTTTATTGCATTGTGCTTTTACTTTACTACTGTATGAAGTGCTGCATAAATACCTAACACATTGCTTCTAAGTTAAGCCTGACTGCTTGTACCAAGCTACCAGGGTGTTAAGTGCAGGTTAATTTGGGGTTTGCTTTTGACTTCACCCTCACAGAGATTGTGGTTGCTGTTTCATCAGGGTTTCACCCCCTCAAGCAATAACCCAATTTCTTACATCAACTATGGGGAACCATGGGCCTGGCATTTAATGGGCTGTAACTATTTTCCATAGAAATAAATTCATTTTGCCACCATTGTGGTATCATCCATCTATCTTGTACATAAATCTACTCATTTGTTTCGATGTCATGCAGTAAGGTGACAAATTGTGGCAATGTTTTTATTATCTGATGATGCTCCTATCAGGATTCTAGCAAGTCTCTGACTTGGCTACCTTCCACCTATTTACATACAGGCGCTGGAATCAGGCAGGTTTTGAAAATCTTGTTAATCCATTGCAGTCCAAAAACTATCATGTTTAAATGTATTCATCAACTCCTTTCTGTTAGATCTGACATCCTTCGTGTAGTCTTCCCCCTTAACCTTTGGCATTCAATCCTCCTGTTTTGCTGAATTTGTTAATGTTGGCACTAGGATTCTGCGCACTTTAAATCTGCTAAACAGTGCTAAAGTGCTTGTGCTCTCTCCTTCAAACATAGTAAAACTGGCCTACACCCATTAGGCACATTTAATTAACTTTCACTCACAAATAAATTAAATGTGCCACTTGGGTGTAGGCCAGTGAGGGCCAGTAGCACTCATTGTGCCACCCACTGAAGTAGCCTTGTAAAACATATCTCAGGCCTACCACTGTAACCTGTAGTGCAGTTTTAAACTACCATTTCGACCTGGCAAAATAAACCTTTTGCCAGGCCGAAACCTTCCTTTTTTAATACATATAAGTCACTACTAGAGGACACCCTAAAGGCTCATAGGGCAGCGAGCATTGTATTTAAAAAGTAAGACACATGAGTTTAGGTTTTACATGTCCCAGCAGTAAAGTTGTTTTTCACTGTTGTAAGGCCTATCTCTACCATTGACTAACAATGGGTTACCTTATTAGGTTTAATAAGTTGTACATTTTGATCGGGAGCATATAGAGATTTGCTGTTTACCCTCAAATTAATTGTAATTTAAAATCCTCCTTAATGGTAAAGTCAGGTTTTAAGTCACAATTCGGAAAATGCTACTTTTAGAAAGTTGCCATTTTCTTGTTCTAACCATTTGTAATTTCTGCCAGTGTCTTGGGTCACCTGATTGTGAATGGCTCTGCTGTTGGGGGCTGTGAATTTCTCCCAGGCAGTGACACAAAGGGGACTTGGTGTGGGCAGGATGACCCATCCTGCCAGGATGGCTTAGGGGGAAGCTGTACCTTGACCTAGGAACATTTCAAAGGGCTTCCCTCCAGCACACACAAAAGAACCTGACACTATTCTTATGTGAGCCCAGATATCTTGGAGCCTTTACAGGGGAAGGGAAGAACTTTCCAGAGCCAGGTGTCGGGGTAGTATAGGCAACCCCCTCACTTCAAAGGCTGGCACCAGGTATAATTATTGGACAGCCATAGCCACTCTTCAGTACACTTCTGAACCTGTGGACATTACTGAAAAAGGACTGCCTTGCCCCCCAAGAGGACTGGCCTGCTGCTACAAGAGGACTTCCTTGCTCTCTGAGGAGGAAGACTGAACCCGCTACATACATCCCAGGCTAACCTTAAGGAATCCAAGGGCCAGTTGGCTGACCTTCTGTTTGAGCAACAAGGACACAGCAAGTTCCAAAGACACCCCCAGAGCTGCCCAACCAACCTGCTACACTGGATCTGCCTGTATCTGCAACTGGAGCTGACTGAGACCCGTTGACCTCTGCTGGAGCCAGTTTTTGGTTCTCCAAGAGGTGCCTCGGCAGATCCTGAAACCGTGGCTGGCATTCAGTTGAGCTTCTCCTGTAAAGAAGGTGAAATCCTGAAGGTAGCGAGACTCTGCCACCCGCGACGACTGCCAATGCGAAGCTCCAGTGAACTTGACTCTTCTAACGTGATCACCAGCAACAACCCGCAACGCGAGATCTGCACTTCTCACTACAGCACCAACAGCCTGCAGTGACTGCCAACATGAAGCTACAGCATCAACCATCTGCGATGCCAGACCAGATGTTTGTGCTACAGAAAGGCCCGCCTGCAACGCCAGGCCTGCTGTTCACACTATGGCACCAACATACGTGACCGTTTCCCGACTCCTCGTGGCCTTCTCCACTTTGAATGGAACTCTTCATGGTGGACTTTGATAAGATATTTTTTTCAGCAGGACTAACCTGGGCCTTGTGTTGTACCTGTCCTCCATACATAAAAAGCAAAATGATGTCCAGGGATAAATATGCACAAGTTGCTATGGCAAAAAGGAAAAAATAATTATTTCCTTGCACGGGAGCCTATTCCCCAAATATAACTTGCCAGCAATTTATTTACTCACGAGGGCGTCTTCAATTCTTTTAACATATCTTTACTTTATTTTAGATATGGGTATCTGCACAATTATAAATCTTACATAAAACAAAAACCATTATACATACAAAGACACATAATCACAACCAAAAATTGCTCAAATTCTTTTGTAGTACCCATCCATTTAAACCCGGTTGCACACAGATGCATGTATCTCACAATCCGAGGGGAGGTAATCCTTTTTACACACCACCTAAACAGAGCGATACTACCTCTCTATTAAATCACTTGTATAGTGTGTAACAAATGTTCAAAAATCCACATTTCAATTAGATGGACTCCTCCTCTTCATAGGTTGACACGTTTCAGCCCACTGAGTCGGGCCTCCTCAGGACAAGTGTAACACAATTCAACACAAATACTACTCGCAATGGAGACAGTAAAAGCTACACGAATCCGGCAACAGACGCCTCTGTGCATCTGTACAAATGCCCCGTCGGAGAATCTCACAGGATGAAGTATCCTTCGCTCGGAACCGAAGTTCCAACCTCTGTGTCTGCACTTTCTGTTCTTCCGTGTGTCACCGCATGGTCTCCTCTTATCGTCATGAGACTCACGATCCGCCGCGGGTAGAGCCACCACCATGCGGCCAACTACAAACTGGAGTTCTCTGTTCTCCCCGGTGTCCCGGACTGGTCATTTGTACAGATGCACGGAGGCGTCTGTTGCTGGATGGGTACTACAAAAGAGTTTGAGCAATTTTTGGTTGTGATTATGTGTCTTTGTATGTATAAATGTGTTTTGTTTTATGTAAAATGTATAATTGTGCAGATACCCATATCTAAAATAAAGTAAAGATATGTTAAACGAATTGAGGACGCCCTCGTGAGTAAATAAATTGCTGACAAGTTATATTTGGGGACTAGGCTCCTGTGCAAGGGATTAATTCTTTTTTCCTTTTTGCCATAGCAACTTGTGCATATTTATCCCTGGACATCATTTTGCTTTTTATGTATTGCTTTTGCCCAGATGTTTCCATGGGGGATTAGGGCATAACCCGTTGTCCATGGTGCCTGTGCTCCATAGCAGTTAGCCTGAACTTGTGACTTTCTCTCATTCTAGTACAACCAGATGACTGTGAGTGGCACTTGGTGGTTTTAGGGGCAATATTTTCTAAAAACTTTGAATTTGCATATCTCCGATTCTTCCAATTGGATTTTTGACATTTTGGTATCCTTTTATTTATTAAAATATACTCTATTCCTCTTAATTGGTTTGGAAGTTTTCTTGTGTTGTGTTCTCACTTTATTACCATTTGTGTGCTGCATAAATACATTACACATTGCCTCTAAGTAAAGCGTGACTGCTTTGTGCCAAGCTACCAAAGGATTAAGCACAGGTTCCCCCTGACAAGGACTGTGCTTGTTGCATGAGTAGGGCTTCCACCCTCTCCATGCAATATTTCAATTTCTTACACTCTCCAAACTCTTCCCACACTGGATAAGGATGGAAATGTACTGCTGAGATTTCCCAGGAAAGAAGTTGAATGGAAAGGGAATTTGCAATCACTCAGCAGAATGTTATATAAGCAATTATACATAAGCACAAAAATATGTCAGGAGCACTGTAACAAGGCCGGCATCCGTAAACTCTTGTGTATTCCTGAAAGTCGTGAACCTGCACCAACGGTGCACTTTTCTGACTTTTTTAAAGAATCATACCCATAATGTATTTTCAAGTTGTCCATAAAATTGTCTAGGATAGTTTCACATGTTTTTTTCAAATTGCATATTTTATGTGTACGTTTAGTTTTGAAAGCAAACAATCATCAGTGTTTCTTCGATGCTTATAGATGCATTTTGCATAAAATTAAAGAGCATTCTAGGAACATTATAAAAAGACTAAATTGTTATGGTGTGCAAACATGAGTACATTGTTTTATATCAATCAATCAATCAGGGGGTTTATAGAGCGAGCTACTCACCCATGAGGGTCTCAAGGCACTGAGGGGGGGTGTTGCTCCGGATCAGTCGAAGAGCCAGGTCTTGAGGTCCTTCCTGAACGTTTGCAGGGTCGGGGAGCGTCTGATTTTCACAGGGAGCTCGTTCCAGGTCTTGGCTGCGATGTAGGAGAAGGCTCTCCCGCCTGTTCTGTTTCTGCGGATGCGGGGGACCTCTGCCAGGGCAAGGTCGGCAGAGCGGAGGTTCCTCTTGGGTGCGTGGAAGGATACTCTCTCACTGAGGTATTTGGGTCCGATGTTGTTGAGGGATTTGTATGCATGGGTGAGGAGTTTGAAGGGGACCCTCTTCTCGAAGGGTAGCCAGTGGAGGTCTCGTAGGTGTTGGGTCATGTGTTCGTGATGCGGTGCCCCGAGGACGAGTCTGGCCGCGGCGTTCTGGATGGTTTGGAGTTTGTGTAGAAGAGTTCTGTTGATTCCGGCATGTAGGGCGTTGCCGTAGTCCAGTCTACTGGTTATGAGAGCATGGGTGACGGTCCTCCTACAGTCGTGGGGATCCATTTGAAGGTCTTACGGAGGATGCGCAGACAGTTGAAACTAGTGGACGCGACGGCGTTGATCTGGCAGTTCATGGAGAGGGAGGAGTCGAGGATGATGCCGAGGTTACGTGCGTGGTCTGTAGGGGTGGGTGGGTTCCCGAGGGCAGGGGGCCACCAGGTGTTGTCCCAGGCGGAGGTGCAGGGTCTGAGGATGAGGACCTCGGTCTTCTCTGAGTTGAGCTTCAAGCAGCTGTCTTTCATCCAGGCTGCCACATTCTTCATTCCTTCCTGGAAGCAGAGTCTGGTGTCTTCGGGATTCTTCGTGAGTGAGAGGATGAGCTGGGTGTCGTCGGCGTAGGATACAATGCTGAGCCAATGCTGTCTGACGATGGCGGCGAGGGGGGCCATGTAGATGTTGAAGAGCGTGGGGCTAAGCGAAGTTCCTTGGGGTACTCCGCAGTTGATATCGGTGAGTTGGGTGAGGAAGGGCGGGAGTCTGGTCCTCTGTGTCCCACCGGAGAGAAAGGATTGGATCCAGTCGAGGGCGGCTCCTTGTATCCCTGCGTCGTGAAGTCTGGCTGCGAGCGTGTGATGTGAGATGGTGTCGAAGGCTGCGGAGAGGTCTAGAAGGATGAGGGCCACGGTGTGTCCCTGGTCGATTAGCATCCGGATGTCGTCGGTGGCGGCGAGGAGGGCGGTCTCAGTGCTGTGGTTGCTGCGGAATCCGGACTGGGAAGCGTCTAGGATGGAGTTCTCTTCGATGAAGGGGTCAGCTGGGCGTTTACGAGTCTCTCTGTGACTTTGGCCGCGAAGGGGAGGAGAGAGATGGGCTGGTAGTTTTTCAGGTCCGTAGGGTCGGCTGTCGGTTTTTTGAGGAGGGGTTTAACCTCTGCCCGTTTCCAGTCATCTGCGCAGATGCCTGATCTGAAGGAGGCGTTGATGGTCCGTCCTAGTTCGGGTGCGATGGCGGCGGCGGCCCTGTGGAATATGTGCGGTGGGCAGGGGTCTGTTGGGGCACCCGAGTGGGTTTTCTTCATGGTCGCGGTGATGTGCTCGACGGTGGAGGGGTCCCAGGTCATGAGGGTAGGCTTGTCGGCGGCGGTGGGGATGGGGGTGGTGTCCGGCATCTGTTCACTGAAGTTGTCGTAGAGGACCTTGATCTTCAGATGGACGTAGGAGCTGAGCTTGTCGCAGAGTTCCTGGGAGTGAGTGACGTCCGTGGCTTCGCTGGGGGGTTTGGTGAACTGCTGTATGATGTTGAACAGTTCCTTGGCGTTTGTCGCGTTGGTCTGGACTTTGTCTCTTATGAAGGTCCGTTTGGTGTCTCTTATGCTCTGGTGGTATTCCTTCAGAGCGCTCCTGTAGTTGTTCCGTGCTTCCGTGGGTTTCTGGTTTCGCCAGGTTTTCTCTAGGCGTCTGCAGGAGCGTCTGGCTTCTTGTAGTTCTGTGGTGAACCAGGCGGCCTTCAGCGGGCGTTGTTTGGCGGGGAGGCGGAGGGGTGCGAGCTTGTCGGCGCAGCAGGATATCCAGCGGTGAAATTCTATGGCTGCAGAATTGGTGTCAGTCGTGGCGCTGGGGGGGTATAGGAGGAGGGTGGTGTTGAGGAGTTCCTCTATGACCTTGCTCCAGTTCCGTCGTGACGGGCGCGGGCGGGTTTGGGTGCGGTGGTGGCGCTGAAGGTAAAATGGACGCAGTGGTGGTCCTTCCAGAGTGGCTGGGTGGTGTGGCTGAAACGGATGTTTGTCCCTCCCACGAAGATGGGGTCGAGGGTGTGTCCAGCTCTGTGGGTGGGCATGTTGAGCAGCTGCTTCAGTCCGAGGTTGGCGAGGTTGTCAAGGAGAGTGGAGGAGTCGGGGTTGTTGCAGTTGTCGAGGTGGAAATGTAGGTCCCCGAGTAGAATGTAGTCCGTGGAGGTGATGGCATGGGGCGCGGCGAGCTCGGCGATGGTCGTTGCGGACTGGGTGCGTGGTCCTGGCGGTCTGTAGATGAGGGTGCCGCGTAGGGTGGTCCTGGGGCTGGTCTGGATCTGGAAGTGGAGGTGTTCTGTGTTGGGGTGGGGGTCACTCGTGCTGGATGTGGAGAGTCGGAGGGAGGTCTTGTGTGCGATGGCCAGTCCTCCTCCTGGGCGGTGGGGGCGGTCCTTTCTCTGGATCTTGTAGCCGTCGAGGATGGAACCACAGTCAGCTCAAGGCTCCAAGGGGGCTTGTGCATGCATGGAAGCCCATACAACCTACAAACCCTCACCTGGTGGTGCCACTGCACTCTTTCCAGCACCACCAGGTCAGTATGCAAATTATCTTCCGCCAGCATGCAGGATTATGGGGTGAGTTTGAATCAGTTGAGGTAGCTGCCTATGGTCACTCAGCATTTTTCTTTCAAAACGCTCTCTGATACACATCTAGAGTTTTGCTCCAAGTGTCTATGCCTCTCCTGTTGCGCACCTGGGTTATGCTGAGTGAAGGAAGGGTGGGGCCAAAGTCCATGCATGAGGCTGGCTCCCAGCTGCTTGTACCAGTACAGATCTGGCTACCTTTGTTTATTCATGCCTGTGGAAGGCAGAGGTGGGATCCTCCTGCTGCTTGGTCCCCACACCTCCAGACACAGATATGGGGAGTGGGGAATAGTACCTAGTTCCACTCTCAGAGCCCTAGCCCTCACTGGGAGCCAATTAGTAGAGAGCAGAGCTGCACCCTTGATCTCTACTGGGATCCTGGCCCTCAGGAGGTTGACTGTAAGTCACGGCAGCAGAAGCGCAATACTCTGTGCTGCACCTGTCCTGGGGCCTTTGCTATCCCTTGCAGATATAAAGTTCAGAAAGGAGGAGCGCCACCAGCAGTTCACTCTGGGTGCTCATCTTCCTCTAGGTGAGTTTCAAATCCCTGGCATGCAGAAACAGGATTCGCAAGCCTAGCAGACCCGAGGGCTCACCAAGCAGCTTATCCCAGGAAGAGAAGCAACAAAGGCTGATTTCTCTTGCCCTTCTGGGATGATTTTGATGAGCTCATTGACCTTTGGCCACTGGGAGTGTTCATTTTGTGATTTTTCAGGAGGTGGATTTTTAACTTCTCTCCCTTCAATGAGGGAGAGCTCAGGTTCATTTCTTCAGCCCTCAAGTAACCTTCAGACTGATTGAGGTTTCTCCGGCAGCTACAGCACTCTGTCTGGGCTCATGGTGTTCCCCCTTGGACCGGGGTCTTCCTCAGTAGCTCACCGCAGTCTTCAAGGCATGTTACCTTCTCTGCCTCCATTCCCCAGGCTCTTCTGTCACCTGGCCACTTGCACAGTGACATTGTGTGTCCTGCAGGAGTCAGGTGGTCCTGTTAGGGGTCACCCCCCCGCAGAACGATTCCATAGACATACAGGGGGATTCTATTTTTTTAGGGTCGCCAACAAGTCCAACACATTACCTTCTCCCAGGGAATGGGGAGACCAGTGCCACTAGCACTGGAGACACAGGTCCACAGAACTCAAGTCAGTGCAGGCCCAGAGTCTGCCGCAATTCCACACAGGGGTTCAGCCATGAGGGATTAATTCATTCTTGGGTCTTGCAGATTCCACTGCTTTTCAAAGTCTCTCTCCCCTGTGCTGAGGCTTTTTGATTTGGGGTAGAAAGTTCTAGAAGGTGTGCACCTTTGCTGAAGCCAAAGGGTTGTCAATGGTCACAGGTCTTGCCTATATGCAAATATAGCTCCTACCCACCTAACTTCAAAGGGAGAGCAGATAAAGAATTCTGGCTGTTCCCTTATTATTAATCTGGGAAGGGCATGCCCACCCTTGTCAGGAAGTGTGACTGTAATTAACCAATGCGTATTCTGCCCTCACGGTTTTCCTCTCCCAGGAACAGGCATTGATACCCACATGTGCATATTGTATGGAGAAGGATTTGATCTATTGTGCGGCATATAAAGTAATTAACTTGGTCCAGTGGGTAGTCTAAAGCCTAAATCTAATTAAGGATTGACTCAGATTGCTATAACAAACCTCTGAGTACTTGAAGGAGTGCAAATAGGGCCACATTATTATTATGGGCACAATGGCTCTAGGCAGAAAGAGTGGACAGATCAAGTAGGAGTGGATAAATAGACAGGTGGATGAAGACATACTCAAGTGAATAACTGATTGGGTGAATGAAAGTGTTGGCATATCTTTAGGAAATATGGTGTTAGCATGGATGCATCAGAGCATGTGTATGGATGGACAGAGGGTTGATGATGCATGCATTAATAGATGGATTTTATTGGAATTTTTGTTGTGACAGTGTGATAGTGAACTAGTAATCAAGGGAGGGACAAGGAGCTGTATGAAAGGTCCAGCACCTATCCTCCTAGGAACATTTAAACACAAAACAGGGGTGTGTTCCCATGGGGAGGCGGGGAAGAAAGGCGCACAAGGGTAGGTCCGGGGAACTGAACAGAAGGTCCTGGGGAGGGAATTCCAATGATCAGATCTGAATGCCCTCACACACCCAGGAGGGTGTCATACTTCATCACAGGGCACTCCTCGTCCAGCCGGCGCTTCAATGCTCAACAGGATCCTCAATGCGGCTCTTTAGCAAAAACTTTTGATCTAGCCGTATGGTGAACGCAAATGAAAGGGTATGGGTGTAGGATGGTGCTCAAGTGAATTAAAAGAGTCTAAGGGGGACCAAGGAAGGATTTAATCTGGTGGTCCTCTTGACACAATAAAAACAGTGGGGCTATCTGTTGTAATAATATACTGAGATAGCTCAAAAGGTCAACATGTTTCATGTCTAGATGCCAGGAGGGTCAGTGGCATTTCTTCAGGACCAGGTAACTGTACAAACCCTCCTTCATGATAGGAACCAGAAGATACTTGCTGGAAACAAATCCAAAACAGTTTACCTGCACCTGCTGTGGTGCAAGAAGGAGGATCCAACCCTTCAGTAGAGTTAGAGATACCCCCTACGGAAGGCAGAAGGCGGCGCCTTGCTGCGGAAAACTGAGTGAGCCAAGCAGTGTATTCGCTGGGACCTACCCTCCTCTGCCAACCAGTAGCTGAAAGCGAGTGGAAGGATACTTGCAAGTAAAAATAATAGTTTAGCAAGAAGGGTAGCTGTCCTACGGTTATTGGGTTATTGGCTTGCTGAAACAATTAGTGCAATAGAAAAAAGTTTCTCTACAGAAAAGGCACAATCGTTAGTAAAAATATACATCTACCAAACACTACCAGGGCTATAGAATGGATTGTCTTTTGGGAAGAGATGCCCTTAGTGTGGTTTTCCATCCTACTCCTTTGTTGTGAAAGAGTGTTCTACGGCACAAGCATTTCTTCATGTCGGAATGCCTTACTCCTCTTTCTGAGCTTCTCCCACCACCAACCATTTTTGCCCTATCTACTTCAATAGCATTCCAAATCTTATCTTGTATTCATTCAACATGACTTCTCACAAAGAAGGGGCGATAGCAGAGTCATCCACAGGCAAAGAAACTGGGTTTGAACTGCAGGCCAGCTTTGTCCGTTGCTTTTCTAGCTATTTATTATGATTCATGTGAAGCTCTGCAAGTGGTCATCATGGGCAATTGTAGGGTTTGCTTTCCATTCTACTAGAAGTAATTACTGAATTATTTTACTCTGTAGGCAAAGGAATATTTTTAATTGCAAAATAGATATTTCAAGTTCATCTTAGGATGTGTGTGGCTCATTCTCAAATAAAAAAAATGCTGATATTTGTATATGTAAATGCTACCAAACAAATATGAATAAATGGCCACATTAACATTTCAGAGAAAGGGAATCTGATAGACAAGCATGACAGCTCTATGTGAACCTTTGCAGGATACATAAAACAGCTTTTTGATTGGGTGAAAATAATCCTACCCCACACTATATACCACACACTTATATAGCTGGAGTGAGTGGGTTACGATTCCCATGACGGTGAAAAAGTAATTCATAAGTTACATCTTCCAATGTTAGGCTGATACGGAAGCAGGCTAATCACACAGTAGTGGGTTTGCAATGATTGAACTTTTGTATATGAATTTTGTTAAGCCACCAACAGTTAGCCTTTGGCAGGCACATTCCATTTACCGAAAGTATGGACCTAGGGCCTAAACAGCATGCCTCCAGCAACAGCAGACTTGAAAAAATTTGGAGGCATATTTATGAGAGGCGTGCTCCGCCGTTGCGTCACTAATTTTGATGCGATGACGGCACAGGCAGTACTCCATATCTACAATTTGAAGTATGTAACCAAATGCTTCAGTTTTTGCAGTCCTTTATATGAAAATACCTGTGCCAGAACTGGCTGTGCCATGCAGAGACTATTCATGGTAGGCATTCCTCCATAAAATCTATCGTGAAACTAACACAGTGATGTTTATAAGGGATGGCAGACCTCACTGAGTTTTACTCTGCGGAATTCCACTGAGTCACATTAAAATTCCATAGAGTTCTGCCCACACTTAGCCACCAACATGGCTCAGGAGGTGGAAGGAGAAGTTCAGACACATTCTCATTCATCCTTTTTCCTGTGCTCAAAATGCGCTCAAAATGCAGAATCAATCGTATGTTTGTTTGAAGGGGACACGTGTTCTTGTTCTGAAATTATCTTCAGGTATTTTCACATAGGTCAAAGCACATATGACTAGGAGTCACGTGACATCACACTAAAGTAGGGCGTTGTGCTCCAATCACTTTGTTAGGGAGGGGGTGGGGGGTTAGAACTACAATGACGTATTTTGTTATGTCAGCTCACAGCCGTAAATCCAAATATTTTGTCTGATGTCCTCCTGATATGAAAAAGTTACTGAACCATACATAATAAAATCCAAATTGAAGGAGGGGTATAATGTGTCTTTCAGTTATGGACTCTCGTCCAATGTAATATTTTGTCATCCAACTTCTAGCGAATGACTGGGGCTGGCAGCCAAGGTCAACCTCTCAGAAGAAAGATAAGTGGAAGTGCAGCTCTCTGCACGACATGTCTATATGCCGCCATTTTCAACATATCAGCTCCAACTTAGGCTCCAATGGACATATTATAAAAAGGGTTAATAGAGCAAGCTGGATTGTAAGAACGTACCATACAGCTTCTAATGAAACTCTACCTATTCCAAATGAGATGTTATGATCAACAAGCAACCGTTTATTCCATTAGTTTGCCTAAAATTGTTTAACTCATCTCTATGCAATGCACACACTACAAAGAAGGAAGGTGTTTAAAGCTAGCTACGTGATGATCTATTAAGCTTTGCATTTCAGATTTGCATGATTACAGCGCAGCCTCGGGCCAGTACACTGTGTCACTGTTGGGTTCTACAGAGTTCTGGATAATTTAGCTATGTCCACCTTAAGGTTTCGGCTTCCGTGTTAACACAGACATTATACACTGAATATCTGTACACTTGGACTTCACAATAATATGTACAACCGTCTTAGAAAGTCTTACAACGGGAATAGGGAGTCGAAAATGTAGACTGCCTCACCTGTACGGCGGTTACCCGTACTGGTGTACCCCATACTTCCCTCCAAGGAGAGAGCAGAAAGAGGTGGCATTAGTGTCCTGGTGTTTGGTGCAGCTCTGTAGGTTTCAGCTGCCATTCAAGCGTTACTGTTGCTACCT
Organism: Calotriton arnoldi; assembly: GCA_963921515.1. NCBI lineage: Eukaryota > Metazoa > Chordata > Amphibia > Caudata > Salamandridae > Calotriton > Calotriton arnoldi. Next base: position 371,869 of record CAWUFW010014197.1, read on the forward strand.
GGTCAAGACCACAGGCACTTGGGTTTGTCGTTCATGATGGTAGCTCCAGACACCTGTAAAGCCGAGCAGCAAAAGCACACTGGTGAGTCTATACAGTGCACCCTCTTTGACTGCTTCCTACACAGACTCTTCGGGTACTCGCTGTGATCACCTCCAATCACACGCTGCGTGCTCTGAAGTCACACTATTTCCATGGACAACAACGTGCTCGTGCCTTTGCAGCAACTATAGAGTCTCATGTAGAAACACGTCTACCGCAAGGAAAGGTTCAGGACCACGAGTCCTGTTAGCCTCCACTTTGTCTGCAGTGTGTGATGTTGTTATTCCTTTCTTCCCAACGCAGTGAGAGAGGAAGGAACGTAGCTGCTATGGCTGACTATTCTGTTCCACCACCCAGCGCCAGCTCTGATGTACTTCCCGGTGGAGTCAATGACGCATTTAAGGACGCACTGCAATGGGCCCAACAGGTGAGTTGGTTAGTGGGGGGTTCTAATGCACAGACAAGTGTTCGAGTCCCGGCAGCGATGGACATTTTTAGTGATGAATGATTAATTCCACCTGCGGACCGGTGGAATTTATTAGTAATTCCGCATTACAAAAGTAACACAGAATTAATAAATTCCTCCAATTTTGCCGGTGGCATTAAAAAGCCCGCCCACTCATAATATTTATGGTTTTGTCAATGTGTGACGCATCATCAGCAAGTAGTGTACAGAGCCGGAAATGCATCAAAGGTTCTGTGCATTGGCAACCCAGGTGTAGGCAATGACGCAGTGGCTGTGGTACAGAAAGACAAGCCACTCAAAACTGTTTGCCAGGTTCAACTACGCCATGGAGGTGCCCATTCTTTAGCTGGGAGTTGCAAGGTGACCCTCCCTTCCCCACCACAACTACCACCGCCACCACCATGTAGGCAGCGCAGGAGAAGGGAGCATGTTTTTTGCAGTGGATTTCCCTCATTGACCTCAGGGAGGACGAGGTCATTAGATACTACAGAGCCAGAAGGGAGTCCATAATAGAACTGCTGAACCTGATAAGTGCCAAGGCTCCAGCCACCAACTGCCAGGCCCACCAGCATTCACGAGCATCCATCCGCAGGTCAAGATGATGGCAGTCCTCCATATGCTGGCATCTGGTTCATTCCAGATCACAGCGGCCAGAGTGGCAGGAATATTGCAGCCCTCTTTTTTTGCCTTTCTACCCTCTGTCCTAGATGCCATCATCTGCCTTACACCACAGTACCTCCTCTTCCTTAAGACACAACAACAGCAGCTGGAGACCAAGCAAGGTTTCAATGCCTCTGTGGGATTTCCACATGTGCTAAGACCATGGATTGCACACACGTGCAACTGGTACTCCCTGCTGGAACATCACACCTGTATAGGAACCGAAAGCACACCTACTCTATCAACGTCCTGGCCATTGTGGACCATCTGAGGAGGTTTACCAATGTGCTGGCAAAATACCCTGGGAGTGTGCAAGATGCCTACATCCAGAATGGGTGATATGGGAATGGCCTACTCGTTGGTAAGAAAATCTGAAGTATATAACAGACCTACAAACAGAAGGAAATGTATGACATAATACTATCTCTGTGTCTGTCAACAGAGATAGGGCTATATGTATGAGCAGTGTGCCTCACACATGCATCATGGTACATGTGTAATGCAAACCCGCAAGTCACACGTTAGGACACACAAAGCCTGTTTGTAAGCCTTTGAATGGCATAAAATTACAGAGCAATGGAATGCTGCGCTAAATGCAGTGTAGCATCACTGTGTGCAAGGGTGGGGTTCCAAGGGCGTTGTGGGGGTGTCTCCATGCAGCTCCCATAGTTCATGAGGCATGTCATGTATCCCACACCAGATAAACTTTCAAATATGACAAATCAATTGGTCACCCAAGGTGATGTGTAACAAGGAAAAAGAACTTGATCAATAGATTAGCATTTGTAGAGTGCAGCAGTGTCACCTCTGGGGGTACCTGGTGCTCAGGTGCGAGGTGTCCATGGAAAACCCAGGTCTTGATGAAATGGCAGGAAAAGCAAAGAAGCATGCAAAAAAAGGCAAAACAGAGGGCCGAAAAGAAAGCAATCAGGAAAAGCAAAAACAGAGGGCAGAAAGAGAAGCTGGAAAGGCAAAACAGAGCAGAAGAGGGCAAAACAGAAGGGCAGAAAAATGAGCTGAAAAAGGCAAAGCAGAGGGCAGAAAAATTAGCAGAAAAGGAAAAACAGAGCAAGAAATGAGAAGAGGAGGCACAAACAGAGGGCAGCAGAGGCTAGCGGACTGCTGACAACCTGGACAGGAGAACTGTCTCAGGGGTAGCTGGTATGAGGATCTGCTCCCCAAAGTCATCCAAGTCACTCCTGCTTCCTATGTGTGCTGCATTCTGTGGCACACATACATAGACGATCATCATGTGCAGGAAGGTGTCCCCTCCTGTACAAACACAAGCCCACATGCAATGCAGGCACCAGAGCACCATGGTGCAAGCTTGCCTGTGTTTTTACTTTGCAGCACATTGTGTGCCAGTTTAGGGTGAAAACTCAGGAATGGACTGAGAGGGCTAAATGGCCTAAATACTGTGTACTACTGCCCTTCCTCAGTGACGCAGTGCAGTGCAGTGCAGACAGGTAACTTGCTCACTGCACCGTGCCACTTACCCAAATATCTGGGCCCTTGTGTCATGTGCACATAGTGGGAATAACGCACGGCAATGAGTTGACAATGAAGTCCCACATTGACATGTACTTACTAATTTGTCAATGGCAGTAGCGACAGAACAAGAGTGAGTAGCAATCTGTCATTTAACTCTGTGTGGATGGATGGAGCCACATCCTGCACTGAGTAACGAAATCACAAATGAAACCATGTGACATGGCAGACAAGACAATTCTGAGTACAAGAGATAAGTGTGAGATGAATGTCTCCTCAATGGCGTACCTACTCTTGGTATCAGTCAAAGGTCAACAAGGTCAGTGGTGTGAAAACAAGTACTATGGAAATAGACAAGTGTGTCTGACACACATGGCAGTATACTTGTATATTGACCGAAGTTTCAGGATCAACACAGGAAGAAGTATGTGGAAAGGCCATGTGTGGCATGCCATGTCAGTGTAGGCCCCAGGCAGGTGTATATGTCAATACTGGATAACATTGTGACACCAACAGTACAAAACACACATATGTCTCAGCAATACTAACAGTCTACGTGCACACATACATGTAGGTTGACAGCCGCATTGACTGATGTAACCAATGTGATGGCTCACATGTCGTGTGGAGTAGGTAAAACAAATGAAAAGCATATGAATCCAGCAATATGAAGCTCACTATGTCAAACACAATGCTGCCAAACATGTCATACATCAGTCGTGAACATAGAATAAAATCCAACCTGGACAATGCACCACAGTGTACTCAGAATACTAATCTCAACATTCATTTGCCACAAGAATAGGAGAAAAAATCAAGGCCTAGAAGCACACAATCCCATACAAGTTCGAGCCATATACCCCATATGTGCCAATGCAGGCACCCTTGCACCATGGTGAAAGGGTACCTGTGTTGTTGGAAGGATTGCTTTTGTGCAGGAAGGGGCACTTTCCTGCACAAAAATAATCTTTAGAGGCTTTATCATCTTTCTATGTGTGCTGCAGAATGCAGCACACATGGAAAGAGAAATAAATAAGGAGAAATGAAGTTAATTCTTCCTCGTTGTATCTCCCATGGGGAGGTGTATGGTTTTGGCGCATACCCAGGTTTATACGGTTTTGTAAATCTGGGAAAGCATCAAAACCCATGGGTGTTGCATGAGAACACACACCGCGCGATGCCTATGGAACATCTCCCTAGTGAGGGGCGGTGGCGACTCTGAATGCGAGCCGGGCCCTTCCTGTGGATCGCCCCAGCTACGGTGGTCGTCTCTCCCTGTGACCCTCCCTGGGACGCGGGGCCGGTGATCTGCCTCGGCTGGCACCTATCAGTTGACTTAGAACTTGTGCAGACCAGGGGAATCCGACTGTTTAATTAAAACATAGCATCGCGAAGGTCCTACGCGGGTGTTGACACAATGTGATTTCTGCCCAGTGCTGTGAATGTGACTACGGCAGAGGCCATTGTTTGCCACGCAAAGTGGCTTTGCGTAACCTCATAAATGTGATTTTATAGCTTTCATTGCTGGAGCATCACAAAAAGTGGCGCTATGGTGGTGCAAGGGGCTCATAAATATGACCATGTGTGATTATACAACATATGTTACATCAACATGCAGTATAATGAGTTCAGACATGCTACATGCTTTAGCGCTCTTATTTTATTTTTATTTATTTATAGAGCGCAACATTTATCCGCTAGAGTAGCAGGATCTCATGGTAGAGGTGGATTGGGGCACAGGGTGCTGCTGGAATTTCCGACATCAGGCTTTGGGGAACAGGTGGGTTTTGAGCTTCTTTCTGAATGCTTTAGCGCTCTTCAGATAAGACATTTCACTTTTACTGACCATAAGCCTGGGCAAACATACCTGCTGTGGTACACATAATTTGTTTGTATAAAACAGAACTGTCCCTGTAGCAGTATGACAAAACTAAAACAGAAATATGTAAACATGTATGACAGTGACATCTGGGTTGCCATCACACTCTAACCAAATTTGAATAGGGTAGTTGCAGCATGTTTTCAGTGATGAACCTACATCTTCATAAGTAATGTCTTTGGGCCATGACAGACAACAAATGATATGCCTGTGTGTCTGTTCATGTCTTTGTTCATTTTTTGGATGGACATTTAGATGTTTGATGTGCTAGCCTACCACGAGGTATGTCTGTTCTAATCTAGCCTCAGTGGTAAAAAAATTTTTAATGATATTTATTAAATTTTTCAATCCAACTTAAAGCAATATATAAATCACAATAGGATACATATTTTGTTCATTTCGATTTGCATTTTTGTGCCCACTTGGTGGGGGCGACAGATCATGTACAATATAACAATCCAGTAATAGCAAAATTGATCCTCCTCAGGATTTTACAGAATATTTTTAACATAAGAGCTGTACCAAATCATAATGTCAAACATTATCCAACATAACTAGTGTGCCGGTCCGATAATTACTATTCATGTGATACCACTATCTGTGTCGCTTGTTAATAATGCAAACTGTGAGGTATATGCGCTGTTGTTAATTTCGATGATGGGGGTGGAGGAGGTTGCTCAGTTTAGCTTCCACTCAATAAACTAGGTGCGTCTGGACCTGGCCAGAGTGATAGACATCTGAGTTCATGTGCAGAGTACGCGTGCACATAGATAAATGCTTCCCTTGATGGATCGCATAAATGCTTGTATGTACGATTCTAGGTGTTCCCTTAAGCTATGGTGGTAATACCGCTGGTGTATTACGGGTTAGTTCGTGTTTCGCTATAATTGGATTCTATGGTGGATAAATAATGTTGCCAGTCTACAGGTTGTGCCCTAGATGTCGGCCGTGGAGCATGGGAAGCCTGTATTTCGTGTTCGGCCACCAGGGCTAGGTGGAAGACCACTAACCAAACCTGGATGGAGGGGCCCGCTGGAGATTTCCAGACCATAGCTAATGCACGTTTAGCCAAGACCAGCGCTAAGTATAGGAACTTATTGAGATTCTTGCGACGTGCAATAAGTTTTGTAATGCCAAGCAAGGTGTGCGCCCTGGGCCGGAATTGGAGTTCCCGTTGCTGCTGTTAATACTTCTGAGACTTTTCCCCAGAATGCCATGATTTGAGGGCATGCCCAGACCATGTGTAAAAAGTCGGCGTCCGAGTTCTGGCATTTAGGGCAAATGTCTGTGGATGATGCCGGGTACATACATGCCAATTTATGCGGGGTTAAGTATGTATGATGTAGATAATTGATTTGGGTAAATTTTAATCTGGCATTTGTGGATATAATCCTAGAATTTCCCATGCATTGCACCCACTGTTTGTCGGTGATTTTGATGGATAGTGCTGTGTTCCAGAATACACGCAATGGAGTTAGTGAGGGGGCTGTGTCTGTTCTAAGGGAGTTATAGATGGCTGTGATAGCTTTCCTGCCCGTCCCGTGTGTCAATAATGTCTGTAGGGCTCCGGCGGTTGTGGGTACAGTGCTTATGTCCCCTCAAATTCGTGCTGCCTGTTGCGTTAGTGTCGCATATAGAAGGAAAGTTCCTGGCGACACACCGTAATCGTCCATCAGGGTATCATAGTCACACAGGGTTGAGTCTGTGAACAAATCTCCCCACGTTGTCAGACCGGCTGTCTGCCACTCAGCCAATTCTGGGTGCTTTAGGCAAGTGTGTGTACCCGGCATCGTCTCAAGGGGGAGATCTGGAGCATATGGTGGTGGTCGTCATATGAACAACACATATCTCGTCCAGGCGCCACGGGCTGCTAGCATCAGGATACATCCATCTTTCCTCTGTAGTGGCGTTTTGGACCCTGATAGCCATTCAAGCAAGGCTGGCTGTTTTAGTGTTATTGCCCAAGCATCCAATTCGAATAAATTATTTTTTGCAAGCCAGCGCATAGGCAATTGGAGCTGTGCAGCTGCGTAATATAATTTGTAGTTAGGCACTGCTAATTCACCCTCCGATATGGGGAGATGTAGCTTCGGAAGTGCTACCCTTGCCCTGGAACCGCCCCATATTAAGGACACAAGCAGCGACCGCAGGTCTTGAAATATTTTCTGGAGTAATCTGTAAGGGAGAACAGTAAAAAAGTAGAGAAGCCTAGGAAGGAGAAGCATCTTGGAGATGGCAATCTGGCCCATGGTGGATAGTGGGAGATTGGTCCAAAACGGAAGTGTGGCGCTAGCGCTGGCGATCCCCTTACCCAGGTTGCCGTCTATAAGATCAGACGAGGAGTGGTAAATCTGGACCCCTAAATATTTAAAAGAGTCGTATGCTCTGATAAGTGGGGCGTGAGGTTGCTACTGTCTCCGTATCATGGGTATGGGCGACATTGGAAACAGAACGGACTTGGCCCAGTTTATTTTCAGGCCAGATAACCGTGTATGGGCGTCTAATAATTCAATTAGACCACAAAGGGCCTCAGTCTGATTACGGAGATAAATCAACACATCAACCGCGTAGAGGGAAACTATGTGCCACTGTGTATGTACCCATATGCCCCAGTCCAAGACACGACTGCGAAGCGCACAGGCTAAAGGCTCCATGGCCAGTGCAAAAATAATTGGCAAGAGCGGGCAACCCTGCCTGGTGCCCCATTCAATTTCAAAGGCCGGGAGACGATGCGGCCCGTTCTTATCCGGGCCCGGGGGCTGGTGTATAGTATCTTTACCCAACGTAAAAACGTGGGACCTATACCGAACCTTGCTAACACTGCCAGCAAATAGTCCCATCCCAAGGTATTGAATACTTTCTTAATATCCAAGGCAGCAATCCAGTGTTGTTCGGTTGTCGTTTGGGCCCATTCTAGCAGTTTAAATAGTCAACGGAGGTTTAGCCCCGTGCTTCTGCCAGGGATGAACCCATTTTGGTCCGTGTGTACCAGTAGTGGGACAGCGTCCAATAGCCTATTGGCTAACAATTTACCTAAAATGTTATAGTCCGAAGTTAATAAAGACAACGGACGGTAACAACTCATAAGGAGAGGGTCTCTACCAGGTTTCGGGAGAACCACTAATATTGCTTCGCGAAGAGAGGGAGGTAATATACCCCTATCGAATGATTCCTTATAAATGGTAAGTAAACGGGGGACCAACTGTGTTGAGTATGTGGTGTAAAATTCTGTGGGTAAGCCGTCCATTCCGGGGGTTTTACCACTTGCTAATTGTTTAATGGTTTCAGAAATTTCAGCTTCCGTAATGGAGGCCTCCAGCTCTGTATATTGGGCCTGTGTTACCTGCGAAAGAGCCACTTGTTCTAGGAAGATCTGCATTGCTTGAGGGTCGCCTGGATCGGGGGCTTTATAAAGTGCTGTGTAATATTTATAGAAGGAGTCGTTTATCTGCTCTTGTGTATTCACTAAGTTGCCTTCTGAGGCGTAAATAGCGGTGATGGGTGGTTGCATGAGATTACTTTTCAGCAGCCATGCTAGTGTCTTGCCTGCCTTGTCGCCCTCTGCATGTCGCCGAGCCAAATATTGTTTATAGTCTAGAGCACATAATTTATCCTGTGTTTCCTTGTGGGCCAATCTGGCTTTAGTAAGCAAGGGTATTATGTGCGGGTCCGTGGGGGTATTATATTCACAGCGTTGTATCTCGGCTTCTAGTTCATGTAGTTCCCTAGAGAGAGACATACGAGAATCATAGACTGCTTGAATGACCTGTCCGCGCAGAACAACCTTGAGTGCGTCCTACTCAATGCCTGCATGGGTAGCTGTCCCCTCATTAGTCTGAAAGTATGATGTTATGGATTGTGATATAGTGGTGCTCAGAGCGGGGTCGCGGAGTGCCTCCAAGGGGAGGAGCCAGATTGGTATACTAGGTCTGGATGTACCCAGGATAGTTGAAATTGTAGGAGGCTGTGGTCCGAAAGTGTACAAGCTAAGTACTCAATGTGGGATACCTGGGCCAAAGTCGATTCGGTGCAATAAATGACATCTACTCTTGTGTACCGACCATGAAGCTTAGAGTAGTGTGAATATGTTCGTTCTGTGGGGTGTTTAGTGCGCCAGCCATCGGTCAATTGCATCTGGGTAGCCCAGGTTGACATGTGGTGTGTGAGTCCAATAGCCTGTGCCCCAGGGAGTGGAGGACGAGAGCGATCCAAGGCTAGGTCCGAGACGCCATTGTAATGGCTCCTCCAGTAAGTAGGTACCGACATGTCTCTGAGGAGTGCTGGGGTTAATGTCTGTAGGAATGTAGATTGCCCTGAATTAGGTGCATACAGTGGGACCAATGTCATTGGGCGGCCATCAAGGGAGCCCTCCAAAATCGCGTATCGGCCCTGGGGGTCAACTCGTGTGTGTAGTGTCTGTAGTGGGATCCCTGGAGCCACCCAAATCAAGGTGCCTCTGGCATAGCCAGAGTAGGTTGTGCCAATTACAGTGCCCCGCTATCACTTGCTCAGCGATTTTAGTGTTTGTTGCATGAGATGAGTCTCTTGCAAAAGCGCTATGGATATTTTGTGCCTGCGCAAATATTGATAAACTTTGTGTCATTTGACACAGCCGGCCAGTCCATGCACATTCCAGGTCAGCAATAAATAACTATTCCCCTGCATTAATACAATCAAAAGTGAGGTACAGGAGAAAAAGGGGAAGGAAAATACACAATTGTGGAAGACAATATGAATTCGAACTCCCCCCGTACATCCTGAGTTTGGTTGGCATATGAATAGCAGTACTATTAACTTACGTGGCCGTGTGGTATGAACAGCCACCAAAAAGCAAATAATAAACCAGACCCCCAACCCCAGGCCTAATCGCCAACGGGCAAAAGGCCATGTGCACTTACATGCAAACATGTTAAACTTAAAAGAAAGTAATACAAAATTACGAAAAGCAAGATAAGTCTATGACAGTCACTTATTGTTTGTGGGGCGTGTTATATCGTCTTCCGTATCGCCATGTTCTCCTTAGCCGCCATAGTAGGACATTCATGGATGAGCAGAAAAGAGACTGTGGATAGTAGTCACCAGCAAGTTTTCTCACCTGCATAGAGTTTTTTGCTAGACCCTGTAGTAAATCACCTGTGAGTCCCATAGCTGCAGTTGATTAGCCCAGTTCATCTGAGGTTTGCAGTGTCACGGTGGGACCATCACCCATCATCATTAGTTGATGTGATTAAGAAAGGGTATATTCCTGTTCTGGTGGGGCCTCCGTCTCCGAGTCTGAACGTAATGGGGGGTAGGGGCGCCATGTTTCTCCACTTGCTTGAGAGCTTGCTCTCTTTCCCTTGCTGCTTGAGCTTTTGTGGGGCGCTGTCCTTGGCCCAGGCCGTGGCGTCCACGATGCGTGATCTTTTTCCATTGCTGGCGGGGACCCGATGTAGATTTTGGAGCTGGCGCCACGCCATTTTGTTCTATCCAGTTCCAGGCATCCTCAGGGGAGTGGGAGAAGACAGCCTTACCTTTGTGTTGTATGCGCAAAGAGGCAGGATATTGCAGTACATACTTTATTTCATGTACGCGGAGGCATTGTTCGACTTCCATGAATGTGGACCTGCAGCGCAGCACCGATATCGTGTAGTTCGGGTAAATGTGCACCTCTGCGTTCTCATTTGCCCATGGGCCCCGGGCCCTCGTTACTTGGAGAATGTGGTCCCTGTTGCGGTAGTTGAAGAGGCGTGCAACCACCAGTCTGGGGGGATTGCCCAGCCGAGGGGGGCCACCCGGAACTCTATGGGCACGCTCTACAGAAAAAAACTTCGAGTGCTTGCTTTGAAGGATAACGTCCGAGAACCATGTTTCCAGGTACAGTTCCATACTTTGTCCTTCAATGCATTCCGGCAGTGCCACCACGTGAACATTATTCCTCTGTGATCTGCAATTCTGGTCGTCGACACGGTTCCTGAGGTATTCCACCTCTTCTTGTAATGTTTTGATATGGGCTCCTGATGAAGACAAGGAAGGCTTAACAGAGCCTATTGTCGTTTCTACGTCCTCCACTCTATCCTTCAATTTTTATGGTCCTCACATAGGAATCCCAGCTCGGCACACAGCGCGTCTATTTTGGGGACTAGAGTGGATTTAATGTCCATTACCGCCGCCATAAGTTCGTCAAAGCGGTGCGAGAGGTCCGCTTGAGGCATGGACAGTCCTGTTGATGACTGTTCAGAGCCCTGAGTGCCAGGTGGTGGGCCCTGTGTATCATTAGTGTGTGGCTGCTCTTTGTCTGTTCTCAGTTTTCCCATCGTGGTGATGGTGTTGCTCCGCAGGTTCCAGGAAAAGAAAGGGAATCTTCCCAGACCAGGTGCACGCGTAGCACTGTAGTGCGCACAATTAGACAGGACGACTACGTCATTGTGCAATTCACCCAAACTGTGCCCAGTTTCAAAGCTAGGGTATGTTGGAGGACTCAGGTCACACCTCGCCATTGAATCTAACTATGGTGCTATGCAGTGGCGCAAAATGTCATTTGTAGCCAGCCGGGGGAGGGAGAGGCTTGAAATCCAATGCAAGCAATGATGTGTTGGGCACAAACTGCGTCTTGGTGGGACAGAGCAGGGATGCCAGTGCCTGCTGGCGCTGTTCACTGAGGGCACCGCCCGGTGCAGTCCTAAAGGCAGGCGCTTCATTGTAGGTCGCAATGCAATGTCGGGTAGTGGCCCGTGTCGGGCCTAGTGCTCTCCTAAGCGCGATAGGGCCTCCCGGGCCGCGTGGTGCCGGTAGATTGTGTGAGGCTGCAAGGGGTTACCACTGCGTGGGGGCCCAATCCCACACGCGGGTGGCAGACAGTGAGTCCTGGAATGAGAGGCCCCAGCAGCATAGAGGTGCAGATTGGCCCACCTGTTGTAGCCCGTATTCCCTTCCCCGGGGCTCGACGGGGGGTCCTCCACGGTGCAGGAGTAGTGTTGGGGCACCCAGCTGAGCCGTCTCGCGCGGCGCTGAGCTCCAGGCGTTGTTGTGCGATTGTAGTCCTGTGTTGGCTGGCAGGGGACACGGCCCGCACCGGTTCGAGCGCTCTGTTGTCGGCCGCGCCTCCACTCAGGTCCGTGGGGAAGGGCCTCGATTTCCAGGGCCCAGGCCGCCGCATCTGCGCCGCACCACCCCGTGTCGATGGTGGAGTCCGGGGGGTGCAAAGCGATCGCGAATCATCCGGGGGTCGGTTATCGCCGATCTCATGGGTTTCTGGCAATCATATGCCGGCTCACTACAGGATCATTGGCGGTTCGGTGCGGAGCGAGCTGTTAGAGCCTCCGCTCACATCGCCATCTTGCCTCAGGGGTACTTGAGCCTCCCCCAGAGTTATGGTGCAATGGTCCATGCATCATATAATATTTTTTTTTACGTCAAATGAGCAGTCCGACAAGCATACACACACTACTGAGATGCTGTGTACAATTTATGATGTATGCATCTGAATGCAGCCTTGGGATGATATGTTTAAGTAGATAAGCATGTTTAAGTAACTCTCCTCATGATTTTCCCTACAAGTTTGATGCAGGGGATAATTGTTACATTTCTGTACAATTGCCTGAGGGTAAATGTTAGTAATGTTCCCCAATCATGGTCTGCAGGAGGTACATGACAAACCCCTGTTCATTTATTAACTATATGACACAGAGTAAGTGAAGCCAGCAATGTGTGCAGCCTTATGATACTCCAGATGGGTATGCAAGGCTAAGCCACACTGCATGGACTGTATCACCTTATCCATTTACACTTATGTTGATGATCAATGATCAACACATTTGCATGATGCAAATCAAATCCCAAATTTGGTAATACAGGCCCAGGTGCCCAATTTTAGATATAGACATCATCATGAGTGTGAATTTTTGTCCTGTTTGATATGGTATTTATCTCATTGTGACTACTATGACATTTGGAGTTGGTACACCCACCCAGATGACACCTGACTCAATTTTCGTGGCTCAAGTAGGGAAGTCTATGCAGTGACAATCTTTTGTCCATATATCCATCCTTATTGCTGGTATTGGTCTAATCAGGGACATATGATTGTGTTACAATGACAAACTATTTCTCACAGACATCATGTACATGTACTGCATGTGCTAACTATTTATTTCATTATCACCCTAGGCAACATGACACCTGAAGATAAAAAAACATTTGAAATGCAACGTGGGCATCACATCCCTGTTACAAACATCTCAAAGGCATACAGGAAGATGCACAAGCTCTATGAACGTGCAAGGCAGCTGAGTCCTGGAACGTCCTTTGACCTACCACGCCTGTAATGGCAACAACTTCCACTAGCCAGGATAGAGTGGCCCAAGCCACCGACAGGCACCCCAAACACCAATACCACTGTACCCCTGCAGCCACACAGCAAATGACCACATGGACCAGGAGACCCAGAAGGGAATCTGTATTCCACTATACAATAATAAAGGAACTGAGGATAGTTAACCAAAAGCTTGATAGTATTTGTCTAGAGCAGGCAAGCTTACGTCAGAGGAAGACTAACATGGAGGTGCCACAGGAGCAGTTCTCCCAACTTATATAGACATTTTTACTGACACTTTTTTATAGGTTTTTTCATAATGTAGTATTTAAATATTTAAGGTAACAGTTAGTTAATACGATAAGTTTAGATTAGTTAGCTTTTAGTTTTTCATCGTATTTTATAGGTATGTTTTAATATCTTTTTCTATTTTAAAAGGTTTTAGTGGGGGGGTTTATGTTTAGGCTTTGTTAAAAGAAATATATATATATTTGTTTAGGTTTACTGCTGTAGTTAGTGTATATATAGGTGTAGTTGATGTTTGTATTATGTCACTCTATGTGTGTCAAAGGGGGTGGGGAATTGATTTTTAACATGTCATTAAGTCGAGCCTATAGTGGCAGCGCGCATGCTCTGCTCGCTTTGCGAGGCATGCAGTATTCAGTATAAAGCCCAGTGGAAGCTCCGCCCACTCTCTGCCCATCTTTTTCATTGGCGTGTGTCTTTGTCGTTCCTAAATGCTGCCTTCCGATTGGTTTTAGGTTTGGTAGTCCCTCCTTATGACGGCCATGTCGGCATTTGTATCCTTCCATGGCTACTGGCCCCTTTACTTCGAGTGTTGCACAGTATGTTTTATTTAGATTGTGAGCACTATTTTCTTCCCATGCCTCCCCCCCTCCCGCAGTCTGTGCCTTCTCGCCTCCCCTCCCGTTGTTCGTGCCTTCTTGCCCACCCGCACTCCCGTTTGCAATGCAATAGGTCTCGCGTAAATGCGAGTCCTATTGCATTGAAAATGCTTGTTTTTTTAGGTGCCGCGCTGCCTCGCACGGCGCCTGGTTTCATGGTTTTCTTTAGGCGCCGTGCTGCCTCGCACAGCATCCCATTTCATGGTTTTTCTTTTTATCAGATGTGACAAGAACGCATATCGCGCTTTTACTTGCACATCACGGGCGCACACATGAAAGAAAAAAAAAGGACGATGGAGCCCGGCGAGAGGCCCCTGGCTGCAGCTGCACGGAGCAGCTAGCGAAATATGACGCAGTAATGCTTGTTTTGTTTTTACACCTGTGCCACTGCCTAAGGTAGGACTCTCTCCATACAACTTTCAAGTAGCTTTTTTAAATTCCTTCCTTGCCGGCCAACAGGAGCTGTAGGGGGGTATGAGCTCCTAGACAGTGGGAGTCGCAGGGGCCTTGCGCCCCTGCATTACAATTGGCCTGCAAATTCCCATGGGCCTTGATTCAGGCGGTTACAGGACCCCTGAGAATTATAAGTTTTGCTTTCATACAGAGTTTTTGGTTACAGTCTCCGATTGAAGCCCTGGTGGAAACTCCCAAAAAGGTCATACTTGTTATTTCCCTGCTCCCTGGAATCATGGGGACTATCAATAATGGTAAATCCGGGCACACGCACATAACTGGCAACTCCCCTGATGAGGACCATTGCGTGAACGGAGCTCTCATGCGTTCTAATAAAGCAGCTGGGTGTTTCGCAGTGCTAGGGGGAGGTGCCGAGGTGCGGTGGGACGTGGGCAGTTACAGAGGCCGGTGCAGCATGGGACATATGTTTGCCTTCATTTACCTGCTTTCTGTCAGAGCCGAGCTCGCGCCTGCTCCACTTCTTCCCATCCAGAGCTCAGCCCGGGGCACAAGCTGCTGCACTTTTATTTATCAACTCTTTATCCTCTGCCTAAATTATTTAACCGCCTCTCTGTGGCAAAGTGTGTTTATTTCTTTATCGACTAGAGGGCGAGCAAACACAGACTGGAGCACGAGCAAAAGAGGGTGGGGGAGGGGGGCGGCGTTTAGGGGGCAGTGCTTAATTTGTAAACAAATAAGTGCCAGGGCTTGCATTTGTAAAAAATAAGTGAAAGCGCTCTCTCTCGTCAGGAGGCTACTGCAGCTTGCACTACAGATTGAACCTGCCAGCACTGCCAATGATGTTAACAACACAACTACTAACCATCAAACTCCTTACAAGTGTGTCAATTTGGACTATTTCAGGCCCCCAAAGCTATAAGAATGGCTTGTGCGGCAGGTAATAGTCATTTTTGATATATATTGAATTAATAATTAACTGTTGTTGTGGTCATCGCTAAATTGGCCAGATAGCGCCACCATGTGGCAGACTGTCACAAGCACCAGTGCTGTGTGGAGCACCGGAAACCACCGGCTCAAATTAAGCAGGGTGGGCAAGACTAAGTCAGAGGTGTCTCTAGAAATACCACAGGCAGACGCGGATGTAAGGTTTCGATGGGGGAACAAGACTGACCTCATCCCTCTTCTGGTTCTTGCTCGTTCTCCCATTTCTCTTGTACTTACCTTTCTCTTTACTCTCGCATTGTCTGTCTCTCATACTCTATCCTTTCATACCCTGTATAGTCAAGCTTTTTCTTTCTTCGGTTATACTACCTGTCTCTTTCCGTTTTCGGCACTATGTGCTTCTTTCCCAAAACATTCTGTGCTGGACTAGTTGTGTATTCCATCTAACTTGCCCACTCTCAGGCAGTGGAGCCGAGTCCGCCTTCAGGTTCTCAGTCACAATGTGCTTAAAGTACACCACATACCCACAGCCACAAAATGCCAACCAAACTTGTAATCGCAAAGTCAATTTTCTAATCAAGCCAGCGCTGCGTGTCAGCGCTAAAGCAAACCTTAGAAATTCTATCTAATACAAGAGTCTTGCTTGATAGTCTACCTACCATGAGCGAATGGTCTTAACCGTGGTGATTCTAAGCTCCCGCGCCTTTTTCAGACCGTGGAGTGGAGCCAAACCCACCTTTAGTTTCTTAGTCACAATGTGAGAAACTTACACCAGCTGTCTACAACCGTAAAATCCCAAATTTGTAATCGCAAAGTCAGTTTCCTAATCAAGCCAGCGCTGCATGTCAACGCTAAATCAAATCTTATAAACAATATCACAGAGTGATACAATACACGAGTCTTGCGTGATAGTTCTATCTACCGCGAGTGCATAGTCTTAACCGTGGTGATTCTAAGCTTGAGCGCCTTTTTCAGACAGTGGAGTAGAGCCGAACCCACGCCCGCCTTCAGGTTCTTAGTCACAATGTGAGAAATTTATACCAGCTGCGTACAACCGTAAAATCCCAAACTTGTAATCGTAAAGTCAATTTCCTAATCAAGCCACCAACAGCATGTACGTTTTAGCACCGGTTAACCGCAACTTACTTAATGGCTGACACTTAAAGAGTGCAATGGTCCACGACAGTGTATTAAATTCATAGTTGCCAACATTTGAAAATAAGCATTTGCAATGCAATAGGTCTCGCATTTACGCGACTTTGAGCTATTGGCATTGTAAATGACAATGACTTTTATTTATGTTTTGGTTTTTAAAACATAAATGAAAGGCCTTGTCATTTACAATACTAATAGCTTAAACTCGCGTAAATGCGATACCTATTGTATTGCAAATGCTTGTTTTTGCTTAGTATTTAAGTAACTGTAGGATAAGTTAAGTTAGTGTTAGGTAGTATTAAGAATAGTTAGTTTTAGATAGATAGATATATGTCGTTAGTTAAGGATACATTTAGATAATACAAGATAGTGTTTTAGTTAGGTAGTATAGTTTAGGAAGTTTTAGTTTTCTTACATAGATAATAGCTTTAGTAATTTTTTTTATACTTTTACAACCTCGTAATTATTGCATCATTGTGACTTTCTAACATTGCCTATGTAGAGGTGAGTACATGATGCAGCTATTGCCCTGCAGTCTTTAAAGGTGTATGTTATTGGGGGCGGAGCTTGCCTGACTCAAAGATGGCCGCGATCTAGGGCAGCTCTCCCGATCGCCACTAATAATCCTTCATAATCCTTGCACGAATCCTTGCAGCGTCGATCACATGGAGGTGGACTGCCTTGCTGACGCTGAGCGCTGCTCGATGCGTCTGTTACAGTTCACATCGGTGCTGCCAAACGGAGTAAAACGGCAGTGACGCACTTTGGCCATCGCGGCGTATGGGACCCTCCGGCTGCGCAGACAGTCAACGCACCTCAGCGGTATATAGGAGCACCGGACGACCGGCTTGGTGACAATTTGCAGAGGGCCAGGTGAGAAGCGTTGGCGGAGGGGCTAACGCACTATCAGCGAGTGACGCCACCGCATTGTTGAAGTGGCCTGGTATCGCTGAACTGCCGGCGGTATTGAGTGGCTGGCCCGGGAGCTTCTGCGACGTTGCCCGCTCTGACGGTAAGCTGGGCTGTGGATCGCGGAGCTCCTCTCCTTTTGCAAGAGACCTGATCCTGTATGTTGCAGGGCAGCCGTGATATAAACTGTTCAAAGGCACGGAGCCAGCGTGGGTGCCCAGAAGTAGGGGGGACGCAGGTGATGGCAGCCACATGAGGCTTACTAGGCCGGGATCTGGGTGAGTGCAGATCAACGCAGGTCGGAGAATCAAAGACCGGGCCTGCTGTCTGGTGCTTCAGAGTAATAGGGTGCTGGCGCTGATCACGACTTGGGCCTGGAGGAATCCGGAGGCCATACCCTAGCGGGACTGCGGCGTGGGGACTGGTCAGTCCAACGTAATACTGCACACGATTCGGGTGAGGGACACAGTTACAGGACGTTCCGCCTAGAGTGACATGGGGATAACTATTGTCCCCCACTGACAACTTGAGGGAGTCACTCAGTGTGTGCAGGGAGGGGAGCCTTAGGCCTCGAAGGTTCCTGATCATCTAGTAGCAACAGGCCCCGCTGGAACATACTACCCACCATCAATAACGCGCCCCAACATTGCACCCATATCGTGCAAACCCCAGCAATATGGGCAAGACAGACAAGCTCCAGCCTAAACTGCAATTCGATCTGCGTAAAAGCCCCAGGTCGAAAGAACCCATGCCAATGGAGCAAGACACCACCTCCGACAACCCGGACTCCGGCTCGGATATAGATATGAAACAAGCGTTCCGCACCATCCTGCAAAGCCTATCAAAGATAGACAGCAAAATCGATGCATTGTCTTTCCGCATGGATAGGATGTCCGATAGGTTGGACAAGCATGGTGGCAGACTCGACGCGGCGGAACAACGCATATCGGACATGGAGGACGTTGTTCGAGCGGACGCGGAGACCGATAAAGAAAGAGAAAATATCCTACGTACCCTGCAGGCTAAGGCAGAAGATCTTGAAGCGAGATCCCGACGTAACAGCGTCCGGATTTTGGGTGTAGCAGAATCGTCCAATATAGGTAACATGGAACTGTACGTAGAGAAACTTCTTGTCAGCCTATTAGGCCGGGACACCTTCTCTGAGATACTGGTGGTAGAACAAGCACATCGGTCCCTGGCGCCCATGCCGGTAACAGGAGCTGCCCCCCGGCCTATAATAGCAAGACTGCTGAATTACAGGGATCGCGACGCAGCCCTGCGCATGGCCCGGGAACTCTCCGATATGAGGGTGCGATAATAACATTGTTCCCTGACTTCACCATACAGGTACAAGAGGCGCGGCGGCTCTTCATTCCGGCAAAGAAGAAACTTCGGTATCTTAATCTAGTGTACAGTATGCTGTATCCCGCTAAGTTAAGGGTCAAAATTGACGGCAGAGTGCATTTTTTCACTGATCCTAAAGTGGTCCTACGATTTATCAAAGAGAAAGAACAGCGCCTGTGGCGACAAGGTTCATCGAGCTCATCTCCAGCGCAGGCGGAGGGCTCCCCAAATGTTTGGGAAGAACAAGAGTCAGAAGAATGACTGGCTGGGCAGGCCCATGAAAGGACGACGCACAGTAAAACTAAAGTGACAATGTAGGTGTTATGGGCCTGTTACAATATATGGCTAGGAGACACTCATTGTCTCTGCTGCGGTACCAGAACATGGATTGGACTTGTCCGGGAAGACTCACTGAGGTCACATGGCGTCCTGACTGAGATAAATGCAGGTGCATTGTGCGCATTGATTGTAACTTGTAATACCTCACAGTAATAGTTGTTTATAAGACTAATGCAATTATGAGTGCTACCAGAGTGGTGTAGGGAGTTCGACGAGATGGCAACATCTGCCCCCAAGTGAATCACACCATCAATATTGGGTTTTTTGGGGTTGTGGGTTGTTTTTCACGATTGGGGAGGGGGGGAGGGAGATCAGATAGCCACGACAGTTGGGGGTTTTCGAGGCGTGGGAGGGAATGTTTGTTATATCAGCTTGGGTGTGTGCATTGTTATAAATATGCAACCGAGGTCATGTATGACACATATCATAGGCACGGGGCTTTGTTCACGACAGTTGTCACCCATATCAAATGGCTACGGAAGGTGAGAGCACACAGGTTCTCCAACTTATGACCTGGAATGTCCGTGGTCTGAATGACAGCAGAAAGATTAGAAGGGTGTGCGCCTATTTAAAAAGATATTCTGTGGCAATCGCTATTCTGCAAGAGACACATCTTGCTCCGGAGCGCAGTGAGGACGTGCATTGTAAATTACAGGGGATATGCTACTCTGCAGATTACACTTCACATGCTAGGGGGGTCCTAATTTGGGTAGATAAGAAGGCAGTAGTAGAGATGACGGGCTTGCTCAAGGATCCACAAGGTAGATTTGTAGTAGCCCTCTGCAAGCGGGGGGACTTAAAATTCCTCTTGGTAGGTGTATACAGCCTGAATTACGACAATACCCACTTCTATACTTCATTGGCGACCAAGTTGGTGCAGTGGAAAGGGATCTCACAGGTGTGGGGGGGTGATTTTAACTGTATATTAGATCCAAGTATAGATAGATCTCAGGGCCTGCCAAGGCGTCCAGCGGCGGCTGCAGTAGCCGTACAAGAAATAATGCATCCAGACGGTCTCATAGACATCTGGAGGCATAGATCCCCCGATGTGAGAGGTTATACACATTACTCCTCCGTCCACGACACTCATACTCGAATCGACTTCTGGCTACTGTCTGGGGGACTGACTTCCAGAGTTGTGGCATGTGCACATCTGCCACGGACGTATTCCGACCACTCCCCTGTCCAACTTGCCTTGCGGTATGGGGCACTACGTATCCCAGCATTCACATGGCGTTTCCCACCATATTCACTTTTAGATACTGTATTTAAAGAGGGGCTAGCTACAGCCATAGAGAACTTCTTCTCCGGTAACATTGGGTCGGTGACGTCATTTACCATGGTGTGGGAAACATTTAAGGTTTTTATCAGAGGAGTAGTAATGTCCACTCATGCAGGTGTATTGCGCTCTATCCGAGGCAGATTAGAGACTCTAGAACGGGAAATAGGTCATTTGGAGTGGGACCTCGGTGGAGGGGGACCTGCCCAGACCACTGCAGACCTCCAACAGAAACTGGCAGAGTTCCTAGATACAGCCAACGATGAAATTAAGCACATGGGCAAATATGCAACGGCACGCTGCTATGGAGAGCGGGAGCGACCAAGCGCTACTCTGGCAGGAATATTGAGACCTAAGATGGAATCAGACACCATGGTGGGCATGATGGATGACAGTGGAAACGCATTACACACACCTGGGGAAGTGGCTGCCCATTTTTGCACTTACTATCAAACATTGTACACTTCTCAAATCCCTTCAAACAGCGAGGCGCTAGAGGAATATCTATCGTATATTAAGATGCCATGGCTGGTGGCGGAGCACAGGGAACATCTGATGGCACCTCTAACATCTGATGAGATACGAGAGGCACTTAGGGGGACGGCATCTGGGAAGGCCCTGGGGGCAGACGGGCTCACGGTAACCTGTTATAAAGAATTCCAAGATCTATTGATTCCTCACCTTAAAATGCTTTATGAGGACATGGCGGAGGCAGGCATTATGCCGCCCTGCTTGCGTGAAGCTGTTATTGTCACATTATTAAAGCCAGGAAAGTCACTCACCAGTTGCTCCTCATACAGGCCCTTATCTCTGCTTAACGTAGATGCTAAGCTCTATGCTAAAATCTTAGCCAACAGACTGGCTTTATTGCTCCCTGGTATTATTTGTCCAGAACAGGCAGGGTTTGTCCCTAGTTGTAATTTATCTCAAAATCTGAGGACTCTGTTTGGCACAGTACAGAGACTAAACCCAGAAATCAAGGCGGCGGCAGTCTTCCTTGATGCCGAAAAAGCCTTTGACTCTGTTGAGTGGGGCTTCATCTTCGCGGTATTGCGCAAGATAGGAGTTGGGAACATGTACCTCTGCCTGGTGTCTGTACTATACACATCGCCCACAGCTAGAGTGAGGATTGGAGATGAGGTTTCACAATCATTTAACATCACTCGGGGACCGCGGCAGGGCTGTCCTCTCTCTCCGCTATTGTACGCGATTGTTGTGGAACCACTGGCCTGCGCCATCCGTGAGTACCACGCACATAGAGGGCTGAGGTTCCCAGAGTACACACTGAACTTTTCTGCCTATGCAGATGACACATTATTATATATCCATAACCCGGAGGTAAATTTATCTCCAATACTGCGAGAGGTAGTTCAGTTTGGTGGTCACTCAGGACTGCGAATAGATTGGGATAAGTCTATCATATTTCCCATCACTCCCAGCACCGAGGAACCGGCCATGGAATTTCCACTGCGTTGGACTACAGAGGTGGTTCGATACTTGGGCATCCAATTCCACACAGATCCCATGATAGTTCTGCGGGAGAATTATGGCAAAGCCACATGAAGGCTCACAGATAACATAGACAAATGGATTAGGCTTCCACTCTCACTGATGGGGAGAATATCTATTATGAAAATGGATATCTTACCGTGATTCCTTTTTCTATTTCAAAACATACCCATTTTACTGCCAAAACATCTGTTCAAATGCTGGCATACACAGTTGATACGGCTGGCTTGGGCTGGTAAACAGCCTCGCATACGATGGGACTGGCTCACTTTGCCTTATGACTTAGGTGGTTCGGGAGCTCCTGACTTGGAAAAATATTATAGGGCTGCGAATAGCGTATTCGCCCATTATTCGGTACATGGCCCGTAGGATACACCTTTTTTGTACATGGAAAGAAATGCGGTGGATCCTCTCACTCTTCCCCAGATGCTCACCCAACCTGCCTCCAGGAGGCTGCGTGTTTTTGACTCCATCGCTATTACTGCACAAGCCTGGCAAACACTATTACATATGCATGCGGGGGCCTTCCTATACGCGCCGGAAATGCCCCTTCAGTGCTTTCTGTGGTTTCCGCTGGGCCAAGACGTGGGAGCAAGACAGGCGCTACAATCTATAGGCATCACCACAATGGGAGATTTTTTTAAGGATGGCGTGTTAGTAACCTGGGAGGCTTTACAGCAACCAGACAGGCAGCTGGGGAGCGTGGTGTTATTTCACTACTTCAGGGCCAGACATACCTGGCGCGCCCTTATTGGTGAAGACCTGCTGGAACCCCAGGCTATTGGGGCTCTTACCACTCTGATTAAGGTTGAGGAACCTCTAAATTTAATCCATAAATTCTATACTACCCTGCAGGACACACGCAAATCCGAAGTTCTAAGAGTGCGATTGGATTAGCAACGCGATTTGGGCACTCCCCTAAGTGATAAAGAGTGGCACTATTGCTGCGCCCGTACCCGGTCGGTCTCTCTTAATGGGAGACACATACTCATCCACTTAAAATTTTTACACAGGGCTTATTGCACCCCTGAGCGCCAGTTTCGATGCGGACTAGCGGAGAACTCCCGCTGTCACAGATGTGGTTTGGAGGGCGCAGGTTTTTGGCACTTAGCCTGCCAATGCCCAGGGATTTATGCCTACTGAGGTAAGGTGTTTAAAGAGCTGGGAACTATTATCAGTGCAAATTTGGAAACTGACCCTAAGATGGCGGTCCTGGGGTGGGATCTTTCAGTGGACAAGAAACTACGTCCGTTGTTAGCTATTGGACTTTTACTTGCTAAATGTCGAGTGGCACTGCGCTGGATGAGGGGCCCAATTCCACGAATCGCAGAATGGCATGCGGACATGTTGTATTGTAATACCCAAGCCGATACATACAGTGAATTGCTACCCCCCAGAAATCGTCCCAGGAGCTACTGGGGACCATATCAAACGTACCTGTTAAGTAAAACTGGTGATGCAGTCTCGGAACTGCAGACTACATTCTGATGAGGCATTATCGCAAGAGGCAGGAATATAGTCAAATGAGGGGCTTGCGGAAGGAGGCTGGGCCACGCTAGCTGTGTCATTGTGTAAAAGTTGGTCCCCCTACAAGGCATTGGTCGACAGAGTGACGTGTTGTAATCACGGGAGATACTGCTCTTACCGTGGATATGATTGTATAAATGGACATCCCCGTATGCCTGAGTTATACCTTTGAGTACTAACGTGCTTATGTGCTGTTGTGATTTGATATACTGATATACCTGCCTACGACGCAACTGTGTCCTGAGTTGTATGTATTTTGTTCTATAATGAAAACAATAAAAATTAAAAAAAATTAAAAAAATAATTTAAAAAAAAATATATATGTGTATGTTATTTTGTGAGAGGCCTATGGTCAACAGGTAGTGTATTTCACATATGAGCCACTTAAGGACTGTTTGACAATCTTAATGTATTGTAAGTGGTTGACTCCGTGTGATTTAACACACAGCCCAACACAAATCATGTATGTGGCTCACAGATGCCTGGAGAACCTCAATAATCCTTGACATTGAGTACTTGCTAAGTGTGGCACTTCCTGCATGTTACTTTGTGCAACTACTTGCTAAATTAGAAAGGCATAAGTCTCACATTTCCTCTTACCCTAGTGTTGTGTAGCTTTATTCCTGGGTCTGTGCTCTGGCTTCAAATGAGTGATTTGTGAATATTGGACAATTGATGCCATGTGTAGTTACACTCACACTCAAAGCATGTGAGGGCTCTCAGTAGCAGATGAACAAATTAACCCTACATATCCCAGTGTGCCTTTCAACACCATTTATCGTTTGATACAGGCCCTTACATTTTTATTAGTTGCATTTCGGGCTTACTGAAATCTACTGTATTGCATTGAGCTTCTACACTCTTGAGTGGCATAGGTATGATGCTAAATCATAATGAGTCTGGCCATGAGTATCTTCATATTGTCAGTGCCTGCTTAATTAGTGTATTTATAGGATCTCTTCAATGTAAGCATTGAGGCTATCATATGTGCTTGATCACGTTCTCATGATCACTGAGCAAGATTTATGTGGATGTGTGAAACCGGTTTAGGGGCCTACATACCTCACAGGACCCATTTTGTGCAGGTAGACATTTGTGTGATTAGTTAGGCCTTTTCACTGTGCCAGTCAAGTAACTGATGCTTATGGTCACATCATGACGTTCAATAGTTAAATGAGAGTTTCTGCATAATGCATGGCTGTGAATGTACATGATGCCTGAACATGTCCAACCAGAGCAGGTTATATGACTGTACTGCTATTTCCATGAGATACTAAGAGGTGGATTTTGTATATACACATCCACCATTGTCTAGTTAGTCCTATCTGCAACACACATACAACATGCTGGTTAATGGGAGTGCATTTATTTATACATTACATAGACATTTACAATTTTTCAGTTATTGCTGCAACAACCCCAACATTGCTCAACACCACACAATGTCCAGACAGAATCCATACGAGATAAATGTCATGTGACATGTTGAAGTGGGGAGAATTCCAGTGAGGAGGAGGTCCAAATTGTCATTAGGGAAGGTATGCCTCATGAACAGTCTACAAATGGATCAGATAAACAGGTTGGAATCCAAAAAGGGGACAGTACCAGGTAATGATAAACACAGGTCCAAAAAGAAACTGGCCAAGAGGCACAGACAAATGTTACTGGGACCTTCTCCGCTGGAAATGAGTGAAGTCCACATCTTCCTCTTCTGATGTGTGTTGTGCCTCCCCTGTGGGTAGTGGTGTTTCTGTGGGAGGCATCTGACATACACACACATCAGGGGGAGAAGATGGGGCTCCCCTGTTTGCGACAGCATTTGTCTGTGCCAGCAAGGAAGGCAGTACTGCGCTGAAAAGGGCCTGATGGCTTGTCAACAAGGCAACAACGTCACTGTGGAAGGTACCATTGGCAATATAGGAGTCCTGCTTGCGCCCCATAGATTGGAGGATGGCGCAGATGGCTCCCAGCTGGGTCGCAACCTCACTGATGTCACATTGGCAGGGCTGTTGTTCTTGCTTCTGCCTGATGATACCAGTAATGTCATATAGAACAAAGGGTAGGAGCCTTTGACTGCATAAGAGGTGTCCTTATTGGGACTGAGGCACCTACGGACTCCCTCAAGGGTGCCTGCGAAGGTCTCTATCCCCGCCCGCACCTCATCTACCAGCTGCTGCTGAACTCCTATCACTCACCGTTGAAAGACAACTTAGGGGTCCTCGGAGTCCAGAACTGGGCTGGCAGATGGGGCATGTCCTGTGGTAGGCAGTTCCTCTGGAGACCCAGCACTACTGTTATCTCTTGTTGGTACAGGAGAATGGGTTCCAATGGAGTCCAGGAGTTGCTGGAAGGTGTCATCGTCCGTGGGGGCAGGATGTCATCACCAGCAGGTTGGTCATCCTGGACAGGCTGGTGGTCAGGAGAGGTTGTTTCTCTCTCTGCAATGAATAGGAATATGTTAATGGTGATCTATGCTAGATGTTGACATGAGTGATTTGGCTAACATACATACCTTATTATCATTCATTTTCAGTGAAACATTGATGTGTACGTGAAATGTTTCTCGTGAGAAATGCGACTAAGTTGTACTGTAGTTATCTTTTTGTTGGCCAAATCTTTACATTGTTCACACAATCATTGTGTGACAAGGGTGTCTTTTTATGTCATACAACACATTACAACGCAGTTACACAGCTTGCTGGCCTGCCCTGCCTGTGAAGGTAAGTTGAGGTAAGGGCAACATCTCCCTTGGTGATTTGATTTCATTTTCATGATGGCTATACGGATTAGAGTTTAACTTATTGACACCACTACTGTGCACATTGCATCAAGTGACAAGGTTGCCTGCCTTCCCACTAGCCACTACTCAGGCCACAGCTCCTGGGAAAGTGATGTAGGTTTGGTCATGTACTTGACTTGATCCTGCCAGCAGCTATTCACACAGACCACCACGCCAGTCTAGCTTCTTGTGCAGTCTTGCTTGCATATTGTGCATTCCTGTGGCTAAGGGCTCATATTTAACACGTATCCACACAACTCTACACAGCTGTCAACCTTGCTACACTGCAGGAATGTCTAAGAGCATGTACTTACCATGGTTTACTTATTTGTGTATACTCATGCAATTTCATAACACACACAGCTGTCTTCATAGTTCAGAACAGTAGGCAATGTGTGCCAACGCTGAGGGGGATAGGCCCAGTCAAAGTTGGAAAATTGCTACCAATGACTCTCACCCCATTTTGTCAGTGATAGATTTGGTTATCTGCAGAGTATCACACATTGCTTAACTCAGTCCTGCTCACTTGACTTGAACATGACTCCTCTGGCAATCCTCATTTAGATTCAGAGACTAAACTTACTATCACACACTGATGGCACCAAGATCATACATTGACTCTCATGTGATACCAACATAAGTTAACATATGCAATTGACCGACATAGCTGCCTGCATTTGAGAGCTCTGGCTCACGCTGTACCTCACATGCCATTAGTGATGATATTCTGTGAAATGCACCTACCCTGGTTGGCCATACAACTAGGCCCATACACATCATCCTCCAACCATCCTGAAAACCTGCCCATCATTGTAGAAACAGATCTCATCCTGTCAATTCACTATTCACTGTTTTACATCCTCCTGCTTTGGCATATGTGGCATAGACAGGCCTTTGTTTTTAGGGCTCCCTCATGACACCTGCTGCATCTTTACCCTGGTCCCCATTACATGTCGGATGTAGTACACCAATGCCCTCTTCTACGGCACCCCTCACAGCTGTAACATGTATGACACTATCAGATCCAGTAGTGGGTGACTATCACTCAGGCTAAATTGCAGTAGACACGTCACACCTCACCTCCTTGCTATGCAAAGGCTCCCCTTTCGGACACAGTGCCAGTTCAGCGACAGCTACATTACACTACACTACCAAGGGCCCATCAGGCTCACACACCATCTATTCTGCCAACAGTCACGGTCCTCAGCTGTGCATCATTTACATTCACACGCAGCCCCAGAATACATTTGTACATGACAGGAAGTAGGGTGGTCTCTGACATGGTATTCGACACCTGTGTGCTCTCCCCATGCACATCAGTACAGCTGTGTGCAAAATCTTTTCATACTAGTGACTATACACATGGCTGTTTGCAAGATCCTACTTGGTGATCCGTCACAAACTCCACACCTGAAGCCCCTCACAGGTGAAGGGTTGATCCTCTGGCAAGCCCCATTCCATTCCATTCCTTTACAGTCCAGATTTGGCTGCATCGGCCTAAGTTGGACACACTAGCCTCATGGTGCAAGGGGGCCTGCTTTGTCATAGTCACGTTGGTCAGGGTTCCTTATTTTTTCAGGAAGCAAACAGCTAAGTGATCTAGGGTTCAGTTTGTTCCAAACTGTTCACCACATGCCAAGATCAGTAAACAGCGACATTATGTGCAGTAAAAGGATCTGGAGAAGAGTTCAGTAATTCAGCTTCATGGTGCACTCCATACTAATTGTTGAGCTGCAATGCCATATAAAATGAATAATCGAAGTGTTTACAGACTGAATCACGATGACAAGAACGTGTTTAACTCTATTGAGATGTTGTAACTGTTCGACCTCACACTGCATATTTCTGAGTCAGGAAATATAAACATTCTCCACCCTATTTTTAAGTCTAATGCCTTTGTGTGCAGACTTTTTGACAGAATTTTACATAAACTGCAATCCTCAATGTCAACGCAGAAAATAAATGAGAGGAAAGGCCCAAAAGCAGCTGACACAGTCAAAAAAATACAACAAATTATTCAAACAGTTCTCTGAGAGGGAACGTTTACGTTCACATGAAAAGCGATAATGTGTGTTTAGACAAAGAGAAGGGTAGGGGATTACGAATTAAATCTGCTAGGATCCGTTCTGAATAAATTGATACAACGGACTGCCCTTGAACAAAGTATGCCTAAATGCTTTCTCCCCCCACCATGTACCTTTAATTCCACATTGCGACGAAGAACGAAATACACCACTGAAGCAAACATGTGCGACCCTCTACTCTTTAATGGAATAGTTTAAGGGTCTTCCAATCGAATCACAACGCAGCCCGCAACTGATCAGATGCCAGCGATGAAGTCACAAATAGGGCCTCATTCAGGGACATTTGTTCAAGGAAGTGGTGGAATGAGGCGTTAGCCGTCATGGCTTAACGCCTCACTCTGCCACTTCAGAAATGCAAGGCTGCACCATATTTACAACGATATGGTGCAGCCTTGCGTTTCCCCCTGCGCTAGAGCTACACTGTAGCGCCACGCAGGCCCTCTTGCACAAGCCAGCACACATAGAAAAAGCAAAAACGAGGAGAAATAATGCATTTCTCCGAGTTTCACCAACTTAAGACCAGGTTTTCCCTGGTCTTAATTTTGGCGCTGCCTCCTATTTACACTGCCCTTGTAAATAGGGGGCAGCGTCAAAATCATTGGGTGTTGCGGTGGAACGCCCACTGCACCACCCACTGCCCACCCTTTTCACGCTAAGCATAGCGTGAAAGGGGGCCTTATTTACAAGGCAGCGTTAAGCCACATTAAGTAGCTTAACGCTGCCTTGTAAATAAGGCGATGCCCCTATCACCACCACAACGTTGTAAAAAGTGACGTTGTGATGGCGATAGGGGCTTGTACATATGACCCTCAGAGCGGTCCGGGGTTCGTATGCAAAAATACCACACCCGGCAAATACCGGTAATGCTGGGTGCTGTTTATCAGGTACGGTATCCCACAAGGAGCCTGAAATGTTCTGTTCGGAATGAGGGTATCCTACAAACCAGATACACATAAGATAACCTACAGTATCGTAGTGCTGCTCAACAGAAACTGCAGATATTCCTTCTATCAAATGAGTTTTCAGCAGATTTTATCAGCCATGTTATGCTAGGAACACTTTCCCTTATGTGGCTTAATCCTGCAAAGCTCGGAATTCACACTCAAAATCCAGCTTGCACTCATTTTGGTATTTACCCGGGGCCCAGAATAAGACCCCATGTAATGTAACCGGCTCATCTGCCTACTTTATAGGTTTAGAGCTATAGAAAAGCATATCACATAGCCAGAGACGAAGACAGATTTACCTTTCAACTACATCCTTGTTTTTCTCTACACTCCCTGGCTCCCCATCAGTATTAATGCTGATATCGTTCTAAATACAAAGTCACGGTGCTGGCGTCTGGCTGAGCATTTTCAAAGCTATCTAATCTGTATGGTATGTCGATGTTATTGTAGGACTCTTTTAAAATGCCTAATGAATTCATTTATGTAATTCATTCCAACTGATAGGACACATACAAAGAGCAATAGATACATAGATCAAAAAGAGAAATGTCCTGAAATGAAACAGCCTTTGTTAGCCCCCTTTACCAGGTCCCATGGATGGCTGAGCGCTTGTTAAGCTTAATAATGCAGCGATATAAAGACACGACATTGGTAGTATGGATTGGAAGCCTCGTCCGGACAGTCTTCAAAAGACAATGGGCTGAAATTGGAATGTGAGACAGCACCCTTGTGTTTTTTTAACCCAGCGATATTTTGTAATCGCATCAGGTTCTCATCAAAAGGGCATTTTATTGTGTCTATTTTGTCTTTTACTTAAAGTGCACATGTGACTGTTAGAGTCAAGGAGAGTTTCACAAAGCTTAAAAAAGAACTTATACAAATTCACTAAAATTAATGCCTGGAAATAAAATATGTCAGAGAATGGGTTGTTGAGTAAGAAAGGGGAACACTTACTAACTTAATAAACACAATCTGGTTAGACCAGAACCCAGTTAAAGAATCTCTGCTCACTCCCTGTTAGCTATAGCACAAACAACTGGCAATCTCTACAAAGTGCGAGTTAAGTGTAAATAGTGCCAACAATTTTAAAGTCAAGAAAACAATGAAACAAAATTCACAAACCAATTTAGAAAAGAAAAAAAATTTTATGACTTAAAAGACACCAACATGATTAAAATAGGACAAGCGAAAACAATGCTGTGAATTCTTAAAGTTTTAAGGCAAAAAGGACCTAGAAAAACAAAAACACAATTGTAAACAAACAGTTCACAGGTGATGGGGACTTAGGCACAGTTTTAGTGGAACACAATGGAGCGAAGGTCAGGTACACCAAATGGGTCATCCGGGCCAAAGTTTTTACTTTTGATTTATGGTCCAATTTATAGTTTGTCAGAGAGGGTATTCTGCCGCCACTGTGACGGAGTACCCTCTCTGCCAAACTGAGTCCAACCCACCTCATTTACAGTCAGTGACCTATATTACGTCGAAAGCAAAGACAACTCCATCTCTACCGCCATTAACTTTTAACGGCCCGCCAGAGTAAGGGCTGTCGGAGGTTTGGCCCTATGCCATGGGGCACGCAGGAGCTTCTGGGCCCAACAGTGGTGGTTGAGGCTTTTTACTCTTGATATCCCGGGGCCCGACCTACTATGGAACCCATTCAACTGGGCAAGGTACCCCTTCTGAACTTGACTCTCCGTGGTAGCTGTGGTTGAGCAGTCAAGGCTCCCTCAGGAGGGAGGTACATAGAGGTGAGTGAACATGACTTATAACTCAAAAAGCAAAGAGTACGAACAATACATTAATATCCAGCCAAATCCTTGTTTTTATAAGAAAAAGTATTATTTTTTTTCTAACTCTACACATGCAAAGAAATGCGACATTGAAATGCAACAACACAATCCCCCTGGAGGTCGGGGCTCTAGTAATTGTCAGGTGAATCCTTGTCCCACCCTCCTTCGTGAAACATATTCAGGGTTATTCCCCATTCACTAATGGCCACATCAGGGAATGCAAACTATGAGGACATACTCAATAGTTTCCTTTTGACTCTTCAGGATTTCAGTCAAAAGTGTCTATGCTGTTGCAGCACCTTCAGCAGTGAATCTCCCGGGGACCCAAAGGCCCTAGTTCAAGTCTCACCCATTCCTGCAGCAAGGAAGCATTTGGCATTACAGCGGGAGCCCTCAGCGCCGGCCCTTATGAGGTCCAATCCAGCTTGGGAAGTCAGGCTGTTCGTGTTACAGGCAGCAGCGTCAGATGGGCACAGGCTGACTCTCTGGAGTGGGCGGCCAATCGGAGCAGCTTCCAGCACACAGCGATGCAGTAAGTCAAGTTATCCCTGGCAGGGGAATTCAGTCCTTCAGCTCCTGACTGGAGTGTGTGAGGGCACGTCGTCCTCCTTGGCGTACTTCTGGTCCACCAGGGTCAGTCAGGGCAGAGCCTTCAGTGTGTCTGGCCCCGCCGCACACAGCCTCACTGTGTTCAACGATGAGGGCCTGAAGTCTTTGATGATTTGGTCCCAGCAGTCCCCCTCGGCACCTTCCAGACACACTGTAGACTACTCAGGTGCAATCGCCCTCACCATGGCAGTCCCCTCCTCCATATGTGGTCACAGCTCATGTGTTCACGAGTCCTGGCATGCTGGTCACACAGTTTCTTCACCCGGTGGCCCCCTCTGACATACATGATCACCGCAACAAGTCTGTCTGGATTCAGAGCCCTCCACACAGCACTCAATACATGGTGCAGTCTATGGCAGCCCTCTTCTGGTATACAGAGGTCACAGAAAACAATCTTGCACATGGGGTATGGCACAATCGGTGCACAGGCGAATCCTCACATCTCGCACAGGGAGTCCTCACGGTAAGGCTCCTTACTAGACCTTGCTCCCTCTTACGCTCCCCTCTTCCTCACAGGGCACACTGGTCTTGGCAATCAGGTAGGTGCTGGTGCTCCAGGCTCTAGGGAAGGTGGTCTTGGTTTTCCTGGTTTCCTGGGTGATGTCCCCTCACCCAGCAGGGAGACTAGCAGGCCTTTACTCCTAATCCATAGTCTTAATGAGCTTTCCATTCTCTGGATGCTTGGCAGATGACAAATATTTTGGGATTGAACTTCCCCTTCTTATAGTCCTTTTCCAGACACCAAATGTAATTTAGAGTCTGGGTCTTTGACGTGTTATGCTGGGGTTCTGAAGCGTCATGCTGGGGTACTGCTTTTTTTGAAGTGGGCACTTCTCCTTTTCATCTTCCTCACGGAAAGAGGTCTAGAGGTCTGCCACAGCAGGCATTATTGTTCACAACAATTAATGGGAGTGACCAGAGTTTAACCCTGGATGTCTGTCACAGTGATATGGGCATCAAAGAGTTAATCCCAGAACCCCAGCCCTACTCTTTATGATTCTCTTATCAGTCCCATCTCCCTTTCCGAGATGTACCCAGGCCCCTTCCTTGTGATTGATTACTGAATCAAAGAGCTGTCTTTGGAAATTTAAGGGGAGTCTCTTCCTTTTCCTTCCAGTGTGTCCCCACCTAGCTGACAGGAATCCTTCCATGAATGGATGAAGACCACAATAGCATCCAAGTAGGCCACACAGAACTCCTTCAGCCCTGCAAGAACATGGTTCACCAGGCATCTAAAAGTGGCAGAAGAATTCTTCAACCAAACGTCATCACCTTAAACTGCTACAGACTCTCTGGCATAGAGACTGCGTTCTTCTCCTTGGCATTTGGTGCGAAAGAGAACTGCCAATATCCACTGGTCAGATCCTGATTTAGAGTGGGTGAACACATGAGCAGTTTTCTCTGTCTTTCACCTCTTTGTCACTGCCAAGTAAATTCTGGAGGTAAGGGGCAGTGAAAACTGCAAAATTCCCACATTTCCATTGCTCCAATGCATTTTTTGGGTATATCATGCGTCTGCTTACAAGTGTAAGCAGAACAACACTAAAAGTGAGGAAAAAGCAATGTCGAGAAATGCGACAACTGCTAGTATTCACATATTCTACTGAACAACATACAGATTCACAAGACTAATTGATCATAGCAGTGACCTTTGATGGATTAGATCAAAGAATGTGGAACAGTAGAGCGAAATCTTGCAGGTGATAACAGCAGGTTTGGAAGTACATGCATATGGTTTTTGACAAATTAAGACCAAATTATTGCCTAGCAGGAGTATGCAGTCATATGGCATTCTATGTGTCTCAACCTATCTCAGAAAATGTGTTTTGAGTCCTGAAAGGGCATCAAGGACTGGTTGCAGTTGCAAGTCCTTTATACTGAAATGGTAACATTTCAGGCTTTCCTGCAGTGCAACATGGCTGTATGCCTATCCTTTTGCCATGGATTTAAAATCTGACATGTGAGTGGTGAATGGCCACACTGCATCACACATTGAGCCTTTGATATGAATGCCACTTGTGCAGCTTTGCATTGCTTTGTCATGGGTTTACCTAAAAATAGAAGTGCTACTATGACTCTGCAAACTTGGCCAAGAACACCCTTTCTGCACTTGGCTTTCAAAGTTGTGTGGGATTGCAGTCAAAGTCTTCTCAGGATTGTGTGGGGGACAAGATATTAGTACTTAAAACTCATTCAACAAACAAAGTAAAGTATTGCCAAGCCCATTGCTTATCTTTTAGTTTTAAGAAAGTACTTTAATCTCGCAACAAAACTAATTACTACACATTTCAATAGAAATACAAGTGCAAGCATGATGTTCAGTAAGGAGTGAAACTCCTCTCCAGCATCCTCTCTCCTCAATAAAGAAGATATCTAATTATCTAGTGTACACAATTGGGTTATTAGCTGAGAAGAAAGCCCCACTTAAATAATAAACCGAAACCTTGCCAGGGTGAACTGCAAAAGTCAATAAATAAACTTGTGCTTAACCCTCTGGTAGCTTGGCACAAAAGCAGTCAGGCTTAACTTTGAGGCAATGTGCAAAGTAGTTATCCAGCACTCAAACAATAATACGATACAATACAAATTGCAAAAAATGTAAGCATTAAGCGGCACATGCATCGAGCATTTAAGGAAAACGGGCTGCTTTACAAAAAAAAAGATTGCTTTATTTAAAAGCAATCACGGACATGGTGGTCTGCTGACTTCAGCAGGCCACCATCCCCGTGATTTTTGTAATTCCTAGGGGGTCGCAAATTGCGATCTACCTCATTAGCATTAATGAGGTAGAGCGATTTGCGAACCCCTAGGAATCGTTATCTGAAACTCTTTGAGTTTCATACATTGTAAATTGTGATTACCTAATTGCAATTCTCAGGAATTTGCAATTAGGTATTCGCAATTTACAATTTTGATACATGTAGCCCAAAGAATAGAATGTAATGAATAAATGACACGAAAACAACAAAAAAACAATCAGTAGAGCCATGGATATGATTTTTCAAAAATAGGTCAAAATAGCATCAAAAAGCACAAAGCGCTACTTTTCGGGTATCTGGTTTTGCTGGGCTGTGGAAAAGTCACAATTTCAGGCTGACCATGATGAAGTACGGGTCAGATACAGGACCCAGGTTCATCATGATGAAGGATTACCTTCTCAATTCCTGAGTGAAGAGCTGCTGTTTGCGCTAGTGGGAGCCACAAGGAGATTGTTGGCTGCACGAAAAGCAGGTCAGGAACTGCGGATGGTGGCTGCTGTAATGCGAAGTGCCGGTTGTCGCTGGAGTTTCATGTTTGGTAGTCAAAGTGAACT
Organism: Calotriton arnoldi; assembly: GCA_963921515.1. Classification (NCBI taxonomy): domain Eukaryota; kingdom Metazoa; phylum Chordata; class Amphibia; order Caudata; family Salamandridae; genus Calotriton; species Calotriton arnoldi. The sequence continues at coordinate 406,543 of CAWUFW010014197.1, forward strand.
GTCGTTGTTGGTGTGAAGGGCAGGTCTCAAGGGAGCCTCACCCCCTTAAGCCCTACCATCGAGTTGACTTATGAGTATTAAAAAGAAAGGTTTAGGACTTGCAAAAGATTTTTTTTACCAGGTAGAAATGGCAGTTTAAAACTCCATTACTGGATGCAATGGCAGACCTGAGACTTGTTTTGTGGGCCTGCTTTAGTGGGTGGCACAGTGAGTGCTGCAGACCACTAGTAACATTTTAATTTACAGGCACTGGGTACATGTAGTATCGTTTAATAGGGACATATGAGTACATTAAATATGCCAATTAGGTGTAGGCCAGTTTTACCATGTTTTAGGGTGACAGTATAATCACTTTACCACTGGTTAGCAGCGATAAAGTGCAGAGTGTCGGGTACATGCTGTGCTTCTCCTCCTGGACAGTCTCTCCTCCGGGAGGGTTAGGCATACTCCTGCCTTCCCTCATCAGGCACATGGGCTTCCAGGCACTTTAGGCAGACCCTTAGCTCCTCCAGAGATAGATGCAGACTTCAGGTAATGCCCCTTGGCCTGTTTGAGCTGTCAGGCAGACACCATCCCTGGTCACACAGAGACTATTCAAGTGGTCTTTAGAGCACTCCCTGCCTTGGTCAAGAAGACTGAAACAAAGTGGGATGGTTTGGATCCCACTTTTTATTCATTTTCGAGACAGGCGATGTGGATCCACTGTCTGAGGCTTCAGAACTGGTCTGCATTGGCGCATTTCAAATGACATTTTCTGGCTGTTCCTCAGTCTTTGTGCAAAGTAACAGCTCTCGCAGCAGGTGGTAATGGGGCAATGAATATCCAAAACATGAGTTCTGTGAAGTTGGAAATCTCAGTAACTCGGCTCTCACAGCAGGTAGTAATGGGGTAACGAGTATCCACAATATGAGCACTACGAAATGGGAGATCCCTGCACCTAGCTGTAAGTAGCTTTTCTGAAGCAGCAACTGAGACAGACAAAAGGGTAGACCCTGCCTAGAAACGTCTTCACTTTGAAGAAAAGAAACTGTAATTCCACCTGGCCATAACCCCTGCCACTTACCAAATGGCATTTTTCAGAAAGAAGCAATCAGCAACCTTTAACTAACAAGGCTAACAAGCACTGTCTCCTCTCAATCCTCCTTCACACACAGGGGCCTACTTAGAAATATAAGCTAACAAATGAGTAAATCTAAATGTGCATACTTATTCTTTCATTTAAATTTACTAGCTTTGGCAATTCACCATTTACGATTGTAAATTAAAAATTTACTACAAACTGTACACTTACATGTCTCAACCCCCAGAGTTTAGAATGTGGAACCTTATTAACATGTGTAAAGTTACTACTATTAACTCTTCACTCACAGGCATAGCTCTCTTCCATTGAGAGGAGATCTCCCTATGGTATGGTATATTGGGAAAAGTAAAACAACTTAAAAAAGAAAGGTTACCTTATTTCTATAATGAATATGAATGTACAATAATTATATATATTTATATTAAATGTAGTATAAATTACAAAATGCCACAACACTAGTTCCATAATTTTGAAGTAAATATGTAATTAATTTAACAAATTAAAATAATTTTTCATAAATGTATTAAAAAAGTCCCACCTAGAATACGTTTATATTTATTTATTATGTATTTAGAATACTAATCATTATGTGTAGCATTAATATAAATGAATATATTTATATTTCAAAGTAAAGTTGCATTTATTTCTACATTAAAAAGGTATATACAATATTTGTTAAAGTATTTAGATTTCTTACAGTTAAAGAAATGTATTTTAACATTATTTCATGGGGGAGGTATTTTATGTCCCAGACTACATTATTTCCCATGCAGGAGCATTGCAATACCAGTGGTTAGTCATGTGGGGTGCTGGACTTACTCCATGTCTGAACTGGAGCATACTTACAACTGTTTTGGGTCCTTTTTGATGTAGTAACTTTAACAGTGCAGTTGTGAATAGAAATGGGTTCACTGATTTGTTGGTGGATTCGTGTCCTTCCCTCAACCACTCCCTAGATCTCCCTTAACTTTCCTTACTCCTTCCAAAACTCCTCAATTTGACTATTAAGTAGTTTCCATTTTCTAGCCACTCCCACCTGTCCCTCCCACATTTTTTACTAAAATGTAGGCATATGTGTGTGGAGGTCTACACACATTAAAGGTAGGCAAGGCGGACGTGGAGACTTCTGCACATAGGTTAATGAATATAATTTTGTAGCACAAGAGTAGTACTATTCTAATACTACTATACTACTACAAAATGCAGTTTTTGAAGAGGCCCCACAGAGTCGTACTACCATACATGTGCTTCAAATTCACATGTGCACTTGGTATGCACATGGTATTCAACACATTGTTCTGGGGGGTCCACATAACAGCAGAACTTTGCACTAGAGAAGTCAGCAGATTGCACTTTTTGACACGAAGGAAAAAGGTCTGGTTGTACTAAAGACAAAAACACAGTATGCTGCCACCACCATTTTATGTGTTTCTCTCCGGACATGGACAAGGGCATGCTTGATGCACAAAATTAGATAACTGAACAGGTTCTAGATTTCACATTAACAGGTACTTGCACAAACACTAGAGTAGTATGCCACTAGGGCCAAACAAAGGACAGGATATCAGTTTTAAATACAGGCAGTAACTCAGACCAAGGGTACACACCCACGTACCATGCAGCAGACTGTCCCTTCCAACATCTACTTTGCTCATAAATTATGTTTTGAGCATTTGACAAGTGATGGGTTTCTCCCTTGTCCCTTCTGTTCAACAATTGCTTCAATATTATTTTCATGACATGGCCTACCAAGTGTGGATATGTTTTTATTGCTTGATTGTGGCATAATGTCACATTTCATATTTGGTTGTACTGACTATTTTCTTGTATACTGAAAAGAACAAAAACTCAAAATTAATATATCGCTACAATTGACTTTGTGTTTAAAAAGGCAGGCAGAGGACAATAAATGATACAATGAAGAAATTAATTCTGCTGCTCTAGCCTTGGCATAGGTCAACCATAAAGATTACTCTTTCACCAAAGCTGCTATCACAATAATAATGAAGAAGGGTAGCGTTTATGGATGATAAACCTAATTTGCGCAGGTAATTGGGGAATAAAGACAAACATCAAATGCCGCAGCATAGGGCATCAGGATACAATGTGAAAAAAGCATAAAACTTGATATTTTGCCCTCTGTGTCTTCTTTTATTTATTTATAGATGTACCAGTAGTTTTCTAAAACAAAGTAGGCTTTTCAGGTAGGACCTTTCTGATTGGAGGCTTCCTTCTCGCATCAGTGACACATCAGTGATGCTGCTGAAGTCAGCGTGGGTTTTGGGCCCCAGCTCTCGGGCCTGGCTCCCGGACCCAGGCAAGTTCGCTCCCTGGCAAGTTCGCTCCTCTTCCCCCCCTGCTGGCAACATAAGGGGCGTGATAGCTGATAGCTGGCATCCCGGGCCAGGCTCCTGCTCCATCGCTGCGGGTGGCAAAACTGACTTCTAATCCAGCAGGCCGGTCTGTGGGCCGTGAGCGGAGCCCGGGCACAGGAAGCGAGCAAAGTGGAGCGGAGAGCTGGGGGAGGTTAGAGCTGCGGTCCCCCACCGTGCAGGTGGAAGCCCCCGGCCCACGCTCCTGATACGTCCTAATTTTTCTTTTTAAAACCACCTGGTGCAATGGCCAGCATTCCCCTTCTACAGTTTGGCACAGACAGAGGAGAGCCCATCACAGTTAAAGCTTGATGTAACACTTCACCCACCCCCAAAAACCAGCCTAATGCCAACCCAGGATGAGCTCAATGACAGTGCGACAGCAGCAAAAGCAAAAGCCCAACTACATCAATACAAGGGGGTCGATCCAGACCCATGCCTAACACCAGTTAAACATCATCTTAACAGACAGTTGCTTCCCTGGAAACTCTCCGGTACTCACCAACTTTCAGCCCAATCCACACAACCATCTACTGTTGATTCAGAGTCAGCTCTCAAAGAAACTCTACAACAAGTAATGCAATACTTTACACAGACCTTACAAGGTCTCCAAACCAGCTGTCACATGAATCCACCTAAGTCATAACCAAGCGCTACCGACACGTCTAGCCCACCAGCTGCCCAATGGGCTAGGTCCCCAAAGGGGAACATAAAACCACTCTCGCCCACAAAACCATCCAACACAGAAGCAGCCGATGATATTAGACAACAACCTGGAGGCACGGAACAAAACGACCAATCTCTTTTGGAGCTATCATTCTTCCTCAAATACCCCAAGCGGTGCTCCAATCAGGAAATTGAATATAGCCCCAATAACTTTCTGGCTTCTCCATCTGCGTTGTGGCCACAACTGCTGCAAACACTCCAGTCAACCGTTTCAGCTTTAAACTACCATTTGGACAAACTAGACATACAAGTGGAACTTCTGAACACTTTAGCAGTATTTATTTTAAAGCTGGTATTGACAGCAAGCTGGATAACTTGAACAAGCTAATCGTAAGAGCTCAATCAGCCTCGAACATGGTCCAGTCTGTCTGCTGCTGTTCTCCAATTATAGACAGTTTGTCAACTCTCCTGAAGCTCCTTAACAACGTTGCGGACGAAGTAAAGGGCCTTTCTGGAGTCGCAGGCAAAAGAGAGCATCCCATACAGGTACCCTTCAACTACACTTCATCGGTACTGGACATAAAAACAACATATGCCCGGAGTTTCTGGATCAGCAGCAGACAGCAAGTTCTGTTGCAACCGACAATGTGGTCCCTAATACCATTCCCAATAGACGAGTTTCACCACCCAAACGCCATGGCCCAGCAACTTCGCAACAGATCCCTCAAGATAGGAATCCCATTGACCAGTCAAGTGTCACAATCAGGACCTCAGTCAGTTCCCGGCAGCTAATCAATCCTCTACTGCTGAGTCACAATTACCCCGCCCACTCAGTAAGTGGGAACAGAAAAGACTGTGTACACAATGAAACAAACCCATTTCTAACATTGCTTCTGGCCCTTGGAAACTGTACCCATTGTTTACAACAAGAAATAGACAACAGGGTCAAAGCAGTAGCGAGGAGCGTCCTTTGCAACCACATCCAAACTTCATAAATGCTTCTGAAGCACGAGGCCAGCAACGCAAGCAGAGTGGTTCCTCCAACGTGCAGCAACTCACATCTGCGGCTCCTGCAGTTGGAGTCCCAATGCCCTTTTCAATGAAGCTACAAACCCGCTCTGACAATGTAGGATACATTCGTCTAGTCATCACAACTAGGGCAAAAGTATAAAAACAATCTGGACCCCCAATGGTACCGCAAGCCCAAATGAGCTGCAGGCAGCACAAACAACCACCTCTGTAAAACAACAGCCCCCCTATGGTCTCAGAGTAGTTTCACCCAGGCCGGTGATGATCAACTAAGAGTAACAATCATTTGAAAAACAATGAAGGCAATGGCTGGGTTTAACAGGCTCACTCTACCACACTGATCTAATGGGGACCAGTAGGTGAACACCAACCGGACCCCCATCAGTCTCGAGGCAAAAAGACACTCAGCTCAGGAACAAAATTAAGATCATCTTTGGAAGACCTAGATTCAATTAGGACATGTGATCAGCAACAAGACGGACTCTCCCACTCTGCATATGTCAAGTTGCTATTTATACTGGAGTATTACTCAAAAGGCAGACATGACATTGTAAATAGGAGCAACATCTTACTACTATTAAAAGCAACCCCTGTGTTTGGCGCTCTGGATTCACGAGACATTGAGTACATGAAATTACTCCCGCCCAGAGGTTCACAACCCTCAGAGGTCCACAACCCTCAGAGGTCACATTGGTAATGTTTAACTACCCTACCTGGGTACAAATTCTTCGATCCAGCTCAGAAATCTTTAACACATTAGGAATCAAAATCAGCTCATACTCAAGAACCGGGTTACCCCTCTATGTTGGCAAAACCACAATTGACTTCTGAGCTACGTGCAAACAATCCGTACTCAATACTAAAGAATGCTCAAGGCCGTGTGGTTTCCAAAGTCAGGCCTTGATCTATGACTGCAACCCTACATACTGAGTCCGAATGGGATTGGTTACCCGCACCTCTGTCTAGCAGGTGCCCAGCTTGAACCTACAATCCATCTACCTGTCAATCTATGCCACCCATACAAGCTCTGTGCAAATGGGTCACTTGTGACACACAACCGATAGCCCAATCTTCAACCACACCCCTGCTGCAGCCTTTACTGTTCTTGTGCTCTTGGAATATCAGCAGCCTCCAACAGAAAATGCATTCCCCAGACTTACTTACCTTTCATGCAGGTCACGATTTCTTAGCTCTACAGGAAACATAGGCTACTCAAAGCAAGCCCGTAACCAGATTAATTGAACATTGGAAGCCGGCGGTTAGAAATCATAAATTTGGACACCCAAAGGGGGCCTATACATATACAGTTCATGCAGTCTAGAAAATATTGTTGAACCATTATTATTTCAAGAGAGTTGGCTTCTCGGAATCAACCCGGGGCACCGTTTCCAGACCGAGCACAAGTCGCAAAAACCAGCATGGCCAGGTTAAAAAAGTCTGCCGGTCCCCCGAGGAAGCCCGCAATAGGGAAATAAAGTAATTGGTACTATACGACCAATAACGAATATAGAAGATTCGTAAGTCATTGACCTACCTTTCTAGGCTGCCAAAAGTAGCAACCTCACATAATCACAGGTCTTGAAGAAAGCCGCCCGACCCGGCTGGGCACATATGGGACTGAAACATAACGACCACTCACATGGACAAATAAGTGCATTAGATCAGTAACTCTATCTTCCTACGCACCACACTGATTTAACCTTCCCGCGTTTCCAACTGAATAAAAATGTTTGAGTTTGAAGACGCAGGCATTTTTAACTCACCTCACCTTAAGCACTATGTATCTCTGATCACTACTGTACTACCAGTTGGTCTACCTCCGGGTGGAGGATAGCATACAAAACAAAACCCGATGATGATGCTGTCACGTTAATAATTAGGCGGACAACCAAGATATACCGCCCGACCACCTATGTACGTGAATGAGGGTTTGAAAGACGGCCAACATACCTGACCCTGGTTACACAGATACACGTGATCCATTCTCTATTGATTATTGTTCTCAGAATCAACATCAAAACGTGGAGACAGCACCCCCTCTCTTGATTCTTAATGTATACATTAACCCAAGCGCAAGAAAAAAATGGACACAGCTTAGCCAGCTAATCTCAATTCTTTGTGACCTAGCTGGAGACTTCCCCAAGTCGATTGCCTGATCACGGGAGACTTTAACACCAATCTCTTCCAAGGGATTCCCGAGGACCTGGATAGTTTTCCCTTTGGCCTTCCACAGAGTTTCGGGGTCAATTGTGTAGCACGTTAGGCGAATTCCTGGTTTTACAGCTCCAAAGTGTTGGATACACTGAATTGAATGGCAGGCTTCCACTAGACACTCCACCAAACTGGACCAGTACGAATGGTATCATGTGCTCCTATCTAGACTACACCATCTGCAATGCAGAAGTGTTTCCATACATAGAAAACTACAGCATCATGGCTCGTACAGAGAGTGACCACCGCCCTCAGATAAACCACCATCGCTCTTAATCCACCACACCATGAACCATCAAGAGCAACACATCACAGCGTTCACTCAGAAAACCTAAAGGGTCTAAAATTGAATTTCGCCGTTCGCACACCCATTATGGAAGAGTGTGTGTAGCTCATCACACAGGCAAAATCCATCATCAGCTCTCTGATATCCAACTGGTTAAACCTTTTACTCAACTTCCAACACCCAGCTCACCAACACGTTCGCCCAAAACAAAGCTACACTTCTACACAGACCCTGGCCTTAAAGAAAGTTCGTAATAAGGCCGTTAGAGTTGTCCGAAGGAACCCAGAGGCTACAGAGTCAATTACTGCCTACAAAACAGCACAAAAAACTACAGACAGGCATGTCAAGCAGAGAAACAAAATCATCTCCAGCAGTTCTGGTGCACTCTCTTATGTGCGAGTAAACATCCAAACTCAAGAATGTTTTGGGCACTGGTGAATAGAAAAATGAGCTGAACCTCTTGCCTGGGTAGCACAAACATCGCAGATCAAGAATGGGCAACGTTTCTGACCAGTCACTTTCACGCAAGCACAGGAGAAGATCATCCAATGACTTATACCGCAGCAAGCCTAACAACAACATTCAAAGAGTGTCTGCCCCGACCTCAAGACCATCAGCCCCTTCTCTTCTCAATGCAGAAATCCATCTCTCACTAAATAGGCTGGCCAAAATAATATCAAAGGCAAGAACAGACGGAGCACCAGGTCCCAATGGTCTGCCACAGGCTCTTTTACATCCAACTTCTGAGCCGACCAGTTAACAAGCCTCTTTGACTATTGTTTGCAGAGTTCAACTATACCTGATTCATGGCGTGAGGCTATAATCCACTCATTCTATAAGGGTGGCACTCGATCTGCCCCTAGCAACTACAGGTTGATAGCCTTACTTGACAACAAGGCCAAGTACTTTGCCAGCCTTCTTCTCAAGGACCTGAGACAGTGAGCAGAATCAAAAGGGCTCATTCCAAGAAATCAAACAGGCTTCATAGCAAAGTCAGGCACACTCACAAAACGTTTTGCCCTATCAGTTCTGATCGATAAGGCAAATATTTTATTCACACTCCTACACTGCTGCTTTGTGGATTTCAAGGCAGCCTTCGATCGTGTGCCGAGGCAGGTGCTTTGGGCCAAGTTAATAAAATAGGGAATCCCCCTAGGCTTCTGGAACCAATAATACAGTTGCATACCAATACCTGGATTCAAGTTAAGCTGGGGGCCGGTTCACATCTGCCAGGGAAAGTCCCCTTGTCAGGGGAGTCAAGCAGGGATGTGTGCTTGCTCCCCTGCTTTTCAATTTGTTCATAGCTGTTCTCTCGCAGGCACTTGACACAGTATTTTGAAATCCACCAAAGATCCGCGGAGTCCAGCTAAGTAACCTCTGATATGCTGATTGTTAGGGCTCAGGCTTCGTGTAGCACAGTATGGGTCCATACACAAGCAGGGTGCTAGTGCATGTTCAAAACTCTGTCAGTCCACCAGTTCCAACACTTTTGAGACGGCCCCTAACCCACGTAAGAGGCCGTCACACTCGTAAGCCGTTGCTTGGCTTACTGATCCTGTCATGTGACCACTCCCCTTGTTTCAGTCCCGTTCCTGTTCTCAGCGGCGTTGTATCCTGCCGACTTCATCTCCAGTTGCTTGCAGGCTTCAAGTTGGATTTTCGGCAGTCTCGTTGTATGATCCCTCTGCTGCCTACCGCTCCCTTTCCTAGTGAGTCCTCTAACCCAAAAACGAGTACGCGTGGCTGTTCCGCTCTCATTACCTTGTGAGCCGGCCAGCACGCTACGCTGTTATTCCTTTCTACTGCCTTTACTGATTTCCGCACGGGCGCGTATGCGTGTCTGCTTCGCTCTTTGTCATATTGAGCTGGCCAGCACGCTGCGCTGTTGGTTCTTACCACTGCGCCTGCACCTTTCTGCCCAAACGCGTACGCGTGACTGCTCCGCTCTTTGCCATATTGAGCCGGCCAGCACGCTGCACTGTTCGTTCTTACCACTGCACCTGCACCTTACTGCCCTATCACGAAGGCGTGGCTGCTCTGCTCACTCTTTGCCATGTGAGTCGACCAGCACGTTACTCCTGGGGCTCTTCCTGATATCCTATATGTCCCCAGTCTGACAGCGTACGCGTTGTTAATCCGCTCTCCCTTCTGCCTATGAGCCGGTTTGTACGCTGCGCTTGTGGTTCTTGAGACCGCTGTTTTTAGAGTCTTGACCCTCTCTTTAATTTCTATCTTCCCTCGCAGCCACAGTATTGCCTGGTGTGTGTGTGGATTTGTGTGCTGATTCCCTTGCCCCTTAGGAGCCCTTTCCAGAGAAAATCTTTGAGGCAACTCAATCCATTCCTTTGGCAGACAAGTGGCGTTAACATCTGCCTGTTGTTTTCCAAGGCTGTCTGGAACAATCATTTTGGTAAGTGGACTGAGTTCAGAGAATTTGACATGCATTAATATTTGTTGATGTATCTGTAGTTACTTGATTGTTTTTAGTGATACCAGTCTGTATTATATTTTCAGCCCTCTGAGTATCCAGTTTTCACACACCAGCGTTACCTGCATCTACCTAGGGGGAAGAGTGGTGGTCACTCTATGGTTTACTCCCCCTACTTTTAGGGAACAGTTCCCTATGAGTGAGTCTTACTATATTCCTCAAGGTGCTGTTTTCTGGGAGTTTTGGGAACTACCTCTTCACTCCCATGGAATCTCGCTTGGTGCAGGCTGGGAGTCAGCCATTAGACCCGACAGAAAGCCAAGCCCAAGAATAACCTCCACCTGAGCGAAGATGAACCAAGAAGGGGCTAGTGCCCCTCTAGACCCTTCCTTACACACTGCCTTACAAAGCCCCTCAGTAGAAGAGCTGGCCATAGTGCTAGTTGATTTGCAATCTGAGGTAGGGAGGTTAAGATCAGAAAATCAGAGACTACACACAGAGTTACTGCAACTAAAAACACAGGATCCCCCAGATATCAGAGGTTCCGGTACAATTCCCAAGAGCAGAAGAAGTTACATTCAACCTGCACCCTTTTCGGTCCCGTCCCATAGCACTAGTACCTCTTCATGAGGAGAGAGTAACATACCTCCTGTTCATTTCACAGTCCATACACCCAGTCCGGTTCCCCTTGCCATGCCCGAGAGGTTTAACGGAGACAGCTCGAAGTTCAGTGTCTTCATGAACCAATGCCAACTTCAGTTTTTGTGTAAGGTGGCTGCATTCCCGGATGATGCGGCCAAAGTCACCTTTGTTATCTCCAATTTAGCCGGTAACGCAGCCGATTGGGCTGTACCGTTGGTAGAAAACAATGACCCTCTATTGTATGACTTTACATTGTTCCAGGAAAAAATGAGATGTCTTTTTTCCAAACACACGTTTATGCAGGCTAGTGATAATGCTCTTCTTAATCTTAGACAGGGATCCAAGGACCTGCTGTCATATATCACTAGTTTCAACAGGTTAGTAGCCGAGACGCATTGGCCGGAAGAAAAAAGGACATCTTTATTCTATCGCGGATTGTGTGATGAGCTTAAAGATCTGCTGTCTCAAATAGTTGACCCCCCAGAAGACTGTCCTGCTTTTATTGATTTGAAGGAGAAAAATCCCGCATTAGTCCCTCCAAATATTTGATGATTAAGACTGAAAAGAAAGCCTCCAAAGATAATACTGAACCCATGCAGATAGGGGGACTGAGGAACCCTTTGACAATGGAAGAGAAAGACAAGAGAAGAAAGAACAATCTCTGTCTATACTGTGGGAAAGGAGGGCACTATGCCAGAGAATGCCCAATCAGACCTCGCTCTACTTCAATAAGTATAGCGAGTAGTCAAGTATCTCTTTTCATCAGTCGGAAAACTAGAAGGCTTGAAGAAAGCAGAGACCGATTCTTCAAGTGTGGTGTTCTCCAAGGTCTCAAAACAATCCAATGTCGTTCCTAGGGTGCCTAAACACTTTACCTTGTCCGTTACCCTGGTGATATCCGCACAAAATAGAAAGAACTTGTCTATCTTATTGGATTCAGGGGCCACGGGGAACTTTCTTGATATCCAGTTGGCCAGAACAGCAGGAATCCCTTTTTTATCAAAACCACATCCAGAACCGGTGAGAGCGGTAGACGGAACAGAACTTTCCTCCGGATTGATAACTTATCAAACTCCGCAAATAGTGATGGTATGCGGCAACGGACATTCTGAATCAATCTCGTTTGATCTCATAGACGCCCCCAATTTTGGCGCCATTCTAGGGGTTCCTTGGCTGCAAGTACACAACCCCCAAATCGATTGGGTTGCTAGAACAGTGACCTTAAAATCACACCACTGCATGCTGAATTGTTACCAAGAAGCCAGAGAATGGAATAACTCGCTTTGCAGTGCTGTGCATACGGTATCAGCAACATCCTGTCTTCCGGTATCATATGAAGAGTACCAATCAGTCTTCGATGAAGCAAAAGCCACCGCTTTGCCTCCTCATAGGAGCTATGATTGTCGAATAGACCGTGTACCCGGAGCGGTATTACCGGTCAGTCGCATCTACGCTTTAAAGGCGCCCGAGACAGAATACCTACAGAAGTACATCGAGGAAATGTTAAAAAAGGGCTTCATACGGCACTCTACATCTCCTGTATCATCACCCCTCTTCTTTATTCCGAAGCGAGAAGGGGGCTTACGCGCTTGTTTGGACTACCGTGCGCTCAACAAGGTCACCATAAAAAACAAATATCCCCTTCCACTTATTTCCGTCCTATTTGATCAGGTTAGAGGAGCCAAGATCTTTACCAAGATAGATCTTCGGGGGGCCTACCACCTCATACGTTTTAAAGACGGAGACGAGTGGAAAATGGCGTCCGTACAAAGTTCGGATTATACGAATATTGTGTGATGCCTTTTGGCCTCTGCAATGCCCCTGCTGCATTTCAGTTTTTTGTCAATTAAATTTTGCGGGAATACCTTGACATCTTCGTGATCGTCTACATAGACGATATATTGATATACTCACAGTCAGAACAAGAGCATATCGTCCACGTAAAGAAAATCTTACAGAAACTGAAGGAAAATCAGTTATTTGCTAAGCTTGACAAAAGTACGTTCCATACCACCCAGGTGGACTTTCTGGGGTTTGTGATCTCTCCAGAAGGTGTCCATATGGACCCTAAGAAGATAGAAGCATTGGTTAAATGGCCGAGTCCCTGCTCAGTGAAAGAAATTCAATCCTTCATAGGAATCGCAAACGTCTATCGAAGGTTCATTGATCACTTTTCTGAATTAGTGTCCCCCATAACGCGACTGTTGCGAAAAGGAGTTCCGTTTGAATGGTCAGAGGAAGCTGAACAAGCATTCTGCAAGTTGAAAGAACGGTTCACTACTGCTCCCGTCATCAGACATGCTGATAATACACAGCCTTACTACGTCGAAGCAGATGCCTCCCAGTATGCAGCCGGACACCTACATCCTGTTGCCTACTTCTCTAAGACCCTGTTGCCTGCTGAACAGAACTACACAATTGGAGAACGAGAACTGTTAGCCATAAAACTTGCCTTCCAAGAATGGAGACATTATCTTCTAGGTTCCCCTCATGTAGTTACCATCTACTCAGACCATAAGAACCTTCAGTTCTTTCGATCAGCCAGAGCACTCACTCCACGACAGATGAGATGGGTATCGTTTTTTACTTATCGCCCTGGGTCCCAGCATGGCAAAGCCGATGCACTGTCTCGGCTGGGTCAAGATAAAACTGTCCCTCATACTTCCTATTCTCCTATTATACCTGGTGACAAGATTATCAGGGTAGAAGAACATAGATTTGCTACACCCTTAGGGTTTATTGATCAGTTGAGAGAACAATATGCCACAATACCGGCCTCTGAATGGGAAAGAGTTCCTGTAAACCAAATTAGGGATGAGCTATATTATCATGATAACAAGTTATTTGTACCCACTCCTGCATTACGACAGCAACTACTACAGTGGTGCCACAATAGTTCACTGGCAGGGCATCCGGGAAGTAACAAAACCCTTAAGACGTGCCAAAGATGGTTCTGGTGGGAGGAGATGGCTAAAGATGTCACGAATTTCGTCAATTCATGCTCAACCTGTGCTAGACAAAAATCAGTACATTGTGCTCCTGCAGGGTTGTTAATAACAACCCCTGTTCCCCCTTCACCCTGGCATTCCATCAGTATGGATTTCATCACCGATCTCCCCAGAAGTCATGGATACAACACTATATTCGTAGTAGTTGACATGTTGACCAAGATGGCACATTTTATTCCCCCAAAAAAGATACCCTCTTCTAAAGATTTGGTACAGATATTCCTAGAACAGATACTCCGTTTACATGGTCTCCCTTCCATCATCATATCTGATAGAGACGCGCAATTTGTGTCCCAGTTCTGGCAAGGCATGTGTACAGCCCTCGGAATAGATCATAGGCTGTCCACAGCATACCATCCTCAGACCGATGGCCAAACGTAAAGAGCAAATCAGACTTTGGAGCAATACTTACGCTGCCTCTTATCTACAATCACAAGTGATTGGGTACAAGCCCTGCCATTAGCAGAATTCGCATATAACAACACTACACATTCTTCTACTGGCATTTCTCCTTTCTTTTTTTCCCTTGCACACCACCCTAAGAGCCTACCCATTACCCTTCCGTCAGAATTAGAGAGTATCCCGGCACTCAAAACCCATCACGATTCTCTTTTGGCCATTTTGGAAAAGGCCAAAAAAGAATTACAAAGAGCTAAAGAAGCAATGAAACATCAGGCAGACAAACACCGTCGCCCTGAACCCACTTACGAAGTTGGAGAGAAGGTTTGGTTATCCACTAGGAACCTAAGATCAGGGGGACCTAGAAAACTGCAACCCCGGTTTATAGGTCCTTATGTAGTGCAAAGGGTAATCACGCCTGTTACCTTAAAGTTACACTTGCCTGAAGACATGCGGATTCATCCCGTGTTTCACTGCGCCTTACTCAAAAAGTACATTCCCACTTTAGTACCAGAGGAGCCTCCGCCTCCAATAATCATAGAAGGAGAAAAAGAGTATGAAGTAAAAAGAATCCTAGATTCCCACAGATATAGGGGAAAACTGCAATACTTAATTGATTGGATAGGTTATGCCCCAGAAGATAGGTCGTGGGAACCTGCTGAAAACGTTCACGCTCCTGTAATGGTACGCAGGTTCCATGCTCTTCATCCATCAAAACCTCGTCCCATAAATAGGCCTTTGGGTGGGAGAACTGTTAGGACTCAGGCTTCGTGTAGCACAGTATGGGTCCAAACACAAGCAGGGTGCTAGTGCATGTTCAAAACTCTGTCAGACCACTGGTTCCAACACTTTTGAGATGGCCCCTAACCACGTAAGAGGCCGTCACACTTGTAAGCCGTTGCTTGGTTTACTGATCCTGTCATGTGACCACGCCCCCTTGCTTCAGTCCCGTTCCTGTTCTCAGCGGCGTTGTATCCTGCCGACTTCGTCTCCAGTTGCTTGCAGGCTTCAAGTTGGATTTTCGGCAGTCTCGTCGTATGATCCCTCTGCTGCCTACCGCTCCCTTTCCTAGTGAGTCCTCTAACCCAAAAACACGTACGCGTGGCTGTTCCGCTCTCATTACCTTGTGAGCCGGCCAGCACGCTACGCTGTTATTCCTTTCTACTGCCTTTACTGATTTCCTCTCGGGCGCGTACGCGTGTCTGCTCCACTCTTTGTCATATTGAGCCGGCCAGCACGCTGCGCTGTTCGTTCTTACCACTGCACCTGCACTTTTCTGCCCGAACGCGTACGCGTGGCTGCTCCACTCTTTGCCATATTGAGCCGGCCAGCACACTGCGCTGTTCGTTCTTACCACTGCACCTGCACCTTACTGCCCTATCACGAAGGCGTGACTGCTCTGCTCACTCTTTGCAATGTGAGTCGACCAGCACGTTACTCCTGGGGCTCTTCCTGATATCCTCTATGTCCCCAGTCTGACAGCATACGCGTTGTTAATCCGCTCTCCCTTCTGCCGGTTTTCACGCTGCGCTTACGGTTCTTGAGACTGCTGTTTTTAGAGTCTTGACCCTCTCTTTAATTTCTATCTTCCCTCGCAGCCACAGTATTGCCTGGTGTGTGTGTGGATTTGTGTGCTGATTCCCTTGCCCCTTAGGAACCCTTTCCAGAGAAAATCTTTAAGGCAACTCAATCCATTCCTTTGGCAGACAAGTGACGTTAACATCTGCCTGTTGTTTTCCAAGGTTGTCTGGAACAATCATTTTGGTAAGTGGACTGAGTTCAGAGAATTTGACATGTATTAATATTTGTTGATGTATCTGTAGTTACTTGATTGTTTTTAGTGATACCAGTCTGTATTATATTTTCAGCCCTCTGAGTATCCAGTTTTCACACACCAGCGTTACCTGTATCTACCTAGGGGGAAGAGTGGTGGTCACTCTATGGTTTACTCCCCCTACTTTTAGGGAACAGTTACCTGTGAGCGAGTCTTATTATATTCCTCAAGGTGCTGTTTTCTGGGAGTTTTCGGAACTACCGCTTCGCTCCCGTGGAATCTCGCTTGGTGCAGGCTGGGAGTCAGCCATCAGACCCGACACTGATGACCTTGCCCTCTTTAGCCTCATGAGGGTAGGATAGCAATGGTTGTTAAATCAACTGTACAGACACACAACCACCAACAACTTAAAGGTTAATCTGAAAAAGATGCAAGTGGTCACATTCAGCAGAAAAAGGTACCAAGGGGGAGGCTGGATATACAATAACCATTACATTTCAATAGAACAAACATACAAGTATCTTGCGATTTAAATCGATGCAAGGGGTTCTTTTGCTAAGCACCGGAGAGAAATAGCTGCAAAAGCCATGGCTCTCAAAGTCAGCTCATCCAAACTCCCCAAAAAACTATTAGGCCCAAGTCTATCCCCAATGCTGGAAGCCATGCAAGCTAAGAGAGCCCCTACTCTATCTTACGGCTCTGAAATCCTTTTGGGAAAGCTCAGCAGTGCACTGAAGCAACATACAACGGAGATCTACAATTCTGTGCTGCGACTGCCAAAAACTTTGTCAGCAGCCCAGATCCGACTGGAGTTTGGTCTTTCAAATCATCAAGTGGTAGGTGTTTGTGTTTTTCTTAATCTATACCACAAGCTGAGATGGGTCAGAGTCGGCTCTTTGGAGACCCTGTTATGGGATGATATTAGCTGCAGTGGGCCAGCCGGGTCACACCGTCTGTTTTTAAATGATTGTGGGCAGCAACTGTCTGCGAATGAACTGTGGGACTTAAATCCAAGTCAAATGTCTTTCAAATCAAGTATAAAGAAGCATATCCAGAGCAATCTTAGCCAAACGCAAGCACACTTGGAAAGTAATTAACTCATACCAGCCAGTTGCCCCATCCTTATACCTTACTTGCACATACTTGTGCACTTAAAACTAAGATTCATAGCTCTTAGACTGGGTGAGTGGCCGTTTTTGAAACATTTAGCCCACTGGCGCTGTCCAACAGAATAAATCAAAGGTAGGGGCTGTGGCATGTTCTATGAATCTTTGGAGCACATACTGTGCGTCTGCCCAGTGATGATGGAATCACGTGAATTAAGTCTTAGGGCTGAGTGGGACAAATTGTGAGTCTGAACCTGTCGGCAGAGCATTATAGTAACATTAAGCCCAGAAAACACGGCCCTAAATATCCGTTTGATGAAAAGTATTCATCACGTATATAAACGGTTCAGGTCTTTAGGTGGCCATCCGGGAAGTCTAGCATGACAAACAACTATCTGTTACATTAACGCCCTGGCTTCCTTTCAGAACGGTTATATATAAGCATACTGCTGCTAGCGTTTCGAAGGCTTTTAGATAACCGATTGGTAGTTTACTATTTTCGGGAGGGTTAATTTGGTGAAGATGGTGATACTGCCAAAATCACTTTTCTTTTTAACACAATTCCCCTATAATTTGAGAAGACACAGATTGACAAAGTGCAGCAGGCTATAAATGCTTTTGCCTGGGCATATAAAGGGATCAGAATTTCATGGACAAAAATTGTGGAGCAGAAGGGAGAAAGGGGGGCTATCCCTGCCAGATATCCAATAATAAGCCTGGGCTTTCCAGTTGGCAAACACCAGAATGCATTTTAATGCACCAGACGGCTCAGAACTGGGACTCTGTTTACGGTTATGGTAAAGGAAATAAATGTGGGTACAGACAGTTCTTATTCAAATTTAGAGATCCAAAATTCTTTAAAAAGGTTAAATTGAAAGTACTGCAAGCAATGGGCAGAATGTGGTTCAACATTAGACGGTTGACAACATTAGACTACAATTTTAATTTGGCCCCCATTTGGGATTTACCAGGCACCTCGGAGTGCCTTAAAGGCAAGTTAGCTCTACCAGTAAGGAATGTGGAAATACGTCACGGGGGTGAATTAACTCAGGATGGTAAGTATTTACCATGGAAAGGATTAAGCAAGATGTTGGGGGGAAACTTTCAAAATTCTAGATTTGTGTCAATAGGGTCCCATATGATTAGTACTAAGAGATATGCTCAATGATTGTGTGTCAGAATATCACTGTCAAAAATAGTGAATGTCATAAATAGTGTGTTATAAATATCGTTTAGAAAAAATCTCATTCCATCAGATGTAAATGTTCTATTACTTATTGTATGGTTCGTATTTTTCTAAATGATATATGGGGCACAATTTTGGTACCACAAATTATCAATTTTTTTGTGGCAGAGGCCAGCTTAGCCACTAAGCGTAATGCCAATTTGAGAGGGTTTAGGTCTAGTTCAGGAATTTTCACAAGTAGTAAGATTGTGTTGACCAGTCTTAATAGAATCAGAGCTTGATTTTTTGCTTAAAGATATTTTCTAGAATTAAAAGTTTAATACCTTGTAGAAGCGCGCACTGATGCTGTGCTCATTTATCCAAAGAGTTGGTGTGTACATGCATGGTATTACACTTGTCAAAGAAGAAACTTATTGATTTGACACATTCCACAATGATAACGTGGCAGCTCAGCGAAGAGCATGGGCACAGTCAGGCTTGAACTAAGATGATGCAGTTTAGGGGACACGTCAGGTGAAATTCTGTTGCAAATGGGGTTAGTTTGAGGCAAAGTATTGCTATTCAGAATTGGATATGAGCTTGAACTTGGGCTGTGATTTTAAAGTTCTTGGGGAAGAACATTTTCCAATTGAGCAGGATGTCAAATTAATAAATGTGGTGTTAAGGAGAGAAGGCAAGTGAAGTGGTTCCATGTGCAGTTTAAAATGAGACAGAAAAGCAATGGACCCTTGTAGATCACCTTAATGGAGCATTGAGGATTATGAGAGAGAAAAAGCAGTTTCACAGTTTAAAACCGGTTCTTGAGGTAAAATGGGAACTACCTGAATGTTTGACATGGCATACAATCTACAGATGAGGCTATATTATTAGTTGGGGTGGGTTGGATCAATGTTCAACAGGATTCTTACCATTGTCTGACTCTCTCTACTTGATCTGATGCCGGTAATATGGATGAAATGAGAGCAAAGCAGATAATCAGCATAAAACAGTACCTCATCAACAGAAAACAGTGTCTCAACCTTCACCTCTCCTTCCATCATAGTTAAAAGATTTAGAATGGAGCATAGTTTCTCTTTAATTGAAACAAAGATTGTTACAACAAAGCCGGCTGTGGAAATCTCTAAGCATCATTTTGATATACAAGGAGATAAAATTAGCCATTAGGATATCAATTGAGTGGTATGTTGCCTGCAGGTGGAGAGGTGTGGTGCAGCGGCCAGGGCAGCTGACTTCGGAGCACAGCGTTCACGGTTCGATCCCCGGCTCCGGCGGCAGCTCAGCACCATGTGACTCTGGGCAATAGCTCACTTAATTTCCACTACAGCCCCCAGCGCCTTGAGACCCGTAATGGTGAGTAGCTGCACTATATAAAAACGGACTTACATTTTTTTTTTTTACTTACTGCAGGTGGGTGGTTGATGACATGCAATGCAGTGGGGAATTGGGATAACTGTTATGTTCTCTACTAGTTTATGGTATTAACTAGCTGAAAACCAGTAGTTAAATGCATGTAAAAATTCTGGCCCCAGATATACCTCCATAAAAAAATTGTTGTCCAGAGATTTTCATTTTTGATTTGTGTTTTTGGTTCATTAGAGAAGTCATTTAGCTTGGGTAGACCTTGCTGATTAGGGCCAAATTTGTCTGGATGAAATTTTTAAAAATGACGGAAATGTTGCAGTGATGATGTAATATTTCAGGAACCATGAGACCTATATACTTAATTTTGGTGTCAAAACATAGGTTTTGGGGGTCAAGTAGTCTACAGAGACAGAAAATAACTCCTTCGAGCAACCATTCCTCTATTTTCCAAAATGGGGGCTATAATAGAGGAACAAGAGACATATATAGAAATGAAACTAATAATAATGTTTTTTAATCATTTTATGTATACTCCAAAAAATGCTTATCATCTGAATATGAAAAAATAATGTTTATCATTCCTTTTTTAAAGACATTTTCATAGTTCACTTTATTTATTTGTTTCGCCAATTGCTCATGGTACATTTGCAGAATGTTGAACATTTGAGAAGAGCATATCGACAGGGACATCATTTTGTAGCACAGGTTTTGCAAGTACATGTATGTGTAAGTTCTGTGGCTAGAGACTTTAGTAATTTCGTAGATTATAGCACCCCATTAATAGCTTCCCAACCAAATTCACACGGATCTTTCTCTGCCTATGCAAGATCCAAAACACTTACACATCAAGTAGAACGTTCTTTTAATGTGTCCATGCATAGAATATGATGTCAGTGAAAGCCCACTTAGCAGGACTGATCTCTTGAACTCATTGTACCAATGATCGTCAAATGTGTGACAGTCAGAACTCATTTTCCACACATGCACAAGGTATTTTTCTACGTTTTTAAAGTCACATTCTTCTTCTGTCTCCGCAAAACCTTTTAGAAACTTCAAAGTTTCAGCAGTTAAAGCTCCACGCTTTGTTTCAATTTTGCTCATAGTGTCATCACCTGTAAGAATATGTGCCTTGATAAGAACACTAGGCCTCTCTGGGTCATGTTTCTTGTACAGAATATGAAATGGGATTAGGGGGCTCATTACAATGGTGGTCGGAGGCACCACCGCGGAG